>OY253744.1:4111269-4701581 GCA_958009045.1 Oxytorus armatus
AAAACGAGCGCCTCGCGACGATACAAATCACTTCTTGGTATCGATCCCACAGCGACGGGGAAAATTCTTGGATGGAAGAGTTATTCGCGTGAGTTTTTCCTCGTATCCGCGAGTATACGCACTCGGAGGCATTATTATTTAGCGATCTCGGCCGAGACTCTCGACGATGTAAACCGCGATAAGGAAATCGGTTTCGTGGCCTCGTGCTCCTGCGGCGAACGTTTCCCGTATATTCTTCTCGTCGTATGAGGGAACGATGATCCTCGAGGTGGCGTTCGTTCCGGAATCTTGTCGTTGCTTTCGTCATCGTTCATCTATTTTATTTTATTTTTCCCCTGTTGTTTTGCCGATCCGCATCTCCGCTTAAGAGAATTCGAATCGTCAAATTAAAACGACCCGAATTGGCACGAAAAATCATAATCGCCGACTCGTGAAACGATCAGTGGCCACCTTGATTTCATCAATCTATTCTAAAATCAATTTTTCCGTCTTTTCGTCTCTCCGGAACGTTCGACGTCGTCGACGGTCTCGATGATATTTATCGAGAAAGCGCGGGCCCTTCGATTGTGATAAATTAATTGAGACAGTAGACTGGTAACTTAAGCCGATTTTCATGTCTTTTTTGAAGGGCGTTTTTTTGTAGGAAAATAAAAATGAATCGTTTTGGATATTTAGGATGTTTTTATTTACATATTAAAGATACAAAAAAAAATTTGTTGAAAAAATTTAATAGTTTATTATTATTATTATTGATCGAAGTTGGCAGCGCGGGTCCTAACTTTTTCTCTACCGAACCGATTGCTTTCAAATTTTAACAGGCTACTCTACACACTTATAGTTCTCGTCGGAACCACCGAGAAATTTTTTCACCCCTAACTTTTTATTTTACAACCCCTTCTTTGCTAAAATAAAAGGACTTTAGCAAAGAAGGGGTTGTAAAATAAAAAGTTAGGGGTGAAAAAATTTCTCATTGGTTCCGACGAGAACAATAAGTGCGTAGAGTAGCCTGTTAAAATTTGAAAGCAATCGGTTCGGTAGAAAAAAAGTTAGGACCCGGAATGTCAACTTCGAGGTGCCAACTTCGATCAATAATAAAAATAATAATAAACTATTAAATTTTTTCAAAAAAAATTACAAAAAAAATGAAAATCGGCTTAAGTTACCGGACTGCTACCTTAAACGATTTGCCCTCCCGCACACAGCATCGACACGTTTGTTTGATCGTCTTCCTTTTTTCGTAGAGTACGAACGACGACGGTCTCTCTATTCTAGTCCGTCGATCGTCCACTTTTGCCAGTTCTTTTTTGGCAACACGTCTCAAACGTGCACGTCGATGCATCGCTATAATCTCGAGAGGGACGAGGGGTCCGGGCCCCTCTGTATTACGCCGGAGTCGAGGAGACCGAACGGCCGGAATTTTTGTGAAACATATGTTACGCTTATACTTGGCCGTTTTAGCCAATTCGTTTATTCATTATTTTATTCATTATTTTATTAGTTATTTTATTGAATAATTTATTCAATATTTTAATCAATAGGCGATTCACCATTGTAGACGGGAAATTTTCCGCAATAGAATTGTTCATTGGCGAAAAAGTCTCCGGCTAGCCGCCGTTGTTATCTCGATCGCGAGGCAAGTCGGCGTTCGCCTGGCATATTATTCGCGAGTTTATCGCGAACCGCACGATAACGCCCCGCCGTTCGCCATCTTTTCTTCAATCGACGTCGAACGACAACGACGACGACGACGATGATCGCTCGTTGTCGCGAGACAATATATTTTAATAACGCGAGAGCTACAACGATTAATTAAGCTCAAACCTGGCGAAGCATCGGTTTTTTTTCCCTTCCCTTCCCTTCTCTTTCTTGTACTCGTACTTTTCTCTGTACGCGACGAGACTCGCGGATATTATTTTTGGAAATTAGTCAGCGCGTTTGCGGATGACCGCGATCCACGATATCTCTGGTATATTCTAAATTGAGGCGAGAGGCTCACTCTGAAACAGCGTGGTAGCGTCGCGTCGCGCCTTCGCTTCCCCTCGACTCGTACGACAACAAAACGTAAACAGAGATGCGATTCGACCGCTCTCGAATGTGACCTATAGTACAATCAAAAGATAAGTTGATAGCATTTTATTGTTTAAACAATTATTAGGAGAGATACAGGTCAAAAAGTGAATAAATAAATGTTAACAGTCGTATAAGTCGTAAACGGTAGCTGATACAAAAAAAATTATTTAGAAGAAAATATAGGAAATTCAATTATGTAAAAGAAAAGTTATTAGCATTTTTGGCCTTAAGTGCACGGTAACGGAGATATTGGCCGATACGTTTTTCCTCAAAATGGCGGCACTTGCACTCCCTTAATCACGTACTGAATGTAAATAAACAAAATCCTTACAAATCAAGAGAGTGCAAGTGCCGCCATTTTGAGGAAAACCCTATCGGCCAATATCTCCGTTACCGTGCACTTTAGGCCAAAAATGCTAATAACATTTCCTGTAGACAATTGAATTTCCTATCTTCTTTTCTATATAATTTTTTTTTTATCACTTACCGTTTACGACTTATATGAATGTTAAAATTTATTTATTCACTTTTTGACCTGTATCTCTCCTAATAATTGTTTAAACAATAAAATGCTAATAACTTATCTTTTAAATCCATAAATTTCCCACAACTTTTGTTGAAAACTTTTTTGTCTAAAATTAATATTCTCACAGTTATAACGCGTTCAATCGTTGCGCTACTGGGTGCAAGGCTAATAAAAACGCGTTATAACTTGGAGAATATTAACTTTAGACAAAAAAGTTAAAAAAAAAAAGTGTGGGAAATGTATGGATTCAAAAGATAAGTTATTAGCAATTTATTGTTTAAACAATTATTAGGAGAGATACAGGTCAAAAAGTGAATAAATAAATGTTAACAGTCGTATAAGTCGTAAACGGTAGCTGATACAAAAAAAATTATTTAGAAAAAACGATAGGAAATTCAATTATGTAAAAGAAAGGTTATTAGCATTTTTGGCCTAAAGTGCACGGTAACGGAGATATTGGCCGATACGGTTTTCCTCAAAATAGCGGCACTTGCGGTCACTTAATTTCTAAGGATTTTGTTTATTTACATTCAGTACGTGATACTGAACCTAATTAAAAAATAAAAATAAACTCTTGTCATTTAGTGTGGAATTGACAAGAGTAACGGGCTCCTTATTGACTGTACTACCAACGAAGTAAAGTAAAGAACCTTCGAGACCCTCTTGTTTGAGACGTAGATCCGCATTTTCTTTTTCTTTTTCGGTTTTGAGTTGTTGTTTTTATTTCTCTCCTCTTTCTCTCTTTCTTTCTCCCTCCAACGGTACAAAATTAGAACCGTACCGCGCGACAGACCTGGCCAGCCCAAAATTCGTACAACAGCGGGGGCCCGACGCAAATAGAAAAGCGATAAAGCGGGGCTCGTGACGCGTTTTACACCTGCCAACGAGAGCGTTACGTAACTCGCTGTGGCGCGACCATACATGCCGCTACATCCCGCTTAAAGCGTATATAAAGTTCTCTATTGGAATCTCTTTGATCGTGTAACGAATAACCGACTCCTCCTTCTGCCGCAGTTCCGCGGGTCGGTTCTCTCTCTCTTTCTCACGGGGAAAAAGGTCGCTCGGTATCGATCGGACCGCCTAGCTATTAAAATCCGCTTGAGCTCTTATCCACGTTGGACAACGCCCTTGCCGCTTAAACCCTTATATCGGTTATCCGCCATCGATTGGCCCGTTGGCCCCAAAATTGATTCGTGGGTTGAAATTGCAAAAGAGCGCAGCGAGTCGGTGATGCGCTTATCGAGCATTTCGCCGATGTAACACTCGAAAGACTCGCCCGAACAGCGCGCGTTTCGTCTCTCATTCCGTGCTCGGTTATACGCCGAGGCGAGCGAATGGGTGGGCTACCTACCTCCGGAGGAACGGCGCGCGGCACTGGCACAGTCTCCGCGGGTAGGACCGGCCGGCCGCCTCGTTATTGATCCGAACGGCGGGCTCGTACCTCCGAGGGATTCGCCCCGCGACCTTTCGTCACTTTTTTCGCGCTGCGATAGAGGCACGGTAAACATATATATCGTAAGGCCGTAGTCTGGTCTAGAGCGAGATTTTTGACGTCATTTCTAATGTGCAATAACATTTAAACCGTTGAAGTTGTCTCGATGAAAATTTACACGTGCATTCATTGATCCTTAGAGAATACTTGTACATTTGAAAAAAAATTATTTTAAATATTTTAATGTAGGTTTTTTGCCTTGTTGCAACATGGTGCGCCGAAATCGGCGCCCACTCTGGACGATGTTGTATGCATCTGAAAAAAAAAAATATATATATATTCTCAATCTGTATGAGTATTCTGAGCACTGGTAACAGAATTGGTACTTAAAAAAAAATTTTCACAAAATGGCGGCCTGTTGAACTTTCATTAATGATATTTCATACATTGAAATATCATCTTATCAATATTGTAGGCATCTAAAAAAAAAAATATATATATATTCTCAATCTGTATGAGTATTCTGAGCACTGGTAACAGAATTGGTACTTAAAAAAAAATTTTCACAAAATGGCGGCCTGTTGAACTTTCATTAATGATATTTCATACATTGAAATATCATCTTATCAATATTGTAGGCATCTAAAAAAAAATATATATATATATTCTCAATCTGTATGAGTATTCTGAGCACTGGTAGCAGAATTGATACTTAAAAAAATTTTTTGTCAAAATGGCGGCCTGTTGAACTTTCATTAATGATATTTCATACATTGAAATATCATCTTATCAATATTGTATGCATCTGAAAAAAAATGTATATATATATTCTCAATCTGTATGAGTATTCTGAGCACTGGCAGCAGAATTGGTACTTAAAAAAAAATTTTGACAAAATGGCGGCCTGTTGAACTTTCATTAATGATATTTCATACATTGAAATATCATCTTATCAATATTGTATGCATCTGAAAAAAAAAATATATATATATTCTCAATCTGTATGAGTAGTCTGAGCACTGGTAGCAGAATTGATACTTAAAAAAATTTTTTGTCAAAATGGCGGCCTGTTGAACTTTCATTAATGATATTTCATACATTGAAATATCATCTTATCAATATTGTATGCATCTGAAAAAAAATGTATATATATATTCTCAATCTGTATGAGTATTCTGAGCACTGGCAGCAGAATTGGTACTTAAAAAAAAATTTTGACAAAATGGCGGCCTGTTGAACTTTCATTAATGATATCTCATACATTGAAATATCATCTTATCAATATTGTATGCATCTGAAAAAAAAAATATATATATATTCTCAATCTGTATGAGTAGTCTGAGCACTGGTAGCAGAATTGGTACTTAAACAAATTTTTTATCGAGTCGAACAATAATTTTGCCGACATTTTATAACTCGTCGAATACCCGAAAATGTATGAAATATCATTAATGAAAGTTCAACGGGCCGTCATTTTGTCAAAAAATTTTTTTAAGTATCAATTCTGCTACCAGTGCTCAGAATACTCATACAGATTGAGAATATATATATATTTCTTTTCAGATGCATACAATATTGATAAGATGATATTTCAATGTATGAAATATCATTAATGAAAGTTCAACCGGCCCCCATTTTGTGAAAATTTTTTTTGAAGTACCAATTCTGCTACCAGTCCTCAGACTACTCATACAGATTGAGAATATGTATTTTTTTTTTTTTTCAGATGCATACAATATTGATAAGATGATATTTCAATGTATGAAATATCATTAATGAAAGTTCAACAGGCCGCCATTTTGTCAAAAAATTTTTTTAAGTACCAATTCTGCTACCAGTGCTCAGAATACTCATACAGATTGAGAATATATATATATTTTTTTTTTCAGATGCATACAATATTGATAAGATGATATTTCAATGTATGAAATATCATTAATGAAAGTTCAACAGGCCGCCATTTTGTCAAAATTTTTTTTTAAGTACCAATTCTGCTGCCAGTGCTCAGAATACTCATACAGATTGAGAATATATATATATTTTTTTTTCAGATGCATACAATATTGATAAGATGATATTTCAATGTATGAAATATCATTAATGAAAGTTCAACAGGCCGCCATTTTGTCCAAATTTTTTTTTAAGTACCAATTCTGCTACCAGTGCTCAGAATACTCATACAGATTGAGAATATATATATATATTTTTTTTCAGATGCATACAATATTGATAAGATGATATTTCAATGTATGAAATATCATTAGTGAAAGTTCAACAGGCCGCCATTTTGTAAAAAAATTTTTTTACGTACCAATTCTGCTACCAGTGCTCAGAATACTCATACAGATTGAGAATATATATATTTTTCTTTTCAGATGCATACAATATTGATAAGATGATATTTTAATGTATGAAATATCATTAATGAAAGTTCAACAGGCCGCCATTTTGTGAAAAAATTTTTTGCAGTACCAATTCTGCTACCAGTCCTCAGAATACTCATACAGATTGAGAATATATATATATTTTTTTTTTTTCAGAAGCATACAAAATTGATAAGATGATATTTCAATGTATGAAATATCATTAATGAAAGTTCAACAGGCCGCCATTTTGTGAAAATTTTTTTTTAAGTACCAATTCTGCTACCAGTGCTCAGAATACTCATACAGATTGAGAATATATATATATATATTTTTTTTTCAGATGCATACAACATCGTCGGGAGTGGGCGCCAATTTCGGCGCACCATGTTGCAACAAGGCAAAAAACTACATGAAAATATTTAGAATAATTTTTTTTTTAATGTACAAGTATTCTCTAAGGATCAATAAATGCACGTGTCAATTTTCATCAAGACAACTTCAACGGTTTGAACGTTATTGCACATTAGAAATGACGTCAAAAATCTCGCTCTAGACCAGACTACGGCCTTAACGAGAGCCCGCCGCGAGCCCGTCCGGTACATCAAACGAGAAACGATTTTGGGGCGACTCGGGGTCTCGTCGCGGATAATCGCGACGAGTCCGGTGGTGGCTTCGTCGCAAAATATATAGGAGCATATATTGGACGAGTATATATTGGACGGGAAAGCGCGTGTCCGACCTGATTTGCCAAAGTAGGGCTCGCGACCGTCGTTGCGTTACGATAATTCACTCGTTTCTTCGTTCCCCTATTTTTCTCTCGTGGCGAGCACGACGTTATATAGTCTGGATGTATGTATATAAACAATAACGTGATGCAATTGTATGTTTCAGAAGAAAAGAGATCTCGGAGGATCGACGGGACTGAGGAACGGTACCCGAAAGTGAGGGCCGAGGAGCCTGCTCTCTCGACGCGACAGGGGTCGTAAAGGAGGGTCGGAGGTGGTGGAGGTGGTGGTGGTGGTGGTGGTGGTGGTGGTGGCGGCGGTGGCGGTGGTGGACCAGGCTGAGACTGAAGAATCGCGAGGGAGAGGAGACTACAAGGCGCAACGAGTCGGAGATCAAAAAGCCCGAAAATTCATCTCTCAAAGCCCAAGATGCACATTGAGGTGCAGGTGGCCCTGAATTTTGTCATATCCTACCTCTACAATAAATTGCCGAGAAGGCGGGTCAACATATTCGGTGAGGAGCTCGAGAAAGCCCTCAAGGACAAGTTCAAGGGTCACTGGTATCCGGAGAAACCGTTCAAGGGTTCGGCGTTCAGATGTTTAAAAACGGGCGATCCCATCGACTCGGTGCTGGAACGCGCGGCGAAAGAGAGCGGCGTGCCGATACAGGACATCCTCGAGAATCTACCGGCGGAGCTCGCGGTCTGGGTCGATCCTGGCGAAGTTAGTTACCGAATTGGCGAAAAGAGCGCCGTCAAGATATTATACTCGGAGAGCGCGGATCCGCACGACGAGAGTTCGGCGGATCGCGAGGTCACCAAGACGTTCAATCCTGAGGCGCAGTGTTTCAGGCCGATCGAAGCGGTCGGCACGTCCCTCGGTGGTCTCAGCCTCAGTCCAAAAGCAACATCGCCCTTTCCGTCGTCGTTGACCGCCGCTACCAGCGCCGTTAATCCCGTTAATTCCGGTACGGCAACGTCCAACAATCAACAGAACGGCGCTCACGGCACGTCGTCCGCGCCCTCACCCACGCCGATAACAAACTCGTCGTTCAAAGGCTCACCGAGCCCGGTGCCGGCTTTTATTCCACGCACAACGGCGCCCCTGACCTTCACCACCGCGACTTTCGCTCAGACCAAATTCGGCAGTACCAAACTTAAGACGAGCAGCAAACGAGCAAACAGGTATTACCCTTTGCGAGTCTTGTGTCCTCTTAACGCTCCATCATTCCTATCCGATATCGTGTAAAAACACCAACGAAATCCCGTTTTCACTTGTCCATTCGTCTACGTGCATATCACGTGTACGTGTCTTTCTCTCTGTGTGTATATTGGGCCGATTTTTTTTTTTTCGATTTTTTTATTCCCAGTCCCCACTTGAAATTTTGTTGGATATGTCGAAAAGGAAATTCTCTGAAAGTTACAGCCCTTAATATTGATTCTAAGTACTTTCCCTTAGCGTGAAAAGATTTTCCATCTAAAATACACGTAAATCGAATTTTTTCTTTTTTTTTTTTCAAAATTCTATAACTCAGCCGCATTTTATGCTATCATATTGTTCTTGGTTTCGATTTACTCGGAATAAAACAATCTAAAAATGTGCCTTTTGCGGCGAAAGTGTAAATTGTACTGGTGAGTTGGTACGGGTCACTGAAGTTGATTTTTACCCAAAATTCTTGTTTTTTTTTGCTGTTATCTCCGTAACAATTGACTTTATGAAAAAAATGTACATGAAAAATTTGTTGGAAATTTAATTTCCTACAAAAAAGGTCCTATCGACCAAATTGCTTAGATTATTATATCTTGAGATATTGAACTTTATTTAAAAAAATTTTTTTTAATTTAATTTTTCATATTTCATAAATTTTATACTACTCATCAGTTGAAGTTCAATATCTCAAGAAACATTGATGTAAGCAATTGGGTCGATGGGACCTTTTTTGTAGGAAATTAAATTTCCAACAAATTTTTCATTCACATTTTTTTTCGTAAAGTTAATTGTTTCGGAGATAACAGCAAAAAAAACGAGAATTTTGGGTAAAAATCAACTTCAGTGACCGGTACCAACTCACCAGTACAATTTACACTTTCGCCGCAAAAGGCACTTTTTTAGATTGTTTCATTCCGAGTAAATTGAAACCGAGAACAATATGATAGCATAAAATGCGGCTGATTTATAGAAATTTGAAGGAAAAAAAAAATTCGATTTACGTGCATTTTAGATGGAAAATCTTCTCACGCTGAGGGAAAGTACTTAGAATTAATATTGAGGGCTCTAACTTTCAGGGAATTCGACATATCCAACAAAATTTCCAACGAGCAAACAGGTATTACCCTTTGCGAGTCTTGTATCCTCTTAACGGTCCATCATCTCTATCCAAAATCGTGTAAAAACACCAACGAAATCCCGTTTCCACGTGTCCATTCGTCTACGTGCATATCACGTGTACGTGTCTTTCTCTCTGTGGGTATATTGGGGCGATTTTTTTTTTTTCGATTTTTTTATTCCCAGTCCCCACTTGAAATTTTGTTGGATATGTCGAAAAAGAAATTCTCTGAAAGTTACAGCCCTTAATATCAATTCTAAGTACTTTCCCTTAGCGTGAAAAGATTTTCCATCTAAAATACACGTAAATCGAATTTTTTCTTTTTTTTTTTTTCAAGATTCTATAACTCAGTCTCATTTTATGCTATCATATTGTTCTTGGTTTCGATTTACTCGGAATAACACAATCTAAAAAGATGCCTTTTGCGGCGAAAGTGTAAATTGTACTGGTGAGTTGGTACGGGTCACTGAAGTTGATTTTTACCCAAAATTCTTGTTTTTTTTGCTGTTATCTCCGTAACAATTGACTTTATGAAAAAAATGTACATGAAAAATTTGTTGGAAATTTAATTTCCTACAAAAAAGGTCCTATCGACCAAATTGCTTAGATTATTATATCTTGAGATATTGAACTTTATTTAAAAAAATTTTTTTTAATTTAATTTTTCATATTTCATAAATTTTATACTACTCATCAGTTGAAGTTCAATATCTCAAGAAACATTGATGTAAGCAATTGGGTCGATGGGACCTTTTTTGTAGGAAATTAAATTTCCAACAAATTTTTCATTCACATTTTTTTTCGTAAAGTTAATTGTTTCGGAGATAACAGCAAAAAAAACGAGAATTTTGGGTAAAAATCAACTTCAGTGACCGGTACCAACTCACCAGTACAATTTACACTTTCGCCGCAAAAGGCACTTTTTTAGATTGTTTCATTCCGAGTAAATTGAAACCGAGAACAATATGATAGCATAAAATGCGGCTGATTTATAGAAATTTGAAGGAAAAAAAAAATTCGATTTACGTGCATTTTAGATGGAAAATCTTCTCACGCTGAGGGAAAGTACTTAGAATTAATATTGAGGGCTCTAACTTTCAGGGAATTCGACATATCCAACAAAATTTCCAACGAGCAAACAGGTATTACCCTTTGCGAGTCTTGTATCCTCTTAACGGTCCATCATCTCTATCCAAAATCGTGTAAAAACACCAACGAAATCCCGTTTCCACGTGTCCATTCGTCTACGTGCATATCACGTGTACGTGTCTTTCTCTCTGTGGGTATATTGGGGCGATTTTTTTTTTTTCGATTTTTTTATTCCCAGTCCCCACTTGAAATTTTGTTGGATATGTCGAAAAAGAAATTCTCTGAAAGTTACAGCCCTTAATATCAATTCTAAGTACTTTCCCTTAGCGTGAAAAGATTTTCCATCTAAAATACACGTAAATCGAATTTTTTCTTTTTTTTTTTTTCAAGATTCTATAACTCAGTCTCATTTTATGCTATCATATTGTTCTTGGTTTCGATTTACTCGGAATAACACAATCTAAAAAGATGCCTTTTGCGGCGAAAGTGTAAATTGTACTGGTGAGTTGGTACGGGTCACTGAAGTTGATTTTTACCCAAAATTCTTGTTTTTTTTGCTGTTATCTCCGTAACAATTGACTTTACGAAAAAAATGTAAATGAAAAATTTGTTGGAAATTTAATTACCTACAAAAAAGGTCCTATCGACCAAATTGCTTAGATTAATATATCTTGAGATATTGAACTTTATTTAAAAAAATTTTGTTTAATTTAATTTTTCATATTTCATAAATTTTATACTACTCATCAGTTGAAGTTCAATATCTCAAGAAACATTGATGTAAGCAATTGGGTCGATGGGACCTTTTTTGTAGGAAATTAAATTTCCAACAAATTTTTCATTCACATTTTTTTTCGTAAAGTTAATTGTTTCGGAGATAACAGCAAAAAAAACGAGAATTTTGGGTAAAAATCAACTTCAGTGACCGGTACCAACTCACCAGTACAATTTACACTTTCGCCGCAAAACGCACTTTTTTAGATTGTTTCATTCCGAGTAAATCGAAACCGAGAACAATATGATAGCATAAAATGCGGCCGATTTATAGAAATTTGAAGAAAAAAAAAATTTGATTCACGTGTATTTTGGATGGAAAATCTTCTCACGCTGAGGGAAAGTACTGAGAATTAATATTGAGGGCTCTAACTTTCAGGGAATTCGACATATCCAACAAAATTTCGGGTGGGGACTGAAAAAAAAAAATAGTCGAAAAAAAAATCGCCCTAATATATATTATATATATATATTAGATGTAGTGATTCTTGGGAGAAACCACCCACTCATTGACCCAGATCGTCCGGTTTCAGAATGTCACCGACCGAATTTTCCAACTACATTAAACAACGGGCTATGCAGCAGCAGATACATCATCATCATCATCACCACCACCACCAACAGCAGCAGCAGCAACAACAACAACAGCAACAACAGTCGGGTGGCCTACCGGTGTCTCAGAACTCACCGACGAGTCGTTCGCTCTCGCCCGGTGGAATAATCGGCGGTCAACAGCAGCAGCAACAGCAACAGCAGCAGCAACAACAGCAGCAGCACGGAGCGGCCGATCCGAGTACCTACTTCTTTCACGGGCCGTATCATCCGCAGTTTCCCCATCGAAACATGTTCGAGACGTCGAGTCACGGGACGGCCAGCAGCGGCTACATTCCCGACATCTACGGGACGAAATTTCCCTCATCCTATCTCGATCCGAGCGCGCTCGGTCATCAATTTTACGGTAACGGGGCGAGTAGCAACGGTACCGGAAGCTCGCAGGTAACGGTAGCCGGAAATCTCGGACCGGTCGGCACAACGAGCAACAATACGGCCGTGACCGCGGCAACGGCGACGAGTCAACAGGACAAAGCCGCTCTCGTCGAGGGTCTAAATAACTTTGGCCTCGGCTCCGTCACTCATTATCCCGCCAGTCAGTATCAGCATCTTCTCGTCGCCAATTAAACGCGTTCGTTCGTTACGACAAAAAAAATCGAATTAACCGCGAGAGAAACGAGGATTTGTCGGTGAGTGCGGCTGACGTCAAATTCCCTCCTGTTCCCCCGGTGTCATCCACCGCATTCGAACATCCTCGCTCGTTCCTCAATATTTTTTTCATCCTCACTCTCTTAATCTTCTCTCGACGATTATAAACGCTCCCTCTCGATCTTCCCTTCACCGTATTGCCGCACCACGGAATCCTCGTTCGATCGCGCGAACCGAGAAAAAAAAACAACAACAACAACAACAACAACAAAAATCATCACGAAAACGATAATTCGCTCGGAGTGACGGAACGGTTACGAGAGACGCACGAATGAACTATATAACGACGGATCGACTTTGGGCCAGTCGAGAATATAATTCGCCCGCAAATGAGTACAATCCGTCGATTAATACGGGTGTGCTCGATGAGGTAAAAAGTTCACGGAGAAAAGAAGAAGATAATGAGAAAGGGGACTGGCCATTACGAGTTATGAACGAAATACGCGGAAACACGATAAATACACACAAGACACAGACGAGCATACATATATCACGAAGGTGTAATAATTTATTTTTTCACTGATATTAGTCCAAGAGAATAATGATATGATATATATATATATATATGTGTGTGTGTATATGATATATATAAATATATATATATATATATATATATATATATATATAAATCTGTAGAGCCTACGTATTATATCGAGTCGTATCCTCGCTTCACGAGAGGTTGTCGCGGAAGAGAAATGCGCAAAAAAAAAACCAACGGGATTCGGTTTGTGTATTCCGTGCCAACCAATTGGACCGATCCCGTGATCGAGCCGAGTTTCCCCCCCCCCCCCACCCTCCCCAAATATTAGAGAAAACTCGATAGTAGGGAATATATAAAAAAAATATATAAAAAAAAAAAAAGAAAGAGGCGAGTAGTTATACACCGATCGTTAGCAGCTTCGTGGCCACTTCGGTGAAAGACGGGGGGTGTTCGTCATTTGGTACGGTCTTATATTTTATTTTTATAATATACACGAATAAATGGTGTAGAATAATAGTCGGGGCGTTGGCGGCACGTGTAAAATCTATCGCCCTTGTTGCACCTCTGTCGTACGAATGAAGAAACGGAGATTGATAGAATGGAAGAATATAAAGGGAAAAAAGGAACGGACGCTTCCGAATCTCTCGGAGCGTGGGAAGCAAAAAGAGGAAGGAGATGAAAAAAAAAAAAAAAAAAAACTAAATCAAAATGCCGTTTGACGTTTCTTCGCCGCGCAAAAGTATAGTGAGAAAATAGATTTTTAATCGCGAATGAAATAAGAGACCGCGAACGGTGAGCATTATACGTCCAATTGATCGGTGAAACGCCGTGTACACCGAGAGAGAGAAAAGCTAAGGGACGGAAGGAAGACGATTAACGCGATCCGCAGCACGACGATGAAAAAAAAAAAAAACCTTTAGTTTATACTTAATCTTAACTATCGATTATATAACTATTAACGATACGTACGACTGTGGTAGCTATGCTAGTACCTGCTATTGTTAAAGTGGTGCGAATCCAAATTGTGAACGCGGGGTAAAACTTCGGTCGTTTCGTGCCGGCGCGAACGAATACCGGTCATTGTAATCTCCCCCAAGACCCACGAAACGTTGGCCGAACGGAAACGTTTGCAACCGAAAAGAACGTGGCCGTGAATCAAACATGGATCTCGCCACGAGAGATTCACCTTTTGCACGAGTAACGACGAGCACCGCGCACCGGCTCACGGCGAAGAATCAAACGCGACGAGATTACACTCTCCCGCGGTAACGAACGAATCGCGAATTAACGCGGAATGTTATAACGTTAAACGATTTATCCGCGGGCGTTGAAAACGAACCGACCGAACGACGAATTAACCGCGAGACCGCCGCTATAACGGGCAATATAACCCGGCCGATAAACGAGGGGGAGGGACAACGCGAGATCCAATGCCCGTGTCTAAACTCGTTTCAACTGTACGACTAATATTAAAACTGCGGAAATTATACTAATACCGCACAGGTCGCGTAGGATGTACCGTTCGCGATGGTACGCAACAACAAAATATAGTATTATACGTTTACAATATTAATGATACGAGAGCCCAACACACTTTGTAAGAAAGGACGAGAAAACGAAAACGCATATTAGTTTTTTTTTTTTTTTTTTTTTTTTCACTAGTTAAACTCTCGATGTACGTTCGTCGATGAATCCGACTCGGTAAAAACGATCTCTGTGCCGCAAGTAGCGAGCTGGATTACCGTTTACCGGTAACTTTCGTACGGTGAAGTTTGCGACGTTGGAACGCAATGAAAATACATTTTTTTACATCATTAAGACCCCCCATTAAGATTGGATTATCGATGACAACGGTCGTTGAAACGTTTTATTGGAGAGGGTGTCTTCTTCGAGGACCCGAGCCTCTGAATGGCCACGAGAATCGAGAGCAGTGCCGAAACGAAAAAAACTACCAAAAAAACTTATTTGCGTTCTCAACGATGCGAGCTTCAACGTCACACTTTCGTTTATCTTCCCAGTCAAAGGGAAAAAACGTCGGGATGGAGTAGGTGGGTCGGTCGGTAACGCGAGATAGCGATTGTCCGTGTAAATCAATTATTTATAATCGAAAACAGAGAAATAACGGGTAGTCCGGTCATTATATACATTCGGAAATGCATGTGAACCGAGAAAGCTGATTTTTGGATATTGTGTGTGTGTGTGTGGGGGGGGGCTTAGAAAAGCTTAACCTCAAATTGTCGACCAAGAAATCCCATGTGCGTTCTCCGCCATCTTGAAAAAAGTGTTAAATTTTGTTTCTTTTTGCAATAACTCGGCTCTCCGTCGAGATACGAAAATTGCGATGGGATACTTTTTCGTTGCTTCTTTTACGCCCTACAATTTAGGTCGTATACATTTTTCACCTACCGTTCATCGTCGCTGAGATATCGAACGAGAGAGTAAATCAGCTTTTTCTCGGTTCACATGCCATTTCTAACTCGTTTTTCTTTCGACGTAATGACTGGACTAGGGAAAAAAAAAAAAAAAACGGAAGGAAAAAGAAAAGAGGAAAAGTTGGGCGAATTGTATGAATCGAGCACGATGATTCAACGACGTTATAAACGATATTCATATATATTTATATATATATTCCTATTGCTCGGGGCCGAGGCAGAGGCGTCAGTGAAGAGAGAAAAAGCGGAAATTTGCGAAGCGATGCGCTAGCAAAAAATGGGAGATTTAAGAGAAAAACAAAAACCGTACGGAAAATAAAGGGTGAAAAGGGAGACGAGGAAGCGCGTAAGCCGCATTGACAACGTCACAGTTCGGTCATTATTTATTTATTGAAAATTTATATTGTGTGAACGGTAATTCGGCCGGGTCCTCCGGTAATAATCTCGGCGTGTAAATAGACTTGTGTACTCGATAGGGGCCCGTTCTAACCTACGAAAATCGTTACCACACTCGTACCGCAGCGATACACCAAAATATATCTATGTAAATGTTCCGTTGGGCGCGTTGAAGTAACGAGTGGTGATGGAAAAAAAAAGAGAAGAAAAGAAACGAGATGATTAAATCACCATCAGAGCTCGGAGCGAGAGAGACGCCGAGGGTCAACGCGCACCGATTATGATCCCTCGTACGGAAAATTCTTATTATTAGATGTAACAAACAACAAAACCTATACCATTGACTAATGGATTAACCAGAGGATAATTAGATTTGTAATTGATTATATATATTTTTCAATACCTTAACTACTCGCTGTATGTAAAAGAAGAGAAAAGAAGAAAAAAAGAAGAAAGAAAAAAAAACAACAACAACAACAACAACAAAAAGAAAAGCAAACAAACGGGATAACGACTTAGGCCGCGTATACTATTATAGTGGTAAAACACGCGTGTTTATGATTGTCGAGACCGCGCGTAGAATGATTTTATGTCACGGGACGAAACGATAAGTGCGGCTGATACATTTTGGAATTTGCGCGAGTGCGCGCAAAATTCAAAAGAGATTCCCCGAGAATTTTGGGAATTCGCGCGCGCGATCGACGTCTCGAATATAAATCTTTGTATTTCGCATCTTTCGTCGAACCGAATCTGTCGCCTAATCCGTGATAAAAGTCACGACAAAGATCCCACAATATAATCTCAGTCTCCGGTGCAAACCGAGCGTCAACTTTCGTGCTTATTTTTTTTTCAATTTTTTCATTTCACTCGGGACGCGTTTGAACGTAAAATTTTGCGGAATTGTCCGAAAGAAAGCGCGATAATAATCGGCGATGTATATTCGGCTTTTCTTCATTTTATTCGCTTTATTAATTTTTTTTTTTCTCTCTTTTTTTTTTCCCCTCCTGAGCAGTTGGTGGCTCATTGATGGCGTTGGGTTTGATGAGCAACCGTTCACCGTTCATCTCGCGTTTAATTTTACTTTGGCTCCGCTGTAGTTTGGCCAAAAAAAAAAAAAAAGCCACCCACTCTTTTCCCAAAAGATTAACGACAATTTCCGTACCGTATGCCCTTCTTACGAAACATCGTTGTTTCTTTATTGCTCAAGATTCAGGAAGAAACTTGTGTTGCGATATTGAATTGACGATAAAATTCAAAGTTTCCCCTAATTTACGTTTACTTTAGACCGTTTCGACTCGTTCCTCAACGAGAACTTGGATTATTGGTTTCTAAAATCGTTTTTTTTTCTTTCTCTTTCCTTTTTCCACTTGATTGATTATCAATGAAAGGTACATCATCGCGATTACCAACAACTATCCATTATCACCGAGAAATACTACTAATAACTAATACCGTGTAGCTGCTATTCGTCGTAAAGTTACGTCGGTTCTCTCGTCAGTGTAACGCATCGATTAATTCGTAATACGAACAGGCCCCGTAAGAATTTTGTTCATAGTTTAATTATTGTTGTTTTGTTGTTGTTGTTGTTTTTTTTTTTTTTTTTTTATACACGCGACAGACGCTTTGAAAGGAGGCGTGGGGTGGTGTCGACGTTTTTAAGGACGGAAATACGGTTAGGACGGCGTTTTCTCAATGATTTTCATGAATTTTTTTATAGTATAAAAAATTATTATAATTTATTGAAACTTTGAGAATATTTTATACATATATTTAAGTATATACTATGAAATTTGAGTATATACTATAAAATAAAATAGACTCAGCATTTTGCGTACATTCTGGATGCCGCAATTTTCATCTTAAATCAAACGAGTTCGGAATTTACTTTTATTACATGTCTCTCTTCAACACGAACCTAAATGCTTTAAAATAAAATAGAAAATTGAATTTTTTACACGGTTCAAAACAAAAAAGCATGATTTTTTGCCATTTTTTACAACTTTATTTGCAAAAAAAAAATTATTTTAAATAATAATAATATTCCGATTTTAGGTTCATATTGAATGCAATACTATGAAGAAAGTAAATGCCAATTTTCAAAAGGATTGGTTGAAAACTTTTCACACTAGCGTGTACGCAAGTTCGGAAAAAGTCGTTTTCAGAAAAACGCGTTTGAAAAAATAGCGCGCTCGGGGCCTGAAGGAGAGCTACTCACTTTGGCTTATAACAATAGAACTAGTCGGAATTTTCATTAAAAATTTTGAAAACATATTTTTCAATAGTTTTACTGAAAATTTATGAAATTAAAAAAAAAAATTTTCGAACCGTCCAACCCTATTTGCCCCCCTTAACGACGCGAAAAACGGCCGCGTTAAACCAAGAAGCGCGTCCCGGATTTGCTCGTACGCGCGTTAACTATAAATTTACACTTATCGTTTTATTCCTCTACCGACAACGATCGATCGGGTTTACTTATTTCATTTTTATTTATTTTTTATTTTTCCCCACCCTTGGGACAGGATAGATCAACGGATATATACGGTTGGAGTCCATCAAATTTTTTATTTAACCGCGCCAATTATAAATCGTTATTGCTCTCACGACCCTTCCTCTTACGATCCTCCCCCTTTCCCCGATTTATCTTATCCTACCCACCCCTCCGCCCCCGCCCACCCAACACAAGCGTGATTCGTTGATGACCTAATTATTACATCACTTGTAAATTATTTTTTGTATTTTTATATTGGAGACGAGTCGACAGACGGTGCACGCCAGCGCGCACCGTCGCGTCGATACCGAACGACTCTGTTTCTTGCGTGTGTATTACATAAAATAATAAAGAAAAGAAAAAAAAAAAAACAAAAAAAAAAGTTAGATTATACAATTGAGGTTTAGTCAACCGTCTCTTGCAGGTAAACAGGGAAAGATTATTAGATGAAAAGAAGAAGAAGAAGAAGAAAAAATAGAAAAAAAAGAAAAAACAGAAAATGATGCGGGTTATCGAAACTTTGTTGATGGGCATCTCGACCGTCGTTTATCGAAAAAATAAATAATAATTATGATAAATAACACGATTAGTTTTTATCGTTGTATCGTGTACGCGTGAGAGAGAGAGCGAGAGAAAGAGAGTAAAGAGAGTGAAGAGATTAAAGCGGCGTATAAATTATATATTTCAATTTGATAAAAGCACAGGCTGCTGGTTGTCCCTCGGATATGAATTTTTCTGGTTCCTGGCACCTGAATTTAAAAAGAAGAAGAAGAAGAAGAAGAGGAAGAAAAAAATAAAAATAAATGACCTCGACAACGTCGAGAATCAGGGCGCCTGGTTATTAGTACACATTTTTAATTAGCTCTGATATGTCGGCGCCCGATAAAATTAGTTGTTGAAATTTTTGTAGTCTAGACGAAAAATATTCTTCGTAGAGTTGAATGTTGTCGAGTTTTTCTATTAGCTTAAATAATAGGGGCATCGCGGCGTGCTTATATAAATAAAACCATACACACACACAAACACACATGTTCAACCCCCGTCCCCGCCACCCCCCCGTCCCCCCGCCAACAACCCCGAGATGAAACAAGAATTAAAGAGGAGACGAAAAGAATATAATATTAATTACTATACGTTGAATTATAATAGATTTTCTATTGATTATCGCAGCTTTCCGCTGACGGAAAGGCGTTACGGTCCGTTGGACGATCGTGAAACTTTCTTTTTATTTTATTTTATTTTTTTTTAAAATTAAGTCAACATCTATGCGGCATATGCACTGGATTAAACGTTTCATTCGATAATGTATATCGTTATCTTATGACAACAATATTTAATACATTATTGAGTATATGAATATTACTATATGATGATGATTATATAGTATATAAACACACACACACACAAAACAAACAGACAAACACACACACACACACGAAATCACAATAATAATTATTATAAAAAAATAAACAAAAAACACACACGGTACACGAGACTCACGAAAAAAAAAACAACAACAATACACACTAATATTATACATATGTGTATAGTAAGATTGGAGAAAAACGAAATACGATATCATGAAATTATTATTCTTTGTTACTTCTTTATAATTAAAACAATAAAAAAAAAGAAAAACAAAATACCTATTGAATAAGAAGAAAAAAAAAAAAACGTATGAAGCAATGTGTGTGGTGGCGTTAATTTGGTAGATGGGAGCAAACGATTTTCATTTTTTTTTTTTTCCCTGATGAATTTTATTGCCGTGTTGATGCGCTGAAAAGATGTTTGAGAAAAGACAAGAGAGAACAATTGCGACAATTTTTTTTTGCTTTTTGTTTTTTTTTCCCCCAATATCGCCGACGCTGTAAACTGACACTAAGCCTTTGAGAAATCATTTATAAAAATTTAGTTGGTACAACTCTCTTGTAACAAAATTTACATCAAACGATATTACTCGATATTATTATGTGAATAACAATGATCATTTATTTATAACCAATGAAGGAATATAAATTCAAAGAGAAGGCAAAAGTTCGACGCGATTTCGAAAATAATTCTGTTACGTGAAAACTTTTTTCCTTCATTTCTATCATCCCACAGTTTTCCAATATTCATTTTATTTTACAAATGTTATTTCTACTAAATCGGAATACCGGGGGGAGAAAGTAAACAATTTATTAAATTGCCAGAAACTGAAGAAGGTCTCCGGACAAAAAATAGGGGTATTTTTATTTCTTGTTTTTTCTTTTCTTTCTACTTTTTTTTCCAATATCACCGACGCTGTAAACTGATTCTAAGCCTTTTCGAAATCAACAAAACTTACATCAAACGATATTACTCGATATTATTATGTGAATAACAATGATTATTTATTTATAACCATTAAAGGAATATAAATTCAAAGAGAAGGCACAAGTTCGACGCGATTTTGAAAATAATTCAGTTACGTGAAAACTTTTTTCTTTCATTTTTATCATCCCACAGTTTTCCAATATTCATTTTATTTTACAAATGTTATTTCTACTAAATCGGAATACCGGGGGGAGAAAGTAAAAAATTTATTAAATTGCCAGAAACTGAAGAAGGTCTCCGGACAAAAAAATAGGGGTATTTTTCTTTTTTCTTTTTTCTTTTTTCTTTCTACTTTTTTTTCCAATATCACCGACGCTGTAAACTGATTCTAAGCCTTTTAGAAATCAACAAAATTTACATCAAACGATATTACTCGATATTATTATGTGAATAACAATGATCATTTATTTATAACCATTGAAGAAATATAAATTCAAAGAGAAGGCACAAGTTCGACGCGATTTCAAAAATAATTCAGTTACGTGAAAACTTTTTTCTTTCATTTTTATCATCCCACAGTTTTCCAATATTCATTTTATTCTACAAATGTTATTTTTACTAAATTGGAATACCGGGGGGAGGAAGTAAAAAATGTATTAAATTGCCAGAACCTGAAGAAGCTCTCCGGACCAACAAATTGGGGTATTTTTATTTTTTCTTTTTTCTTTTTTCTTTCTACTTTTTGTTTCCAATATCACCGACGCTGTAAACTGATTCTAAGCTTTTGAGAAATCATTTATAAAAATTTAGTTGGTACAACTCTCTTGTAAGAAAATTTACATCAAACGATATTACTCGATATTATTATGTGAATAACAATGATCATTTATTTATAACCAATGAAGGAATATAAATCCAAAGAGAAGGCAAAAGTTCGACGCGATTTCGAAAATAATTCTGTTACGTGAAAACTTTTTTCTTTCATTTTTATCATCCCACAGTTTTCCAATATTCATTTTATTTTACAAATGTTATTTTTACTCAATCGGAATACCGGGGGGAGGAAGTAAAAAATGTATTAAATTGCCAGAAACTGAAGAAGCTCTCTGGACAAAAAAATAGGGGTATTTTTCTTTTTTCTTTTTTCTTTCTACTTTTTTTTCCAATATCACCGACGCTGTAAACTGATTCTAAGCCTTTTAGAAATCAACAAAATTTACATCAAACGATATTACTCGATATTATTATGTGAATAACAATGATTATTTATTTATAACCATTAAAGAAATATAAATTCAAAGAGAAGGCACAAGTTCGACGCGATTTCGAAAATAATTCAGTTACGTGAAAACTTTTTTCTTTCATTTTTATCATCCCACAGTTTTCCAATATTCATTTTATTTTACAAATGTTATTTCTACTAAATCGGAATACCGGGGGGAGAAAGTAAAAAATTTATTAAATTGCCAGAAACTGAAGAAGCTCTCCGGACAAAAAATAGGGGTATTTTTATTTTTTGTTTTTTCTTTTCTTTCTACTTTTTTTTCCAATATCACCGACGCTGTAAACTGATTCTAAGCCTTTTAGAAATCAACAAAACTTACATCAAACGATATCACTCGATATTTTTATGTGAATAACAATGATTATTTATTTATAACCATTAAAGGAATATAAATTCAAAGAGAAGGCACAAGTTCGACGCGATTTCGAAAATAATTCAGTTACGTGAAAACTTTTTTCTTTCATTTTTATCATCCCACAGTTTTCCAATATTCATTTTATTTTACAAATGTTATTTTTACTAAATCGGAATACCGGGGGGAGGAAGTAAAAAATGTATTAAATTGCCAGAACTTGAAGAAGCTCTCCGGACAAAAAAATAGGGGTATTATTGTTTCGCCGAGCGAGCAAAGAAAAATCATCGTGCATTATAGGCACAGATATACGTGCTGATTGCGATTTTGTCATTGTTGAGGATTTTCAGATAAATTAAAGAAAAAAACACATCTCTTATAAATATGCGTTATAGAGAAGTAACCAACGAGAGAACGAAACGCCGGACGTTGCTATCTTGTAAGAGAATCGGGGAGGAAAAAAAAAAAAAACGAATTATTGCGTTGCCGTGTATCGTACTCGACGTGGAGACGAAAGTAGGGAAAAACATTGAAAATTTCGTGCGAATTAATAAAATACAAATTTCATTAATTTCGTTATTTCAGAATTATACGTATTTACCATTATTTGTAAAAGATACAATATTCTTTATATTTATCGAATTTTCCATGTTTTACCCTAATGTGCTTTCCGCGTGAAAAAAAAATTAATGATCCCTAACGACATTACCGCACGCAACGAATCTATGTACTCTCGTGAAACATTCATTTGACGTGGCGAATAGTCTTGTAAAAAAAAAAAAAAAATATTAATAATACGTAACGTCCCAATAATGTATGATACGATTTTTTTCTTTTTCTCCGACG
Source organism: Oxytorus armatus (assembly GCA_958009045.1). NCBI lineage: Eukaryota > Metazoa > Arthropoda > Insecta > Hymenoptera > Ichneumonidae > Oxytorus > Oxytorus armatus. The sequence goes on from OY253744.1 coordinate 4,134,413, forward strand.
ATTCGATAACGAAAAAAACGCAATGATTCTCGCTCCCGTTGTATCTCGAAGAGATTGATAACGAATGGAAATGATAGGCCATGGAAAACTTTCCAGACGCCACAAAGTAATTGCGCCATCGGAGAGAATGTCCAGGTATTTATTGACATTCATTCAATAACGCTGTATTTACCGAATTATTCGCAAGTTTATAATCGTACGACGACATCGAGAATAAAATAACGAGATTTGGCCCCATCATACGTGTTGGTCGTTCGCCGCCCGTCTACTATCTCAATTGTCCTCGAATCGGATTGAAAATTGGCCAGGAAATTTCAATGAAATGTCGTTAGAGAACGGATTCGTTGTCGCTGATGTCGAAAGAATTATTCGCGTATTTATCGATCCACGAAGAATCCTCACGATCGCAAGTAACTCTCGAGTACGTGCAGTTTTTTTTTTTCATCCCAATCCTCCGCAGGTACGTACCGCTCATAGATTTAACGTTGGTAGTTTGCGTTAATCCATAAGCTCGCGCGCAAACTCTCCAAGAGAACGGAATTGTCTGTACTAATTAGGGCGATTTTTTTTTTTCGACTTTTTTTTTGTTCAGTCCTCACCCGAAATTTGGTTGGATATGTCGAAAAAGAAATTCCCTGAAAGTTACAGCCCTTAATATTAATTCTAAGGACTTTCCCAAAGCGTTAGAAGATTTTCCATCTAAAATACACGTAAATAGAATTTTTTTTTTTTTTTTTCAAATTTCTATAACTCAGCCGCATTTTACGCTATCATATTGTTCTTGGTTTTGATTTACTCGGAATAAAACAATCTAAAAAAGTGCCTCTTGCGGCGAAAGTGTAAATTGTACTGGTGAGTTGGTACGGGTCACTGAAGTTGATTTTTACCCAAAATTCTCGTTCTTTTGCTGTTATCTCCGAAACAATTAACTTTACGAAAAAAATGTAAACGAAAAATTTGTTGGAAATTTAATTTCCTACAAAAAAGGTCCTATCGAACCAATTGCTTAGATTAATATTTCTTGAGATATTGAACTTTTTTTATTTTTTATTTTTTTTATTTAATATTTCATATTTTATAAATTTTATACTAGTCATAAGTTAAAGTTCAATATCTCAAGAAATATTAATCTAAGCAATTGGGTCGATAGGACCTTTTTTGTGGGAAATTAAATTTCCAACAAATTTTTCCTTCACATTTTTTTCGTAAAGTTAATTGTTTCGAAGATAACAGCAAAAAAAACGAGAATTTTGGGTAAAAATCAACTTCGGTGACCCGTACCAACTCACCAGTACAATTTACACTTTCACCGCAAAAGGCATTTCTTTAGATTGTTTTATTCCGAGTAAATCGAAACCAAGAACGATATGATAGTATAAAATGCGGCTGAGTTATAGAAATTTGATAAAAACAAAAAAAATTCGCTTTACCTGTATTTTAGATGGAAAATCTTCTCACGCTTTGGGAAAGTACTTAGAATTAATATTAAGGGCTGTAACTTTCAGGGAATTTGTTTTCTCGACATACCCAACAAAATTTCGGGTGGGGACTGAAAAAAAAAAGTCGCCCTAGTACTAATATACTATAACTTAAGTCGAAGATGAAAAAAAAGTTCAGAGGAATATAGTACTTTTACACTTGATTTATTGCCTTTTCGCAAAAATTCTAGATTACCGTTATTCGCTATGTATAATAATAATAATAATAACAATAATAATAATAATATTTTACAGTGAATCCGAATCAATAAACGAGTCAGTACGGAGCCTGTGTAAAGCAGTTCCGGTACAATGGGGAACGAATGAATATATGTAATGCTTTTCCATCAAAGAATCATCGTCGCAATAGCAATCGTCGCGCGTCTTTGTATAAAAATATAGAAATAGTAGTAGTGCAGTAGGTATTACGGGCAAAGAATACGGGTGAGAATACAATTAATAAAGGAAGATCCAAGACTCTCCGTCGTTCTCGTACGAAAACGCGCACACACCCGAAAAATAATATCATCCTCGTTGAGAATGGTCGGTGAACGAATTCAGAGTCTAAGCGACGCCGTCGTGGACCTTGAGATAGTGGACTTTGAGAGCCTTGTTATTCGGATAGGTGATTTTACACACGGGACACTGTCGTCCGTTGGCTCCTCTAACGACGTAATTATCAAGATCAATTTTCTTACAGAGCGTCATCTCATTGGTGATCCCGGGATAATGAGTTTTGTGAGCGGTAAGCATGTGCTCGGCCATTGCGCCAGGATTAATCATATGACGCGGACAAAGAGCGCACGTATACATCACGTTAATGTGAGTTTTTTCGTGATTCTGCTTGGCAACGAGGGTCTTGAAAGTGAGCTTGCAAGCGTCGACCGAGCATCTATACTGCGACGATCGATGATTACCAGGGCCGGTCGAGCCGGTTCCGTGAACCTTCGTAAAGTGTTGTCTCATATTTGCGACGTTACTGAATAATTTCGAACAGGCGGTGCACGAGACTCGATTAACAACGATCGAATCGTTGACGGTGGCCAAATCGAAATTACTCCTCGAGTCGGTTGTTTCGTTGGTTATTTTGTCGACGAGCCGACGATGTTTGTAAAGGGCTCGAACGTCGGGTATCGCTTTCCGGCAGAGATCACGAGCGGGAGATTTTTTACCATCGCCGCTCCCCGAGAAAGCGTCGCGACTCGTCAGCGTGTCAAAGTCGAGCTTGGGCCGAACGGGCTTTATAACTTCCGGTTCGACGATCGTTTCACGACCGCTATTCGAATTACCGGCCTGACGTATCGACGGCGATGACGACGACGACGACGACGAAGACGACGGTTGGGGCGGATGAGCGACCGCTTTGTGCTTCATCATCGTCGATCTTTCCGCAAATACTTTGCGGCAAACGTTGCACGTGAATCCATTGCCGATCGACGATTTCTTCTTCCTCTTACCGACCGTCTGGACTCTGTTAACGACCAAGCCTCCGACTTTGTGGCGTTTCTTGTGCTTTCGAAGATTGGCGACCGAGCTGTAAAACTTTCCGCACAGGTCGCACTGCGCGGGAGCTCGCGTCTCGCGCCTCTCGCTCAGTATCGGATTGCTCTCGTGCCATTTCCCGTGACTCGCGAGACTCTCCTCGTCGGGGAATACATTCGTGCATAATTCGCACTGCAATTTATCGGATATAAAAGGCTTTTCGGGCTTGTTACGGGCGCAATGTACGTCCCACAGGTGTTTTCGAAGTTCCGCGACATCGTTGAAACGATCGTCGCACACCTGACACTGGAGCGTTCCACCGGCCGACTGCGATTGGCCAACGCCGGTGATTCCGTTCGGAAACGATTTTCTCGCTCTCGGCGACTTCACGGGCTGAATCAGGGTCCGCTGTTCGCTCGGCAGTTGAGCGTCATGACGCTCCCGTTCGAGCGTTCCCGCTGTCGCGCCATTATCTCGTAACGGCCCGCGAACATTGCCGAGGCTCAGACGCGAATTAACGCGAAAGTGATGACCACGATGAATCTTCAGGGACGTTTCGTTGGCGAAACTCTTGCCGCATATGTAACACGCGAGATGATCCTCACCGTTCGATCCGTGAATACTACGACGATGAACGTTAACCGCTTCACGGCTCTCAAATACCTCCGGACACTGTGGACAATTGACCGTACGCTCGGCATGCTTGTGCTCCTTCTCGACGTGCTCGGTCCACTGTTGCTCGCGCACGAATGTCTTGGCGCACGTGAAACAGCTAAAACGTCCAATCGCGTCGTGCACCGTGCGTATGTGACGTCGTAAATTCGGATAATTTGCAAATACTTTGCCGCACGTTTGACACTCGGTATTGCTCGCACCGGGATCTGATTTTATTGATAGCCGAGCGTTGTTCCCTTTCGCCGCGATTCTCGTACCTTTCTCGCTTTCAATCGCGGAAACGTTCGCGGAAACGGTCGCTGAAACGGTCGCGTGAACGGCCATGTGAGCCTCAAGGATCGAGGATTTGCCAAAGCTGCAACGACAAACCGAACATGTGTATATCGTCACCTTTGGATGATTCAATTTTTTGTGCTCGGTAAGATGATTTTTCGTTGGGAAAGACCTGTTTGGACAGAGCGCACAGCTGTACCTCGTTTTTCCCGTACCAACGACAACGTAATCCTCGTTCCATTCGTCGACGTTGCTCTTCCAACGTTCAACTTTGTGCGATCGTTCCGTGTCACGATGAGCGGCTCCATCCGTCGTCTGTCCCGTCGTATCAACGACCTCGCGTATACTCTCGGCGCAATGTTCCCGATAATGTGACAAAAAATCATCGACACGTTTGTATTTCGAGTCGCAACGATAACAGACGAGATCCTTCCTCTTGTGCTCGTGACTAACGTGAGTGTGAAATTTGTTGAAAGCGAGAAACGTCATGCCGCAGTTTACGCATTTGTAGCATATACGACCGTCGGACGGCAATTTCTTGCACAACGACACGTGCTTCAACATATTTTGTTTGTATCGGTAGATCATACCGCAATGAGCGCACGCGTGATTGTGAGCGGGATCGCCGTTCTTGTATGGTCCGGGAATTTTACGATAACGTTCGTGCGCGAAATTCGACGGATTTTTTCGATGCTGCTTCGTCGAGGACGGCGATGAGGCGGAAAGAGGGGCGATAGGCTTGAGCTTCGGCGGAGAGCGAAATGGTCCGGCGATAAGTTGCTCGTACTGCTTGTCGGAATGTCTCGATAAATGACTGAGCAATTCTTTTCTGTTGGGCAACGATCTCAGGCACATGTTGCACGTGAAATATTTTTCCGTGCCGTGTTCGGGAACGACGAGGGCTATCTTCATCGCGCACTGAAACGAGGCGCCGCAGTGCAATTTGTAGATCGAACGATCGGCGAATTCGGTCAGACAGGCGATACACGTGTACGGTCTAAGATCGGGCATGTGCTGGCGTATGTGATTGAGGGTACTGCGACGATCGTTGAAGCACTCGCGACACGAGTAACACGAGAACGTTTTCAGCTGGCTTATTATATTTTGCTGTACGGGCGTGAGCGGTGCGTCCTTCTCGAGGCTTATCAACTCGTCCTCCACGTCCTCGATCATTTCCATCGTCATATCGCCCTCCTCTTTCGCGTTAACAAACTTACCCCCCATTTTCTTCTTCTTCCTCTTGTCGTCCAATGTTTGCTTGTTTCCCGCTCTCGCTGACGCAGCGGCGGGGCCTCTCATCTTCCTCGCGTAAATCTTGCCGCTGTGAAATCGTTCCGTGTGCCTGGCGTAACTGCTCTTGGAGTGCAGATATATCTGACAGTAGGAGCATCTCTGTTTGTACTGGCGCAAGCCTCGATAGTGAGTGTGCGGGCCGCGTCGTACTTTTTTTTTTATGCCTCCCGGCGTATCGACGCTCCTGGATCTTTTCGTCGATACCACTTCCGTCGGTCTGTCCTCTTTGTGTCCGACCACCGCCATCGGATTCAACAGGAGTTCCGCGCTACAGACAGATTCCAATTCGACGGTGGTGTTGTGATTTTCCGCGTCGTTCGCCGCTTCTCTCTTTATCGCTGACGCATCCGTCGAAACAATTGGTCCGGCCGATTCGTCGCGTCTCTCCGTTATACTTTGGTGATCGTCCTCCGAGGTCAACGGCGCCAGCGGACTCGTCGGTTCGCTAAAATCCATCGGTTCCGCTTTGATATTACTTATCTGCAAAGAGACAAACGGTCCGTTAGTGATAGATACAACGCCGACGCGACCTCTGCGGAAAATCTTTGCTCACTCCGTTGTCCGATCGATCGCCGAGACATTGGAGCAGCTTTTGTTGAGAACGGAAACAGTATTCCTTGTACGCGTGCCATTTGTTCACCCTTCTCAGACAGTTGGCGCATATCAGTGTCGATACCTTGTCGCCGATCAGTACCTGCAACGTTAAGAAGGACACTTAGAACCGAGAGTAAATATGTAGAGACGCGAAAGTCTCAACGAGCGGTAAGAATGAATATTCTCGATTTGACAAAAGAGCGTTATCATCTATGACGGTTTTGTACGGTGATATACGATGAAACGGTAATATACGGTCACGCAATGTGATTGCACGGTTGTTTAATAGATTTCCGATATTCACTGGACTCTGCAAAATTAACCAACCTCAATGGACAAACAAGTTTGTATTTTCGTCGCTAACGAGACCGTGGCGAATGGATCATCGGCGAATACCGATGATTTTGGTTCCTCCGTGGAAAGACACAATCTGCACACGTTTCCCACATTTCTTACATCCACAATCTCATCCATTTTTTGTTTTTTTAAATCTTGATTCCGGCCGTGTTGCTGCGCCCCCCTCGCAACACGTCCTCTCTTCGACCTCTGATGATATTTTATCCTCAATTTATTAAATAGATGACAAGCAACAATTGTTACGGAGCGTTGTTGGGTGTTCGGTAGCTATGGAGGTTAGGACGGAAACCGCGAAATGAAACACGACGACGAACAACTCACGGCCACTCACGGCGCAAAACCGTACTTAACCGTCGCCGCGCACAGTAGTCATCAAGGCGGAGCATAAAACCGTTCGCAGGGGCGCGGAGGGAAATTTCTCGAAAAGAAATTGGTATAATTGACACGAAGTTGGCCGCAGTTGACTGATTATGCGCGCGCGAAACAAAAGTCGTATCTCGTCTGTCGTCGTCGCGACGATGCGGGAATTGGGTGGGATCAGGAGGTGGAAACTCCCATGTTGAGCATCGCAGCCACTGTTTGTAGCGCTACCTATGCACGTTCCTTGGAGTCGGAACTAAAAAGATATACATCCAGCCGTGGCGCGCTATTTGAATGAAGAGTGGACATGACAATAAATAGTCGGTCGGTATAGTAGATCAAAGACGAATATTTCAAGAAATGAAAAAAAAAAGAAGTTATTCCAATGATTTATTTTCGAATCATTTACATATGTATATATACAAATATATATGTATTTATTTACATTCATTTATATTAAGTGGATAAAATGTGATTTGTATTATAAAATTTGATGTCGACTATCGAAGCTACCGTCTCCTCCTCGAGTCGCAACAAATCGGACCAAAACATACCACCCAAATTCCCCACAGTCATCAGATTCTTGTTGCACTTGTTCGCGACGCTGAACGGAATTTATTCGTTAATTATTAATTTTCAATTAAATAAGTTTTGTTCTTTGGAACATTGTATAATGCTTAAGCTCGGGAAAAATAACTTGATAATTAAAAATTTATTGTCAGATAACAGACGTACCCTTATATTCGAGAGCAGTGATACATCTAGAAACGAATGAAGAGCCATTTTCATCAAGAATAGTCCGATGTACCTTGCAGAGCGTAAGTCTGAAAAGATATTCAATTTTTCAGTTGCTCAAATTAAAACTATCGATGTAAATCGCTTCATAAATAAATACTGAGTTACTGGCTCAAGATTCATTAATTCGGGTATTCACAAAAAAATGTACGACTCTATGAACAAGATTTTTACAATGTTTATTTGGTATATTTTACCTTTTGTATTTTCAATTGCAATTCCGTCATGTACAGCTTCAAGTCTTTGGCAACTTCGTGACCCTGATGATAGAACGTTAACCAGCCTTTTTGTATGCAAGTGAACACCTCCTGGCTGGGATGCTCTTGATGCGCTTTCGATTGCATCGAAATAATAATAATCTATGTAATCGAAAAAAACATCATACAGTGGTATTATTTAGTAAAATTAAGCGAGCTGATAAATCAGCGTGAAGAGAAAAAAAATGTTTCCTGTTCTACCGTGCGTCGATCGATGAGGCATAACGTTTCACACCACTGCGGCATATGAAATTTTTTTTTTAACACTTGGGGTATGGAGACTAAAGTTGCGGCGTCGCGCGCTATCCATCGCACGCGCACACCCCTTTCAGAACCGCTATTACACCGCTCTAAACTCTAATATAAACATCACAACGAACAAAAACATAAAAGTGTGGTTAACCACGGACGAAATCGACGGGACGTACTGACACAAGAGGTGAGCTCACGGTAAGTGTAAACGATCCACTGAAATAAGATTAATAACAATTTCGTGTACAACGCAAACGTATCATTATGACCCTTCTTTTTCAGGTTTTTTTTCGTTTTTTTCGTGGTTTATTTTTTTCTTTTACTGGGGTTGGAAAAGAAGGATAAAAAATGACCGTCGAGGGATCATCATCGGCGAATGGAAAAGTGATATTCGTCACGGGAGGATACGATCATACTATTAAAATATGGCAAGCCCACACCGGAGTCTGCCAAAGAACCCTCCAACATTCCGTCTCGGTATTTTTTCATTCAAAGAATACATTATTTTTCTTTGAAAATATGGGTCAAAAGAAAATTGTTATTTTTAGCAAATAAACGCATTGGATATCACTCCGGACAAGAATATAATTGCGGCTGCTGGATATCAAAATATTTTTATGCACGATCTGGCATCTAGTAATCCAAACACTGTTCTTAATTACGACGGCGCTACAAAGAACGTCACCAGTCTGGGCTTTCAGGTTAGATTATAGACCGGTTCTTGCTTCTATATATACAAAGGAATTTCCCTAAATATATAGTTTTTTTTTTTACTTTGCCAGGAGGAGGGCAAATGGATGTATACGGGAAGCGAAGATTGTTCCGCTCGAATCTGGGATCTCAGGTACTCTTGCGCAGCGACTGATTTCAAATATTGTTTATATATCTCATCAAAGATAAGTTTGTATCAGAAAATATTAGAGAATAATAGAGCGAAATGCAGAGCGCACGACGACTCAACGTTCAGAAATAAAATCCTCGTAAATTCGGCGAGCAAAGCCTTTTGTTTAGCAAAAGACGATCCACGAATGAGGACCTACAAGAAAAAAAATACAATAATTTTGTTTCATATTAAGTTGACGTTTTTCAACGTCACCGTTTATTCCGAAAATGGTGTTAAACGAAACTTTCAAACGTGAGCAACAGCCAATGGTATCGGGCGGAATTTCATAATAGTCGTTTCTCCGCAGATCGAGCACGTTTCACGTTCAACGAATATTCCAAGTCTCTGCTCCGGTGAATTGCGTATGTCTTCATCCGAATCAGGCGGAACTAATCGTCGGTGATCAGAGTGGCATAATTCACTTGTGGGATCTTCGCTCGGATCACAATGAACAATTGGTAATTTTGAAATTGTCTTGTTCACGATAAGCAAAACATAATACATATTTCGGGCACGATGTTTAAGATACCAGAAGCGGAAGCTTCGATCCAAGACATAGCGATAGATCCCGACGGTAACTACATGGCTGCTGTTAATAACAAAGGGCATTGTTACGTATGGGCATTGACCGGCGGCGTCGGCGAAGAACCTACAAGATTAAATCCGCGTCATAAGCTCACGGCACACAAACGTTACGCTCTCCGTTGTAAATTCAGTCCCGATTCGACGTATGTATACACAATTAACCGCTCAAACGTCAATGTCGTCGTATCCGGGGTTAAAAAATTTGTCATTAATATTAACATTGGACAGGCTTCTTGTGACGACATCGGCCGATCAAACGGCGAGGGTATGGAAAACGACGGATTTTTCAGAGATGCAAGTTCTCAAGCACGAGGCAAAACGTTGGGTATGGGATGCTGCTTTTAGCGCGGACTCTCAGTACATATTCACGGGTAATTGTTTTAATTCTCATTGCCTAATAATTGTCTCAATACGAATTTCGTCAACGCGAATTTCATGATTCAGCGTCTTCGGACGGCGTCGCCAGACTGTGGAACGTATCAACCGGCACTGTAGAGAGGGAATACCAGGGACATCAGAAGGCAGTCACGGCTCTGGCGTTTCGGGATCAAATTTTACCCTCTGTATGATGAGTTTCGTTCGATGAGTGAAATAAATTTCAAAGATATTACCTGTAATTTCTTTCTTTTTCTTTTTTCTTCTATCTATACATAGAGGTGGTATGCTCGTTGAGCTTAACACGATATATATATATATATAAATATATATATGTAATCACAATAATAATCATCATTATCATCTTCAGGTTCAGTTGACACTGGGTAATTTATCTACCTCTCCCATTTCGGTAAAGGTTTCATCCTCCATTGTGTAGCTCAGCATGAACTTGAGCGACAGCGGATACTGCAATGGAATAATTCTATTACGCTTTATCCTCGTACGAAATTTCGAAAAAATTTTCTATCGTGTTTAGAATAACCTTTTGTGGATTTGCAATTAGCATTATATGTGTGATTGCCGCTGGAGGTAGAAACGGATTATGCCCTGGCAATTTAGTGTCGGATGGTACCTGAAGTCTGCACTTGCATTGCTAAACAGGAACAACAAACATCTATGTAATATTATTTATATTTTTTGTTAATGAAATTAAATTTGCGAGCGGTATACCTTCGGTACAACCGCCTGAAACAGATAGTTGCTCAGCGCTTTCGAGTTTTTGCTCGTCGTCGTAACGACAATCACCGTTACATCTGGTCGCGGACTACCTTTTGCAAAGTGAAGAACGACCGATATACCGTTTTTGTCCTCGATTACCGTCAACGGCGGAGTCGTGCCTTCGCGTACAATAATTATAATAAAGATTTAAAAAAAATGTATCATCGATAAATAACCGGAGTTTTACAAGTTGACCATTGACCGCAACGGATCATTACCTGGCTTGATATTATGGATGGTAACGTGTATGTCCGTAATGGGTTTGATTTCTTCATCCATACTAGAGGATGGCGAGGCCCCTTTCGGCTTATCATCATCGTCGTCGTTTTCATTGTCGTCATAATTCGTCGACCTGTTGCCTTTAATTTTTGGGGTCGTAAACGATGCATCGAGCATCGCGTCGTCGTCGTTGTTCAACAAATCAACAAAATCACACGCTTCTTCTCCGTCATTAGATAGATCGTTGGACATTGATTTATCGGAAAGACCGTTTGCCGCTGGGGTCAAAGTGTTATCCGTCGATCGGTCAACGTTGCCGCCAAGAATCGAAACATTTGACGGAGAAGGATTAACGTGCCGCAGGCTAGACGGGGCGGTGGTACACGCCGCAATTTCCTTGGTCAACTTACTGCAATAATAATTCGCGTTTCATGACAATGAAAGGACGATATTTTTAAATTAATAACAACAATAACGGTATAATAATATACCTGACGTTGCTGAGACTGCTTTTGGTAGCGCCTGTTGCAGCTTGCGAGAGGCTCTCTTTCAGCATTGATTCACCAAGTTGGTTGAGGTCCTCGAGAGCCTTTGCCTTACCGTCCAATTTCACGGTTGAACTTGCCAATTCTTTTAATGGGACAAAAGAGATTATTTAACGATTAGAGCAGAGCGTACAATAACCCCACGGAACATTTACCTTTGGTTTTCAAAGCTGGCAGGACACTGATCGGCTGCATGATATTTGCATCGGGAAATACGAGCCTCGCGTCGGGAATGGGTGAAGAATTGAATATATCTCCCAGCATGTCCATATCCGTTTTCGAATTATTCGAAACGAGCTCGGAGGTTTTTTTATTCGAGCCAAAAGAGGACTGAAGATCGTTCAATGCTGATGAATCGATCGGCGAGGAAAGATCCAAGAGAGAGGCGGATGCGCTGTTCGCAACTGCGGTCAGCCGGCTCGATCCTACCCCTCGACCCAGCACCATTACCGACGCGTATTTTTCCAACACTTGGCTCAGTTGATCGTTCGCGGCGAGTACCTCACCTGTTTCTCGAATTCGATCTTCTCGTTGACGCTCACGACAATGAAACAACGCGACAACTCACTCCGCTCGCCCTACTTACCGATCGTGTCATCGTTATCCTGACTCTCGTACGCCAGTCTCGTTACGGTTGGCTTTAATCGCTCGCACGCGTCGTAAAGCTCTCTCATCAATTCAACATCTTCGCTACTACTTTTGCTAGGATCGTACAAATCGAGCATCTCGGACAATAGTTTTACGTTTACGTGCACGGACTCGAGTTCCATGTTCCTCTGGCTATTGAGTTGTACTCTTTTCTCGTCCTGTATCAGTGAGGAATATAATAATCGGAACTACGACGTTGTTAAACCTTTGGAAATTTCAATGATCCAACTCGTGGTTCTTTGAAATTTGTGACTTGAACATTACTCACATCTTTCACCATGCTCTTGATCAATTTGTTGGCCAATTTAAGGTCAAAAGGATCTTTACTACGAAGTAATTCTTGCAACAACTTTGTCTTCTCCTCGTCTTCGAATATAGGATTCTTTCCTCTTGCCAATTTGCTCGGACAATCCGCAATATTTTGCACGGGCGACACTGATTCCTGTTTGAAATTATATGTTAGAGTGACGTTTGACGCTTTGTTTTTTTTTTTTTTTCGTCTCTTCTCTTCTTTCTTTCCCAATCTAACGAACTCTTTGGTCTCACCACCTGTATTATTCCTTGCTTCTTCAACATCTCGTACGTCTCTTTGATTTTCATCTCTCTGGGATAATCGCTCGTCCATGCGTACAACAGTTCCAGTATCTTATGTCGTACGGAAACAGCCGTTTTGTCTCCAAGATACTTTGGCGATACCAGCTTTATTAGTACATTGAGAAAACGAAACTTTCCAATTTCTGCATGAAACGAACGACCGCATCTCTTCATACAAGTGTCCAACAACTGGATTCAGAAGAAAGTACAAAAATTTGTAGCGCAATCTCTCTCTCTCTCTCTCTTTCTGTCTATTTGATTATATCTTTATAATTAGCGCTAAAAGTCATACCGTAAGTGCTTGCAACGCCTCCTTCTCGACATTGGACTGTACGTGCGTCGCCAAAAGTCTGCTAGCGACATGAACGGCTTTAGATTCTTTTCCAAGCATAACCGAGAACGCTTCTATCGCGGCGACGTCTGGTTTTTCATTCTGTGGATTGGTCGCTCTCTCTACAAACAAACGGCACCACAATAACTTTCTTTCTTTCTTTCTTTCTCCCATACATGTCTAATGATATTATATTTGAGGAGAAGATACATTTCAACTCACGTATAAGAGCCTCGAGACTGGTAGCGACAACATCCATTTTTGTCCAGTTTAATCATTCGATCGTCGAATGAGCATCAGAGAAAAATAATTTACGGTTCAAACTGGCCTATACTCTCGATACTCGAGGACATAGCAAATCATCATCGATTACTCCGGGCATTCTTCTGTAATCTCACGATTAAATGAATCCGCCGACAATGATCATCATCTCGCGTGTGTTGTAATAACCCCGTTGGACGCCTGTGAATTATCATTACTACGCATACCTCGTATCGGGTGGTGTAACACGTTCCTCAATGCGAAGATAGGAAATTGATCTTTTTAATTCGTTTTTTACGTATTTGCGTATCGATAAATAATCGTCGTGTATCCCAGCCTCTTGCGCTGCTTTTTGGGGACGACACCAGACGACACGACGACACACGACAACGACCGATAACCACCGACGACGTCGCCCCGAACCGCGGTCATGTATACAAGCCCGTGAATATTACTATCAGGGTGTGGAAACTCCCATGTTAAGAAGCGCAGCCACTGCTTGTAGCGCTATCTATGTAGTGTCTCCCTAGTCGGAACTAAAAACATCCAGCTGCGGCGCGCTATTTGAATGAAGAATGGGCATGAAAATAAATAGTCGGTCGGTATAGTAGATCAAAGACGGATATTTCAAGAAATGAGAAAAATAGTTATTCCAATAATTTATTTGCAAATCATTTATATATGTATATATACAGAAATGTATTTACATCCATTTACATTAAGTGGAGCATATGTCATTTGTATTATAAAATTTGATGTACATTATCGAAGCTACCGTCTCTTCCTCGGGTCGCAACAAAATCGGACCGCGAAACATACCGCCGCATACACAAATTTAAATATATTTGTGTTGCAAAGTAACGTGAAATTTAAACAGAAGATTAGAAAGAAAAAAGTCTCCTTATGGGGAAACGAACCTACGACCCTCACACTATGAACTCGAGTTCCTGCAGCTGCGCCAACAGGTGATTGAAAATTGTGCTACAAAAACTTCTTATGTATTGTTGAAATTGCAAAATTTTTATTTTCTTAAATATTGTTCATCTGACCCTCCCACTTAGGTCACTTTCACTCGTCGTCGACCTCAACATACCCTATAAATTCTAGCGAAATCGGTGATGACAAGTCGGTAAGGTCCCCTTGTGAGTAAGTCGGTAACGGGTAAAAAGCTTGCCAAGATCTAGTTCTACTTTTCGCTCCTACTATGTAGATCGCGCTAGATCCGCGTCGATAGTGGCGCACTCTCTGTAGTCTCCCCCTCGCGGGAACTAATAATAGAGCCGTGGTTTTCGTATGGGAGTTCCACACCCTGATTACTATATCCAACTATAGTCCCGTTGATGGAGAGGAACAATAGCGAGAGGAGCGACAGAAAGAGTTGCTTTGGTTTGGCAAGATGACCGACGTCCATTGGACGCCGTGCCACTCCTTCCATTGAATGGATTCGTCGATCTTCGGGCGCCACTGGCTCAACGACCAATCGCACTTCAAGCTTCTTTTTTCGCGGATAATTTGTTCGTCTTTTATTTTTTGTTGCGTATAATGACGACGGTTTTATGTTTTCAAGTGGGAATGGTAATGTGCATGTGTTACAACAATGAACAACGACCAAAACAATGAATGGGGAAAAAAAATGTAAGATGACAAAAGCATTGAATCGGATATTTCGATAAATGATTTCTAGACGTCAAAGCGAGATTAAGAAAAAAGAAAAGTATTCGTTAGAAATCACTGAATGTTATTGCGTCTGATAGAAAATAAAGAGGCGTCATCGTACATTTTTAGAAACGATCAAAATTTCTAATCTCAATAACGATTCTACTTTTCTTCAATATGATGTCAGGGACAATTCCTCAATGATTTATAGATTTTGGAGGGAAGACTTATTCTTTTAACGAAAGGAGTCATTTATTATAGCCATTGTTTGACTTTTGTATGGCTGCCATACTCTATGTTTAATTGTGTTATCGAAATTACAAATTTATCAATGTATATAGAACGTTTAATACAAATAAGTTTACCAATTTGAACCTTTCGAAATTTTGTGCGTTTAGTTGAACGCCTCCTTGTGGCATTCGCATTACTCTACAAATTGCAGCTACCACAAGGATAATTATCCTTCCATAGCAGCCACAAGCAGCCATACTAATAAACAGAAATAACACCAGGGCGTTGCTCTAGTGAAAGTGGCAAGCTTGAATCTGAATATCGCGATATCGTCCGCGAAACATCCAATAATCACACAATTCATCATCAGTGTTTAATAACTATTCACGTAGAATAATACCGGGACCGCTGAACCTTAGATGAATAAGGTATTGTTAAGTATAAAAGTACGCTTAAAAAAACATTTGGAAGCCGATACTACGATTAAAACAGTTAAAATGCAGCCGTTTAGCCTGACGTTTGAAGGCTATGTTGACTTAAAATAATTCCTTATAAAGTTTACAACGTGAAGATAACGCCTTCCCTACTCGATAGTTTGTACGGAAGAAAAGCGTCACGAGCGTAATTCGGGAAATCCCCGTTTACTTAAGACGCAAAGTGAAAAAGTACCTCTTTGGAAAATGACCTCAAAGAGATTCCACGTTTAATAGTCATGACAATCGAAATGGATTACACAAACTTACTTGAAAATTTCAAACTTCATTATTCGAATTTGCGCGAAGAATTTTTACATATATCAAAACCGTACGTCGAGGCGACTAATATTCTCGAACACTTGAAGAATCATTACTCGAACGTTATAAAATCAGAGCGTACATCCGATTACATAAAAAATCTCGAGGGTCTCCTCAGAACACTCGAGATACGTAATGCACTCTCTTACGAAAATATTGATCCTCTAAAATTCATATCGTCGCAATACGTTCGGGATCCCGCACTCGCGAGACTATTGGAGAATTACGAGGAACGTTTGGTCGATCGTCCTGTCGTGCCGCTTTTGAATGTTTATGATTTAGCTAGCGGTAAGTACTACGTCGAAGATATATCGGGGGACAGGAGGCTTGTTGCCCACGTGTTGTCAAATAACAACGTCCATTGTCTTGTAAATCATGACCAGAGAACGTACCGAGACGATATCACTCACAATTATATGTCGGAACTTCCTGGACGAATACAATCCCCGCTCGAAGATACTTTGATTAATGAGACCAAAAGTCTTGTACAAAATAACGTTACAACGATTGACGAAGAGAATACCTATGGCATCAACAATTGTAATAACATTTTCATTGACAAAGCTAGACGCCGCATTAGTAGTTACACAGCGACTGCGATAATCAGCTTTTTGGCAGCAACCTTTTTCACAATTTTATTCATAACAATAACTGATGTAACGTCGTCAGCACCTCGATACGAGGCTCAACCAGGAATTTTGGGATTGGGTACGAGTAGCAGAGACTCGCAGAGACATCAGATTCGCGCTCAGATGACCCTTTACACGACAACCCAACCAGCGTTTCATCTGACACTGCCAGGCTCCGTGGAAATAGGTAACACAGAACAGATTTCTCAGGAAGAGGATACCGAAATTGTGAGAGCAGGTGAGTTTGTGTCCAAGATGTAATGCGCAACAATCGGGAATCAAATTTACCATGGGCCAGGCAAATTATCATTGACTGGTCATGAAGGAATTTTGTACAATGAATTGAAAAATGCGATTCGATGTAGTTTACTGTTCAGATCCGAATAAGACTCATTGGATGGATATGAAAATTTCTGAATGTGGAATAATCGTAATTAGTTTACATACGATTTTTCCTTGTTGACAAATTTTTTAAAAATGGAAAAAGTAAATATATATTTCTTTTTATGATTATATTATGTATATTCTATATTCTACATGTGGATACGCAAGAATGATGAAGCAATCAGCAGATTTACCTCCATTTTTAATATTATTTAAAAGAAAAATGTTCCGATTCAACATTTTATTAAAATTTATATTTAACTGCAGTACTTCTCGAAGTAAGCGAAAAACTGGGACGACACTGGCGGGACGTTGCAAGATTTCTCGGCGTAACAGAATACGATATAGACGAGATTGATTATCATTCGCAATTGCCCCTAAAAGAAAAAGCTTTTAAGGTTTGTGCTACTACCTCTAAAACATCGATTCTCTAAAACCACAAAGTTCTTTTTTCAGCGATTATGTATTTTTTCTTTAATCTCCCACAGGCTCTTCTGAAATTCCAATCAAAGTGCGATCCTATACAGTGGAAATCGAAACTCCAGCGAGCTTTGGAAAAAGCGAGAAGGAAAGAT
Source organism: Oxytorus armatus (assembly GCA_958009045.1). Taxonomy (NCBI): domain Eukaryota; kingdom Metazoa; phylum Arthropoda; class Insecta; order Hymenoptera; family Ichneumonidae; genus Oxytorus; species Oxytorus armatus. The sequence continues at coordinate 4,151,719 of OY253744.1, forward strand.
TTAATGGAAATGGTCGAAGATTTATCTTCGCGCAAATACCGATCAACATAGAACAAACCGGAGGATGTTCCTATTATAATTATATATTTCAGGGATAAACGTAATTTACACGTGAATTTTCGTTTTCTACTAATAATCATTAAATCCTGTATATTACTGGATACTCGTTTTGAGATCTACCTAGCATAGTACGGTGATAGGAAGAAAAAAAATATCAAATCGATAAAATAAAATACAAGCATAAGTCCATGTATCGTATATGTTTATTTATGAAAGTGCGAGAAAACGTACGAATTATCATATAACTCACTCAATTATGCTCGTACAGTAGTAACATCTGTAGAACGAAAGGAATACAGCAACCTGCACGTATCTTTCATATAGTATATTAATACACAAGGTAGCTTTAATTTTTCTCTCTTTCTCCCTGTCGATGCAATCGATCATATCGTCGATACACGCTATCAGATGTTCAAAAGCCAATTAAGTTCGGAGAATAACAATCTCCGAGAATACAGAGCTCGTGAGAATTGTAGTAAAAAAAATAATAGTTTCCTCTCCTCGTTGGCCTGTGTGTTTCGTCGGGCCGAAAGTTGTCTCGCATATAATATATATATTAACGTTTTTCGATTATCTCCACCAGTTAACAATTTTCTTTAATTTGCCTTCTGGTTGCCGATTAACCCCGAATCGTCGGATGATAGAATTATTTTTTATCCTCGTTGATAAATAATAATGTTAAATCAGAACAGTTGATGCAGGGACGATTTAGACCTGGTAGGTATTTTTCGTAATACTACCCGATTTCACCATAGTGTCATTGTGTGCTTGATAGCCTATCGTGACCTTCGCCGCGATCCTCAATCTTTCCTTCAGCTTGCGTCTGCAACAAAACGAAATGACGTTACGTTATCATTTTGTTTTTAAATAATTGATCAGTATTATTGAACGATAAGTACGATACTCACCCAATGTCCATAACGCTCTGTGATTTGTTCGAGTCCGCTGTCCAAATACCTATTTTGTCACATTTCGGTCTAACATTGACTACAGCGCCGCAAACATCGTCGGAATAACCGTTAAAGGCCTCGCCGATCATGCACAACAATATTTCGAGCCAAAAGTGATCTAAATCCGTCGCTCGCTGCTTCTTCTCCAGAGGTATTAGCCATCTTCCGCCACGCTTGTTCGCATTATCTTCCCACATTGGCCGCACTCCCTGCTTGAACATACTGTAGTCGCTGCCCTGTCTGAGCTCGGATGCCGGCTTTATATGATTGTACAAACTGCAAGGAAGATTTAAAAAATTTGACATTTAATTACAAGAGACAATTTATGAAAATACACGTTCAAAAAATATGTATATAGATGAAACCTCCAGAAATCTTCAGCTGTGTCAAAACTTATGATTTCACGCTGGCTCTCCTCCCAACTTTTGTTCCTGTCTGGCTCGTAGTACCACAGGGTCCAGGTGTTCTGAAGCGGATGCTTTATGAGTAGTTCGGGCGGATATTCCTCAAGGCTGGCAACCTCCTGCTCCTTCTTCTCGACCTCCTAGTAAAAATAACATTTTTATCCAGTTCATTTGTTTCTTCAAGGTTTCAATCCTTTTACAGGAAAACTTAAAATTCTATAACAAATTTTAATTTATAATATTTCAAGTTCTTTTTCACCTCAGAGAAAAATTTCAGATATATTGCATAACTATGGCCTAAAATTTACTCTTTTCGTTAGAAAAAAATCTTCCCTTTTCAGTCCTACATTAAAAAAGTAGCGCATTGAAGCGCGAAAGACTCAAATCACAAAATGACATGACCCTGAGGATATCCGCATCAGACAAATTTTCACCTTTGCACAGCTATAACTGCCGTGTTCTTCAACGCCCAGACTTCGTTCAGGGCTCATTTTTTTCGTTTTAAAATTCGCAAGAAACGCAATTTTTTTTTTCTACTTACTAAAAATTGCATCTCTAGAGAGTCGCAAGACGAAGAAAATGAGACGTGAGCGGAGTCTGTACGATAAAAAACACGGTAATTATAGTCGTCCAAAGATGAAATTTAGTCTAATGCGATTATCTTCGGGTCGAAAAATTACAAAATGTTTAATCGACTCAGTAGGACATAACCTGCAAAAGCTTACAGCTGTAAGCCCGACCAGCATGTTACAATGTTGTCAGAACAAAACGCATAACGATACATTGTTTCAAAGGAGTAATGGGGATTTTTTTGATGATACAATAACGAAATAAGAAAAATCGGTGTTTGGTTCGGCATTGCGAGCAAGCATTTTAGAATATGCCCTTATGTAGAAAGTACGAATGATATGTAGAATGAAGGGGAGAGGGGCGAGCGGCGCTGGTTATTAGACCATGCTGTTGTACCTGAGGTTACGAAACTTAACGAAATATTATGAATTTAAGAAAGTTCGAAACGTCATTAGCGCGAAATAAAATAATATTCGTCACGTGAATAAGAATATTTAAGATCATACCTCTATTTCGTCGGTGTTATTTGTAGCCATGTCACACCAAGGAAGGATCAAACAAGCACGGGAGAATTTTTTTTTTGTCACTTTTTCGGCTGGGAGCTCCGTGACTAAATTACAGAGGACATCTATCGGTGACGTTTTAAAACACACAAGAATTTAACTCTTCTTTATTCTCACGAGAAATTGACGGAAACTAAAGATGCAATGAATCCACACTGACGTAATTTTTTTTCTCGATGCTCGCTAGCGTGCGATATATTATTTCGTTTATTTCGGCTGTCGAGCAAATAGCGAATATGCCCAAATTGGAACGATGGCATTTTAGGAGCGGGAGAAAAATGAATGGGGATGAAAAATTGGAGATGAAGAATTGAGAATTTGTTTTCAACAGCAATTGAAAAAACCAATTATTAAAGAGGAAATAAAGCACGTACTTTTATTAGACGATGTTCCAATTATGACGAAGAATGTATTCCGAATTGTGTATGAGAATTATAGAATTGCCAAAGAGCGATTAATTTTGTCTGGTTCGTTGGTTGTACATATTTTTTTTATGTTATCTTGACGGATATAGCGTGCTTCTACTCGTTTTTTTGTTTGTTACTAATCGATCATTTTCCGATAACAATTTTTTTCGTCGGATTCTTTTGTTCGAAACAGAAGAATCGGTCGAGATTTTGTCAATCGAAATGGCGACTGAAAATGCTACTTTGCGTTCCATTTATATATATATATAAATGAATCCCTATTTTCCTTGGTCACGCCATAACTTGAGAACTACTTTACCGATTTCATACATCTTTTTTGTTTTAAGTTTTCTAATGCTCAGTAGAAGGTTCTTACGGAAAGAAAAATTGAGAAAATCGCGCAGAAAATTGGAAAATTTCAGAAAAGTTAACGACTATTTAACCTTCGCGCGTTTGACAGTTCGCGCGAAGCAAATGTGATTTGATAGATGCATGCATCTATCGATCAAAAAATTCATTGTGTAAACGATAAATTTAAACATTCGCGCCTATGAGACTACCAACTTATAAGGCTGCACAGAGGTAACCCTAAAATTAATTTTCAGATTCAAAATAAGATAGTTGGCGAATTGATGACATACAAATCAGTTGATTCCGTTACTAACCAAGATAATGTTGTCAACTATCCAACGGAATTTGTAATCTGCAATTAAAAGTCGAATCGATAATAATTATGTTGCGGAACATAAACCAGCCAGTCTTTGCAATGACACTCGGCTTGCGATGAAGAAATTAATGAACAACGCCATCGAAGCGACGATTTTGAAAGGGAAGTACAAAGGCGAAGACGTTTTTAGTCCACCCATCCCTATGATTCCGAACGACATGCCATTCGACTTTAAGCGGTTACAATTTCCAGTGCGGCTTGCATTTGCAATATCGATAAATAAATCGCAAGGGCAGTCGTTAAGTGTTTGTGGCATCAATCTTGAAAGCACATGTTTTTCACACGGCCAATTGTATGTCGCCTGTTCCCGTGTCGGAAAACCATCAACATTATTTATTTACGTGCCAGAAAACAAAACTAACGATGTTGTGTATCAAAAAGCATTACCATAAACGCTATGTTTTTGAAATAATTTTATTTTTATTATTTATTCCAGTTCAAATTGAATATTCATAGCTCAGACAGGACAACGTCTGTCGGGTTAGCTAGTATATATAAAAATATGAATCCCTATTTCCCTTGGTCACGCCATAACTTGGGAACTACTTTAACGATTTCATTTATCTTTTTTGTTTTAAGTTTTCTAATGCTCAGTAGAAGGTTCTTACGGAAAGAAAAATTAAGAAAATTGGAAAATTTCAGAAAACTTAACGACTATTTAACCTTCGTGCGTTTGACAGTTCGCGCGAAGCAAATGTGATTTAATAGATGCATCGGTCCGGCATGTATGGATCAAAAAATTTATTTATTCATTTCTTAGTGCACAATCCATTCGATCTGAACGTTTATCCAGTTGTGAGTTTGTCGAGTGAGCTTTTTGAGATGTGTTTGTTCATCGCAGTTAGTTCAACGCAATCACGGCTTATATTAATAGTTTGATTTAATATCGATTTTTGATAAGTTTTGATAGACTAAAGCGTGGTATACATGGTTATACAGAAACGCTAAGAGAGTCAATTTTTTATTTGCAGTTACAATAAACGCTATGTTTTTAAAATAATTTTGTTTGAAATTATTTATTCCAGTTCCAATTGAATATTCAGAGCTCAGACAGGACAACGTCTATCGGGTCAGCTAGTTGGATATAAATAAATTAGGACTTTGTTCATACGAATGTTTGTTTAACAAAAAAGTACTCATTTAGTTTAGTATGAATGTTGATCAGGGATATGCGGTGAACACGTTCCTGTAAGATAGGAAATTGGGACTATACCCGGCCGGTAAATTTAAAAGTATTTACAATCTATGCTAGTGCTGTGTGGGAATCGGTTATTATTTCTCGAAGGATAACTTTTCCCAAAGATCAAATTTTATCAAAGAAAACACCTCACACTCTCTATTGATTCTTCAGATCATGAACGATTTCGCTTTTGTCTGAAATTTCAAAGATATCCACCAAGTTTGCTAAATGATAGAGTTTATGGTTACCGGCCGTCGGTGTTGTTTTTATATGTTAAGGGTGTGCGCTTGTACTTTCCCATGCAAAAGTAAAAATCAATGTACACAACCCTCTTCACTCTTGTCGAAGAAGCTTGGTTAATTCCAGATTCCATCCAACAGGGGGTGCAACTAATTGATGAAAAGGGATAAGGGGTGCCAGGGTTGGCACCCCTGTTTCAATAAGTGGTGAATTTTCCATCCCCCATGCGGACTTTTCCTCTTAACTCATGACATTATCGAATATTCGGTTATCAATAAACAAATAAGTGTGCGTGTGTGTTCGAAAGGACGCGTCGAAGTTCATCAAGGCCGGCATGATGAACAGAACGGTAAATAACACATGATATATTATTTGTTTACCTCAGAATTCAGGCATCTTTCACACGTGGATCTATGATGTTTTTTTGTGTACTCCAATATGTCGCGTGTATTGGTTGCCTCTTTTTTTAGGTTAGCTTGTTTTCCTCACAATTATGAGATAATACACTCCAAAAATAGAAGATTGATTTCAATTTTTCTTTTTAAATGATAGCTTCCTTACGAGGGGCTGAGATAAGATAATAAATGATTGGCATGATAAAAGATTTGGATTTTTGAAAATGATCTATGTAATCATATACGTTGGCAATATGTTCGTTACTCAATATTTATTCATTCCTCTTTATCCTATCTATCGATAGATCTACTTCTGTCTGATCTAACTCGCCATCGAGGTGAGTATTTATCGAACAAGGAAATTTCTCAAATAAATAATATACTTGCACTTTTTTATGAAACGACAAAAATATTTGTTTTTCGATAATGGGACAATCATAGATGCACAAGTGTACATATAAATTTGAGTGCTCATTGGTTCACTGCAGTACAATTGTTTATTTCATGAATGAATAAATGTCAAAATGAATATAGAATACGCTCACCGACGGCAATACCTCATAGTGTAATGTCTCGCTTTTATATACGTCAAAAAAATCACTATTTTCAATTTCCTATTCTACTCTATCGTTCTATTTTTTTTTTCTTGTTTCTTCAAAGATTACTCCTTATTGCTATTATTTTTGTCGAAATTCAATCGCCCAGTATATTCAACGGTACATATTTCAAATTTGTGAAGATCTTGAGCCACAAATAAATAATTAATAAAATATCTAAATTTTCACTCCTGCGTAGGCAACGACACAGCAGAACGGTGAGATCAAAAGCGTTGTTCCCCAAAAGCAAGATACCACAGTGGGATACAGCTACGAAGGTTCATACGCCATGTACTCTTCGAATTCATCAGCTCCCACGTCTGTAAATCAACCGTTACCCGGTCAACCGCCTCTACCACCTATGCCACCTCCCTCGGGTACTTTGCCGCCTCTTCCTCATGGATTTGATCCCGCCGCTTCGCTGGTAACTTTCATTCAGACCTGGGCACATCCTCCGCCGCCACCCTGGCAGTGCATAACTTCTCAGGCCAGCGCGCTTCAGTCTCAGACGCAGCGAGAAATAACGAACAGCGCTTATCAGAGAGACGCAGTGGCGAGAAACAATTACGCCAGACGCGACAGATTCAATCATAATCGCAACAATGTCTATTCGCCGAGAAACAATTTTCATCGTAATAAGAACAGACGTCCGCAGCGTTACGAGCAACAGCCACAGGGACAATACGAATCGACGTCTTATTTTGGTCAAACACTCACCAGAGGAATTGGCATTGATTGGCAACGAACGAATACAGCCGCTGCACAGAATGAGTCTTTGATAAATCATATGGCTGCTACGATTCCGGGTCATCAGGTGACTAACGTTAATCCAAGAATAACGGCATCGAGAACGGACGATGAGATTGGCGATCAGGGAATTAAAATAATTTCCGTAAGTATTACTTTGTCTTTTATTCGTTGCAACTTGTATCGCGAATTTTCGTTGACAAACTGGATTCCCGTGGTATTTGCAGGAAGTTTCATTGAAGAAGAGCAAACAACGAAAGCCAATGTCGCAAAATTATTCGAGTCGTCCGTGGAATCGCGAAGACGCGGAAAATGCGTTGCAAATCGAAAACGAGTACAACAAGACCATAAGAGCACAGAGTTTAATAATAAAATTTCCCGACCCCGATCTCAACAAGGATATCGTACGAGAGTTTTATCCTGGTATACAGAATATACATTTTCAGAGTCCAAGCGGACCGAGATATTGTTTCATACAGATGGCCGAGAATGTCAATATCGACAAAGCCATCAGGGAACTCGAGAAGATACAGTTCGGTGTTGGTAATCTCAAAGTTGAGAGAAAATCATTGAGGGACGAGGATAATCCGATGCCGGAAGAAATTGATCCTTACACACTGTACGTGGGTAATTTGCCAGAGTCGGTGAACGTTAACGAGGTGAAGAATAAATTTCCTACGGCTGCACGCGTGGACGTTGGATATGCTCAAAAAATGCGAAATACTCGGTAAGGTTCGGTATTTTTTTCTCATTCGATAAAAAAACGAATTGATTCGAAGTAACGGAAATATTATTGTTTTTTTTTTCACCCAGTTACGCCTTTATAAGGTACACAAGTGTCGAGGATTCGATCGCGGCTTACAAACAGGCTCACGATCTAATGTGGGACACTAGAAGTATAATAGTGAGATTCAGGAGGCAACGTGGTAACACATGTTTGCCAGGCGAGCCAAAGAATAATTGCAAAAAAGTGAAGGACGAACCAGTCAGCGAACAAGTGAAAAACGAACGTGTTAATTGCGCTAATAGCGCGAAGGGAAAGCAAATATCAAGGACAACGCTAGCGAAAAATAGTAAAGGGACTGAAGATAGTACAGCAGAGGTGCCGCCCTCGCCAACACCGTTAACACCGGCAACAGAGACCGAAGTACCTGAGATACAAGCGGAACAGAATTGGGTACGAAACTTAAATAATAATCCTTTGCTGATGGAATTTTGCTTTTCATTAATTTATTTTTTATTTCAGAGATCGCCGCTAGCCGATGTACCATCAGCGACCGAGGCACCGACGCCGTCACCCGGTAAGGAGACGATAACGGAAACAATAATGATAGCCGATATCAAAGAGGAACCCGAGGATTACGACGACATGGAAATGTCGTACATGGACGACAACGACGATGATGATGATGACGAAGAAGATGATGTAGTGAGAGAAGAAGAGATCGACGAAATCGAGAACAATAACGTGGAGGACGAAGACGACGAGGAGGAGGATATGATGAACGAAGAAAGTTTGTTGCAAAGGACGGAAAAAGGATCAAAGGATTCCGAGCCTCCGGACGTAAGTGAAAATTTAACCGTTGAACATTATTAAATATTTTTTTTTTTACTTCTCAAGGCGTATTGATAGAAATGCATTTTTTTTCGCCTCTTTCAGGAACTTGATCAAATGTTCGGTGAACTTGAAAATTCTATTGCCTGCGATATCGAGTTTTGAATCGAAGCTATTTTATTTACGTAAGCGTTGTATACGAACAGAAAATCTCCTTTATATGTAATATGTAAATATGATTTCAACTGTACATCATGATTTTTCCAATGTATTTACTTGAGACAGAGCACTTTCCGATTATTTTAGGGGTAATAATAATGACAATTAGTGATTATAATATAGTATAGAGTTCGTGGGCGAGTTTGGCAACAGTAATATTTCTGCTGGTGTTTCCCTTTTGTTTGCCACGGCTTATTATAATTTCCACTTATACAGTGAATAACGATAGTCGCAATTACACGAGGAATACCGTAGGCAAAAAACGACAAACCTTAATTCCATGTTAGAAAAGACATGATCCCGGCCGAGGCCTCTTCGAATATGTGTAAAACTTCATTGATCGCTATTAAAGAAATTTTTTATTTTGTGTATCTAACTTTTCGATTAATCGAGCTCCATCCCAAACATTATCAGAAGATTAATAATTTCACCTGTAAATATTATTAAGAAGCAACACTTATCAGAATGCAGTGTAACCTAATGTTAATCCCATAAATAATTAAATATAACATTCTATATCTCCGTTGACCCCTCAATAACTCAAACAATAATCACTGCCAGAAAGCTGAAAACTTTGAAATTCAAACATCCGTGTACTTTCTCGTGAGAAAGAAGATAAACCGGAAACGAGAATCGCGCCATCTACATCCGGTCTATATTTTCAAAGGGCGGCAAGAAAGCGCGCGTAATTTCTTTCATTTACAGCGCCGCGCGCGCATTGTCGCGTGCGTAGTGTCTCTTTTTCACCGGTACTTGTTGCTCAGCTCGCGTTGGGGTGTCTCGTCGGGTTTTTTTTTCCACTGTCGTTTGTGAATCGCTCCGGTCCCGCGCGTTTTCCCGAATAAACGTTGTATCTTTTTCTTTGTTTTCGTTCTCAACGGCGCTTTTCGTTAATCGTCACAGTAGCGTTTTATTATAAATCATAATCAAAATGTTCGAGGCACGTTTGATACAGAGCTCGATCCTGAAGAAGGTTTTGGACGCCGTCAAGGATTTATTGACGGAAGCGACCTTTGAATGCTCGGACTCGGGCATTCAGGTACAGGCTATGGACAACGCTCACGTTTCACTCGTCTCGCTTAATTTACGAAGCGACGGATTTGACAAATATAGATGCGACAGAAATTTGTCAATGGGAATGGGTATACCGACGTAAGATTTTTTTTATCACTTTAAATTGTTAGGTTATGACGCTCGCTCTCCCCCTCCTCTTCTATTGAATTTGTAAAGCTTCAATTTTTCAATCATTACAATTTTAGCTAATTTTGTTATAATTATTTGAAGGATGTCAACACTCGACAAATTAGCTATTTTTAAGGAAACAATTACGCTTGAGTCTGTGGACAATTTTTTTTTTTCAAACACTGGTTCCGTTACAATGCCTTCTCTTTCCGTAACAGATGAAAAAAAATTACCAATTTCTTCATGTTTGTCAATTCGTTAATTTACTATATTTTATTATTATTATTTCTAGCATGTCCAAGATCCTCAAATGTGCCGGCTCCGAAGATACCGTTACTCTAAGAGCCGTTGATAATCCTGACAATATTATATTCATATTTGAATCGCCCAACAAAGAGAAGCTCGCGGAGTACGAGATGAAACTCATAAACATGGATCAAGAGCATCTTGGTATTCCTGTAAGTCGTCGTTAGATATTGAAAATATTAAATTTTAAACGAGCGATAATGATGCTTATAGTGGCGTTGTTAAATTTTCAGGAAACAGAATACTCTTGCGTTGTTAAAATGCCCACCCAAGAATTTGCCAGAATATGCAGGGATCTCAGTCAATTCGGCGAAGCCATTACTATTGCTTGCACCAAGGAGGGTATTAAGTTCACGGCGGCTGGCGATACTGGAACTGGTAATTTATTTTCGTTTATTTTCGAATTTTCATTGTCTCAAAGAGCAATATTTCATTTTTTCAAGTACAGTCGGGAAAACTACAATTACAAATTGTCTTTGAATTTCACTTGCTCAATTTTTTTTTGTTACTTTCATTTTGCTAGGTAGGGTTTCTAGTGACTATACTGTGTAATTGGAACTTAATACTTCGAATATTTGGGTTATTACTAAAATTCTATTTCATCTCAATTCTTTTCGTCGAATTTTCGCGAGAAATTGCGTCAATAAAACGTTTATAAAATAACTGAAACTATTTTTGAACTTCGTCAAAGTATAATGTTTTGCAGAATTCAATGTTGAGGAAAATCAATTATGATTTTTTTTTTTTCACTCACCGCCAAGGTGTACATTTTCTGCGGTGTCTTCATCGTCCACATTTCCGTCTGCTGTAGGTCTTTCACTGACAAAAACGATTTGCTGACTAACCGATTTTCGAACGATACTCGAGACTAGCCTTTGTTCCGTAGATATTAACCGAACTACCCCCTCCGTTCGTCCCTTTATGTTTACATTTTCTTCGCGACGGATAGAACAAAAGAATTAGAAGAAAAAAAATATGTTTACAACGAGCTTTCTCGATTCGTTTCCCCGAGAGATAATAATCTCGCGATCGTTTTCTATTGAAAATTTTCAGCGAACGTTAAATTGGCACAAACTGCCGATTCGGAAAAGGAAGAGGAAGCGGTTATTGTCGAGATGCAAGAACCCGTTAAGCTCACGTTCTCCTGTCGTTATCTCAATTGTTTCGTGAAAGCAACGCCACTTTGTCATCAGGTACAGTTGTCAATGTCGAGCGACGTACCGCTCGTATGTGAGTACAAAATTGGCGACATTGGTCACATAAGATATTACCTAGCGCCGAAGATCGACGAGGAGGAGGACAACTGATTATCGCAAATTTACTCGTAAGCACTTCAACTCGTTGGGAACAAAAAAAAAAAACACCAATAAAAAACAATCTCATCATTAAATTACTGTAAGACAGGTCGAACGTTAAACTGTACATTATTTACGATAAAACGAAAGTTGATCTTTCCATGTAGTTATAAAAAAAAAAAGAAAAAGATACGCATCACATGTCGGTGGCGGAAGAATAGAATTCGGTCACGCTTCGTTTTTTTTTTCTCTTAATATTTTGAAGATAATATATTTTTCAAATTTTACATTTAAAAGTTATTTGGCTCGTCACAGTTCTAGCGCAACGTAGAATTGACACTAAAGTTCGTATTAGGACGACATGGTCACGATTAGTACGTTGAAATTGATTTTTTTTTGTTTTTCATCGTACCGATGGACAAGTTTTACATTCTCTGTGCATCGCCGTCATCGACCATGACTGTGTGTTTGCATTTTTTTTTTTTTTTTTAATAAGAGAAATCGCGTCTGTAACATGTAAGAAAAAAATCAATACATTTTGAAAAAATTTTTTTGATAAATTTCGAATATATATATATATACCTTATTTTTGCATCCTACTTTAGTCAGAAGTTCGAAAAAATGTCATTAATATTCCTTAATTCTCATTCCTATGTATACGTATCATTTATATATATATTTTTTTTTATGTATACGTATTAGCTACTTTAATATAAAAATACATAATTAGCTTACGAACTGGGGGAATAAGTCGGCTATCGTGATTGGAATAGCCTAGAAGTACATAGTTTTTAATCTTAAAAATCTCGTTTCGATTTTGTTCACTTCTCTTTTTTTTTTTCTTTCGCTTATCAATTAAAATTCAAAGAATTATCGAATTGATAGATGTTGAGTTAAGGTTAAATTGCTGCGTTCCAGTTGAGTCAGAATGGTGCTAAATTTTTCGATTTATTTCCACAAATTGTCGTTCATCAATTGGACAGTAATAAAAGATCGATGATACTGCCATATGGGTCCGTAATATGAAGAAAAAAGAATATTTGTAGCGATAGATTCGTAACAGAAAAATCGAGTGTTTTGAGTCAATTTCCAACGAGGTCTATTTTCATTCTATTTTTTTTTCCAAAGAATCCATAACATTGATCCGCTAATGACGAATGATGGGTCATTTCTTTCATTAAAACATCAATCCACCGATAGCCTTCATTGTTTCAATATTGCGAGCAGTTGTTTATCAAAATTCGGCAAACAAAAGTCTATAATATTTGGACAATAAAAACTATTTAAAAAAAATTGTTGAGAATTTATGAAGCATGTTTTTTTATGAACAAAATGAACTATCCCTCGTCATTACCGAACCGATATTACGAATTATTCTTTGGGGAAAGAAAAATCGAATAAAAAATACATGTCGTTGGAAATTGCCATGAGTTATTCGATTTTTGTTTTCCATCGCTAAAAATATTTTTCTCTATTACTGACAAGTATTACCCTGCTCACAGTCCGTTTATTACCGTCAATTAACCGCACGAAGAAATTGTCAAATTTTTTCTTAAAGATCAGGATCAATTTGACTCAATGTGAATTGCAGTACGTGGATTTATAATACATCATATATCTATATCTCTTACTCTCACTGACTCATTCATTCAAATTCGTCCATGGGCGCGTTATCGCTCTACCGAACATCGAGTCACACACTCGTCATTGCTTGCCTTGTTTTTTTTTCTCTTTTTAATTATTTTCTTGAAACATGCACACTCGAGGTACTCTCCTATTCAAGCTAAGTAGATCTTTGGTATGTCATTATGTATAAGTACGTTTGAGAAAGAACAAAAATATGTATGATAGAGTTCATTTTTTTTTTTTTTTACTTCATTTTAATATTTTGTTGAAAAAACGGACAAATCAATTGGTACTTTGGCATTCTTCGTTCAGCCTCTTGGATTCGAAATTCGTCATCACTGCTTCGTATCGAGAGAGAAAAACTAAAATTTCGACGGTAGTGGTGGTTGTTTTTTTTTTTAACTATCTTAATAGCAGTTGGTAGATAAGTTAATAGAAGTATCGTTAGGATTATTATTAATTATTATAACTGGAGTGGAATCAGGTGCTCTTTCGCGAGTTTTCGACGTTTTTTTTTCTTTGCTTTCAACGTTGCGTTGAAATCGTGCAAGAGGGTATAAAATGAACGGTACCGGCCAGTTCCTAATACTTTGCGTAAATCTATAGAAAAACGCACTTTGATTCTGCTTATCTCGCCCAAAAGACACACTGTCTCTCTCTCTCTTTTCTCTCCCTCTTAGCCTAGGACACTTTCGACAAAGTTTTCCGTAACTCTTTGTCTCTTCGGAAAAAGTGTGTAGCTGCACGGAAAAAACCAGAGAGAACAGTCTCGTCAATCGCGCTTTTTTTTTTTTTTATAAATTATTAAAATACCGCCTCGTCCCTACACTCGGATATATTCGGGAGTGACTTTTCGCAATTTTTTTTTTTTACCAAGAGAGTCGCGAGTCGTAAACTCTCCGCTATGGCAAATAATTGCGACTTGCGATTGAGCTTTTTGGTTTGTCAGTTTTTTTTTGTTGTTTTTTTTATGTTTTATAGAAAAAGAAATGCATCGATGTTGAATTACGCGGTCTAAGAGTTTTTGGTACCGTTACTGCCGTACAGGCTTGGATGGACGAATTTGTCATGAAGCGTTCGCAAATGCCTCAACAGATTGCTCTTTACGTTAAAACCTTTTTTACAATAGGAACAGAGAAATGGCTTTTCACCGGTGTGCGTTCGCTGATGTATCACCATCGAGGCGTGACTCGGAAATACTTTTTGGCATATGTTGCACAATTTTTGATGACTGTGAGCTCTCTTTGGCTTTGGCGGTGCCGAATTGTTCATAAGTGCCAATTGTTCCTCCGTGTGCTCGGTCTGAATGTGGCGCACCCATTCCTGGGGCGTTGGATACATGTTGCCGCATAGATCACACTTTAAGGGAGGAAATTCTTTGCTGTCGTCGTCAACGTCACCCTGCGAAGCAAAATTTTCACAATTTCAGGCAAATGCAATAATTTTTTCATCTTTATGAGAAAGCCAAGAGATTTAAGAACTCTCTCAAGGAGGATTAACAAAAAAAAATGATATAAATCCCCCATTGAAAAAGAACATAAACGAGAAAGCTCAATTGTGAGTCGATAAAAATGTTAAATGACATTAACAATCTCATATGTCGAAAATAATGCGAAAGTTCGTTGAATCCTTTGTTTTTTTTATTTTTATTTTTTATATTACCTTTCGTTTCTTTCGTCGATTTTCCGTCATGTCCGCGTGAGTAAACTCGATGTGTCTGACCCAGTCGGATGGTCTGTTGAATGTTTGACTGCACATGTCGCACGTAAGAGGTGTATACTCTTCCTCCTCAATGTCGCCATCCTCGTCAGCGCTATGAACGATTTCCTGCGAGAAAAGTCGTTTTTTTTTTTTTTTTTCTCACTATTTGAATAAATATTGTCTCTTTGGTAGCGTAGAGATTGAATTGTTGATAAACTTACGGGCTTAATGTCAATCTCGTGGTCTATCGTCAGCGATTCGGACGGATCCATTGATTCATCCCAGTCTATTGGCTCGTCCTTCACCAATAGTTCCAGATTTAACTCCGTCTGTCGAGGAAAACGGAAATATCTTATTCATTCGCGTTACAGTTGTAATTTAATCATCGAATCGTTCGATCGATTGTCATCGTTGGTAAATTTCATCGTTATTTTTATCGACCCCTCAAAACCGTCTGAAGGGCGTCAAAAGTTTATGACACGAGACTCGATACGCCTTTTTGAATTTAATTCATCGATATTAATAGTACAAGATACAGAGCATGTCGACATTTTCATTTTCACCAAATATTATTAGACCCTCCAATTGTTGCAGATTTTAAACGATCAAGATACAAATTTGTAAAGACATAAACAATAGGCGGGTTTGAATTAAATGCAATTTTTGTTGTGAAAAAAGGAAAAATGAGATACTACTCTAAACATCTAATTATCAGAATTTTTCTTTCCAATAAAAAAGAGGAAAATCAAAAAGAAAGAAAAATTCCCAACATTAGACGTCTACGTTAGTATCTCATTTTTCCCTTTTTTCACAAAAAAATTAGCTATTAATTCAAACACCCCTATTGATTATCTCCAAACTTAATGTCAAATATCGAGGACATTTTGGAGAGATAAATTTTCATCTTGATCGCTTAACATTTCTATCAGTTGGAGCGTCTACTAACTTTTTGTTAAAAAGAAAATTCAAAATTTAATCGTCTTTGCTTTCATTACTTCATTTCTTTTCGTCCTCGTTTACCGATTCGAGTATAATTCTTCAAACATCTTTCTTTACGATTTATACCGGAAGTTCAAAAAGAAAATTTGTTCTAAATGTGAATATCCGACTTTGCATAATTGTCAAAGTTGCCACAAATATCCTGGAAAAATGGGGGGAATACAAAAATCTAATATCTCACATTCTCGCCAACCTCGCTCCTCGACTTAGTCGACTCTACGTCGCTGTTGTTGCTTCGTTTTTTCTTTCCGTTCGTCTCGACGTTTTCCTTGTTCTTGCTCTGTTCAACGATCTTGTCATTCTCCTCGAGTACTATCTTCGTGTCGGGCTCGTCGATAATTTTCTCCTCCGACTTTTCCGTGCTCTTTCTCTCGACGATTTTCGTCACCGGTGCCGGTGTCGTAGGCGGATTTGCTGGCGCCGCTGCTGCTGGTGGTACCGGTGAACTTTGGGCCGGTTGCACGGTCGTCGGTGCCGGCGTTGTTGTATCAACGATTTTTTCCGGCTGCGGCTGTACCAATTTGATCTTTTGCAATTGACCGGTTATCGGCTGTTGTTCCCTCTTGTCGCGCTCGACTTTTTGATTATTCGACTGTATATTCTCCTTTTTACTGCTGCTACTACCGGCGTTCGATCTCCAAAGTCCGCGTACACGCAATATATCGCCTGCTTTCAGTACACCCTCGAGCTGATCGTTTGTCACGGTTGCCTCGCCGCTGTACATATACTGAATCAGTATTTTCAACGTGCGATAGCCAATTTCCGTTGGGAGTACCTAAATAAATTGTAAATAAATTGTAAATCTTTTTAAAAATTAATCATATTTTTTTGTTTGTTTCTTTTTTTTTTGAGCATATCCAAACGTTATCGCGGTATATTTAAACGTATTCATTTTCTTCGTCTCCTCTTTCGTTGGTTCATTGATAATTTTTTGTACTTGCCACGATTATAGGTGCATTCGTATTGGCACCGAAGTGACACGTCTGAAAGATGTGACATAGGTACGACGAACATGCTGAAAGTACAAAACGATGTGCAGCCACGTGTCTTCCGCATGACGTTGCAAGTAGGACATCTGCGAATGACTCTGAATGTAACAAGGTGGCGACGGAAGTGTGCAGATGAGCACCGTAGCTGTGCCACTTGAGCTGATAATTCTCAGAAGCGGCGATCGCCATTTTTTCTGAAAAAATAACAAAGAGATTTCTTCCTTAAGTACAAAGCGAAGAGTGAAAAATCAGTAGAAGGAAGTGCACAGAATTTGTATACAATTCTGTCGATTCGACTAAATTCACCGGAACAAATGTTTCACATACAAATTTCTGGTTATATGTACGCAACATTTCTGTAATTAGGCACATTGACCTGACCAAATTCTACAGCGCAGTAATAAATACAATTTAATCATTGTGTTAGATAAAAAAATTCATAACATTTTAATGTATGAAGTAATGAAAGAATATTTGCATTTGAAAAAGCCATTGAAAAAGTTGCTATAGCGAGACAAAATATAGTCTTCACTTAAGAAATCTTTGTTTGAAAAAGAAATTTTTAACCAACGGATATAGAGGTGAGTAAAGCGAAACAAAAACAAAAGTAGCAATTTCATTATTTAATTAATTTATTAATGCAACAAAGCACTGGTATATGTCGACAAATTTTTCTAAATTGAAAAAAAGAATCATGTTTTTAACTATAAATAAATAATTAACTAAAAGCGTCGCTTAAAAATAATGATGAATGAACGAGTCGGAAAAAGTGGAAAAGAATAATTATATTAACCAAACGTTTTTATTAATATAAAACTGGTGATTTGTAAAATTGTCAAAATACTTTTTCAAATCTCCCTCCCTCTCTCATTGGCCATTCGGCGAGCTTACAATTCCCGCTACGAACGCACCCATATGTCACTTCGGAATTCGCCATACCGAAACAAAATATCGATTAACTTCCAAGAGCAAAGATTTTCAAGCTTTCACCCGAAACACATGCCACGAAAACGCGAAATGTGTTCTTTTGGCCGTTTCAAACACGTTTTAGAGGGACTTTTCGTTGTCAAGGTCGCGGATAAATCTTTTCTTCTTTAATAACGAACTCGGAATCGCAGCTTCAACCTATCCGCGCGATTGTATACGCTCTCTCGGTACATCCTATAAACACATTCGTAAAGGCATATCCAGAGAAACACGCACACAAGTAGGTACGCTTAGCTCTTCGGCGTTTTGTAATCGAATTTACTCTTGAGCCTCGGCAAAACGTTATTATGACGTTTTTCTTTGTACCTACGATAAAAAAAAATTCATTCCCGCTTTGTGTAACACGCAACAAAGTGTTCGTGGGATAAGAAAATACTTGCAGTCGTGACTAGGGGGAGGGAAGAAAAAAAGTGCGTGTGATGCACACATTCGTGTTCTATAGTAAACGCCACAAAGTTTTCATCCCTGCTGAACATCGACGCCGGTCAAAACATATTCTACGTATCATTTTTTTTCAATAATGTAAACTCTTCGTTAACATTTTTTTTTTTTCTCGACGTTTAGACACTTTTTCCACTATTAATCCCAACCCTCGTTCTAAATTTCTCTATCTTAAGACCATACATTTCTTTTCTTTGTCCTATTTTGTCGGGATTTTGCATTTGTATGGTTTACGTGTAAAGATTTTTTTTTCTTTTTCAGGATCACAATACTCGTTATTGTCATCGTATATTTATACATTTTCTGTTCGTTCACGCAATCACCGCACCGGCACACGTTTTTAACGTCAAAACTTCGGCTAAGGACCAATGGAAATGGAAGAAAAAGAAATTACCTGACGACATATTTCGCCCAGTTCCTCCCGCTCTGCAACAATCGTTCCTCTATTTCCACCACCTCGAGGATCACCCTCCGAAAAGTCCTTTACTTTCGTTTGTCAGTATTCACAATAACTCGTTATCCTTTAATTACAACAAAACGAATAAAACCCGAAATACAGGCGAGCGTATACCCGATCGGTTTACAATGTATCCGCGTACATTTATTTCCGATCGTGCATTTATACGAATCGTTTCGTACCAATGGGATATCGTGTGTTCGACGACAAAACTTCGCGAGGTACAACAGCACGATTTTCGTGTAGTTTGAAAAAAATAAAATAAAAAAATTAACGTAGATAATCGTTTAATCGTAAAGGGTTTAAATTGTAAGCAGGATTTATAACGCACACCACGCGTCGCGGTGTTTTGAATGGCGCTTCGCGAACGGGGCACGGGGCAGATATGAGCATCGAACCGCCGCGTAGGGGCCTAAAAATCGATATTTCGGTCTTTGCTCCTCCATCCTCGATGCGACGAGCTTGTGTGTGTGTTTTGCGCTGGTAGCGTAGGCGAGCGCGAACGAGAGCGAAAGAGGAGGGATGGTGATAAAGAGAGAGATAGAGCCTGTCGTTCGCGTTCTCATGGTCGGTTCACCTAGGTAGGGTTGCCCCCTTGGGTTTCATTCGCATCGATTTTCCTCGGCTACCCAATCGCACGCATCCATTTATCGCATCGATCGGTTGAGCTGATTTCAGCGTTTGCGTCCCCGTCCGTCCTCTCTATTCACCGTGTATGGCAAAAGAGCGCGAGCGCGAGCGCACCCCTCGCGTGTGCCACGCCGCTTTTGCGCCGTTATATAGTACACTCGACCAACGTTCTAACCGCCGTTTCTCTCCCTCGCCCTGCGTAACCGTCTCTCGGTACATCTATGAAAATCAATGGTTTGGAGTCAAAAGGTTACGAGGCGGTTGTAAAAGCGTCAGTATTAGCGTCCTTCTACCTTCGAGTCATTGATACAATGAATATACACGTAGATACGTGAGTTATATCATCCACTTGCAAACGCGATTCGTTTCTTCCTGTGTGTTGTTTCCCTTTGCGGCCGTTTGCCCTCTACAACTGTAGTCGAGCGCGCGACTCCTCTCGAGCCGCCTAATGGCGCGCGTGCTTTTCTTCAATCCGCCCCCCACCCTCTCGCCCCCCACCCATCGCCGCACCCGTTTCTACGAAGCTGGCGGGAGCTCTTTCTCGAGGCTGCTTATTTGCTGCGTTTTTTTTTTTCCGCTCTTTCTCATCCACACCCTCGAGAGAGAAACCCGCGGAGACAGCGGGGCGGTTGGGTAGGCAGTAATCGCGAGAGAAAAAGAAAAACTTTGCGCGATTCATTCCGTCAATCTCTTCCCACTCGCTTTTGTACTTTCCCCCGCCGATGCTCTCGGCATTCTAGCGAGAACGCGCGAATATACCCTCTACCTCCGCGAACGAGACGAGAGATGGCTCTATATGCAACGCAAGGGTGCGTGTATATATGTGCGTTCCATCCCCTTCCCTAACGCCGCCGGTTCGCAGACGCGGTCTCGTCGGTACTGCGATAACAGGCATCCGGGAATCGTCGCGGAGGGTGTGCGGTCCAACGAGATACGAGGGGATCATGAGATATTTAATTCATGCGAGGATTTTCTTCGGCGAATTTAGCAAACAATAGGGAGGGAGATATTGAATTTTCAAATTTCATTTAAAAGATAGTATCTTTGTCATTTCCAATCATCATTATTGTCAATAATTATAATTACAATAAACTTGTGTAATGAAGGTTTTTCTTAACATTTTTTCCAAGTAGAAAAATCCATTAATACAAATAAATGAATGATTTTTTTGTTAGTGGAATTACAAGCATTTTGGATCGTTACTAAAAATGTAATATTGTCAGCTCGACTAATCCGTTCTGTATCAATATGTTTTTGTCGATACGGACGATTAATATTTTCATATATCGATGTATTACGTTGTACACAGATTCCGATGCTACATCCGGCTCGAAGGGGTGGGTTGGATATCGTGATTTCGAGGATTCCCCGCGACGAGTGCGCGGTAATACTGCATTGCGTCGTCGACCTATTTTACAACGGGGCCGCGCAAAGTTGCACGCCCTCTCTCGCTCTCTCAAGTCCGCGGTATTTTCTCCCTCCCGCCCCTTTTGCCGCTCTCGCTTCTATGCACGACCGTTAAATAATCAATTCCACCACCATCCCTCTCCATCGGGAATGGCATGGCAGTAGCCATTGATATATTGTAAACCGTCGCGATGATCAATCTTTCTATGAACTCCCGTGACTCTTCGCACGATTTCCTAAACGCAATGTTGTATCCCCCTTTCCTCTCTCCCACGCGCATCGATATATCCGGAAGGACCATTGTTTTCGATTAATATATACGCCGTCCGCGACTACGCCCCTTGAAACTTTCCCCTCCTAAAATCCTATTTCTCTATTGCTATATAATGTAACGATTATATGAGTTTACGATCATCTAATTCAAGAGCTATATTCCAGCTATTATAATTGTAGGACGGTACGTATAACGAGCATGTGACCACAACAAAAAGTCTTCAAAATTATTGCAAGACGCATTCACATTTGTCGACGTTTTTTATTTTTTAATATGAATTAGCCTGCACGCTTATAGAATTACTTACACGAACCGCGCCTATTTGTATTGTCGGCAAGTCTTTTAATAAAAATAAGAATTCCCGGTATTGTACATTTGGCGCTAAATGAGAATATACTCTAAATATTTTGAAAAACACGTGTCTGCTACGATATCATTCCGTAATTCGCTATCTTGGAATGTTATATATAAAAGCTTTAGGGAAGTCGTATGATCATACGATTAGTCGAAATTTACGAGCAATTCCATCAACGATTACAATGTGCACTACATATGCGAAGATATAACGACGAAATATCGGGCGTTATCTGATAATTTCCGATACTCGAACCTTAAGAGGAAGGCGCACATGTACCACGTGACACGTGAGTGCGAGAGAGATAGCTGAAAATTCTTATCGGTACTTTCTTCAAAACGGGACAACCTATTGCGATGAAAAAATCTTGGCCACTTTTTGCCACCGTACTCCAGTGGCTAAGCTTATTTCATCCAAATCCGTTGTGTCATTTCGAAGAAAGTACATTTCGCGTTTTCGAAGTGATAGCCGCGTGTGATACATCCCCTTAATGACTAATGAGATTGGAGGATCTCGTTAAACGTCATTAATGACATTTCTATAGATCACAACAGATATATGCATGTACGAGGTCTGTTCAAAAAGTATCGCGAATTTTTAATTTCCGCTGGCTACGTATATTCGATTTTCGATTTTTTTGTGGCGTTAAGCTGGTACTCGTGTCCCTCACTTATGCTGAAAAAATCGGCCATATTGAATGTTTAGTTAATTGTTGACAGCTGTTTTGGTTAGACGTGTTTTGGCTTGTCTTCAATTTTTGCCTATTCCAAAAAAGCAGCTTCCATTGCGATGATTGAGCTTTGGTTTCCACGTCATAACCATAAACCCATGATTCGTCACCAGTTACGATCCTCTGGAGGAAATTTGGGTCGTCGCGGACCGAGTCCAACAGCTCCTTAGCAATGTTAATGCGACACTGTTTTTGTTCGAAATTCAGCAATTTTGGCACGAATTTCGCGGCGACCCGTCTCATACCCAAATCATTGGTAAAAATCGAATAGCACGAGCCAATCGATATGTTTAGTTCCTCGGCAACTTCTCTAACGGTGATTCGACGATTGGCTAATATTATTTTCTTCGCTTCATCAATGTTTTCGTCTGTTGTTGATGTGCTCGGGCGTCCGGAACGCATTTCGTTGTTCGCATCTTCTCGGCCCGTCTGAGAACATTTTGTACCACCGATAAACGTTGCTTTGGTCCAAGGGTAGCTTCACCATATGCCACAGTCAATATTCGGAATGCGTCCGCTCACTTAATTTTGTTTTTCACATAAAATTTGATACAGATTCTTTGATCCATTTTTTGGAATAGGCAAAAATCGAAGACAAGCCAAAACACGTCGAACCAAAACAGCTATCAACAATTAACTAAACCTTCAGAATGGCCGATTTTTTCAGCATAAGTGTGGGACACGAGTACCAACCTAACGCCACAAAAAAAATCGAAAATCGAATATACGTAGCCCGCGGAAATTCAAAATTCGCGATACTTTTTGAACAGACCTCGTATATATGCACACCTAATGACTCGGACATTTTCACATAGCGTCGAGTTTCGTTATATTGTTGGAAAGAGTCATGTTTAGACGAGCAGTCGTTTCGAGCGATTTTTCAAAAATCTAAAGAGCTTTTTAAGCGGGTTGTTTGCGAAAGAATTTGACAAAAATCTAAATACACCTTGTTTTTTACGATTCCCCGTGTGTTTGTCAAGATCACGTGGTTCCTCTCTCACTCCGGAGCATATGCGAGCGCGCAATCGTCCGCCAGAGGGCGACGCGGTTGTGTTTTGCTTTTTCTTTTCTTTGTTTTTTTCTTCTTCTTCAATTTCAGCAGCCAACAATCGGACCTCGGTAAATAGACACGGGAAGGATATATTGTGTTAGTATCGGATTGTTGAGTGACTTTTTTTGTCTCCTCTTAACAACCCGTTTATAGATAACAAAACCACCAACCAGGTGCGTTTGTTTTTCTCATCATTTTCGTCGAATGTGATATGTCATTCGTCGTTCGAGATGGAATCTCGAGGTGTCTCGAGGTACAATAAACTCGAGAGCGTGCTCCGTTTGACCCAGTTACACGAATGGATTTTCATGCTTCGCTATCACTCAAAATTCTCAATGTTAACGATCATGTGAGCGCATTCCGGAGTCAGCGGCGTTCGAGGAAGGTGCGAAATTC
Source organism: Oxytorus armatus (assembly GCA_958009045.1). Classification (NCBI taxonomy): domain Eukaryota; kingdom Metazoa; phylum Arthropoda; class Insecta; order Hymenoptera; family Ichneumonidae; genus Oxytorus; species Oxytorus armatus. Next base: position 4,175,158 of record OY253744.1, read on the forward strand.
TTCGCGCGTGCGTTGCGTACCGTGTATACGCGCGTACGAGCGCGCGTGTGTGTGCCCTGTGTTTTTTCTTTTTGCGATCTCTTCGACGACTCATATCAGTCGTGTTTTTCTTTTTTGCGTTCATAACTTTTTATAGAATATATAATACACATGTGTATATAGAATGATTTAGTTTTTACGACAAAGTGTGTATGTTTTTTAGACGTCAAACGAGAATTTATGATGTCGCGACGTTTCGTCCAAGTTCATTGGAATCCTCTTGTGTACTTTTACGAACGAGATATTAGGTTAAGTTGACGAGGGACCAGAGACACCCTTGTACCAACAATCGAAGACGCCCCAGGCAAAGAAAAAACAACAAGGATTTCATCCTAAAGTCCGTAAGTTTTTGAGTTTAATCGTTCATTCGAGATTGTTATTTATTTACGTTCATTATTTGTTCACGTTTAATTGTCATGTTTTGGCGAATTAAAGCGTTTTATGGAAACTTTTTGTATCAAAGATTTTTATAAATTGTACAAATTAATAAAATTATTAGCCCCGATTTAGGTTTTTCACGTTCGGTTCGGATTTATTGTTTTATGGAGCATAAGGAGTCTGATGACATTGTCGTACTTTGTGAATTATCAAGAAATTTAAATTTAAAAAATGATATAGCTTTAACTGTTATAGTTAAATAATATCAGTACATTTTTAAAAACCGTTATACATTTTGATTATACATTTTGTATCATCCTAATCAAAAAATGGAAATAATTAACTTCAGTTTACTTTGTTTTTCGTTGCACTTTGTCCGTCATGTTTATATTTTATGAAATAAAAAATCATTTTATTGCAGTCTCATAATGACTCATGTACTGAGAAAGTGGGAATTATTTCCCGGACGGAATAGATTCTGTTGCGACGGTAGAATTATGATGGCGCCTCGTACGGGCGTCTTTGGCCTAACGGTGTGTCTAATCTCTGGCACTAGCGCCTTATTTTTTGCGTACGAGTGAGTATCTCAAGGGAAAGTTTGAGGGAAGACTATAGTGAGTGTTCTCGCGATATCATACATTGTCAAATTTCAGCAGATAACGCACAAAGCGTTCTGAAACATGCAGTTATTTCAAATTGAATCGGAAAGTCAAAATTTCACTATAGCCTGTCCTTGTTTCGAGATTCAAAATAAATCGTTTCTACATTCTGCGTCGATGATTTTGGTGAATTTTCTTTTTTCAGCTGTCCGTATCTAGCGGTTCACATAACTCCTGCTATACCAGTGATAGGAGGATTGCTATTTCTCTTTGTAATGTCGTCTCTCTTTAGAACAAGCTTCAGCGATCCTGGCGTTATCCCCAGAGCGACGCCGGACGAGGCTGCTTACATTGAGAGACAAATAGGCAAGATTGCTGCTTACTCCTGAAAATTATTTACAAATGAAATATCGAATATAACACATTTTTCATTTAATTCTTTGCAGAAGTACCCAACAATGGCAATTCGATAACTTACAGGCCTCCGCCACGTACGAAAGAGGTACTCGTTAGAGGGCAACCTGTGAAGCTTAAATATTGCTTCACATGTAAGATATTCAGGCCGCCGAGAGCCTCTCACTGTAGTCTATGTGATAATTGTGTAGGTAAGTAGGAAAAAATGAAATAAAACCTTTTTTGCAAACAGTAAAACACGATGAATTTTGATTTACTAATTGAAGAATACAAGGAAAATCCTTTGTTGGAATATTGAAAAAAAAAAATGAAATTGATACTTCCTTGTTTTAGCAATAACGGTAATTTATATTTCGCAGAGGCATTTGACCACCATTGCCCGTGGGTTGGCAATTGCGTGGGTAGACGAAATTATCGATACTTCTATGCATTTATCGTCTCACTTGCATTCCTGTGTGTCTTTATATTCGCATGTGCGATAACACACCTTATAATGTGTGGGTATAACGAAACATATTTCAATTTTCAAATAGCTTCCAAGTCTCTCTTTTCTAATCGTTCATTTCTTTTAATTCGCAGTAACGCGGGACGACAGACCGTTTCTCGAAGCAGTGAGATTATCACCCGGAAGCGTTGTCGTCGGGGTCGTTTGTTTCTTTTCCGTTTGGAGTATTCTCGGCCTCGCTGGATTTCATACGTATCTAACGACGAGCAATCAGACGACGAACGAAGATGTGAGTTGTGAGATTATAAATTTGACGTTAAAACTTGACGTTTAATCGTTTTTTTTTGTCACGTTGTTTACAGATAAAAGGCTCGTTTACGAGTAAACGAGAGCAGGAAAATTTCAATCCTTACAGTCAAGGTAACATATGCAGAAATTGTTTCTACGTACTTTGCGGTCCTGCTCCTCCGAGTCTTATCGGTAAGTCAAAAGTTTCACAAAATTCATTTCGTTATTTCATACTTTTCATATCCAGGATAATTTCGTTTTATTTTCGTTTACAGATCGTCGGGGTATCGTTACGCCGGGATATATGGCGGAGCAGGAAAAAACTCCGGACGATTACGTTATAACGAATGCCTACAAAGCTTACGGGACAGTGAAAATAATGCAGCCACAGGTTAGTGAATGTCGAGCATTTATGTCTTGTCGCAACGATCTTTCAATTTCGACATTCCGCAAGAAATTCCCACCGAGCATCTATTTGCAGTCGTCTCCAGAATCGAGCGTCTCTCGTCACTTTCAAAAATAAAAAGCATCCTTCGCTTATTTTTCTTATACTTTCAGTGTCATATTATTCGATAAAAATGTCCAACGCTAATAGTAAATGTATCGTCGATTATCGTCAGTTAATCGTTTGTAAAAATCATTTTGATAATCTAATCGAACCAAGGGGTTATATTTTGTTTTTTTTTTTCACAGCCCAATGGAATAAGTATTGAAACAGCACCGGTCACCGAGCTCACCGGTTCCATGAATAATCTCGTATCGGGACAACGTTCGCCGCGCATAGAATCGCTGAACGGTGAGTTAAGATTACCCGCGCGTTGTCCGCCCGAGGAAATCATTAAATATCCGCGTCAGTACTCTAACGATACGTACGTAATGAAATATCCGTCGAGACTAATGACACAGGAGCGCGTTAAGAATGAACAATTTCGCGAGACCGACAAGCTAAACGGCGATTTGAAAAAGTACAATTACACGTGCGACGAAAATTTGGAAAAATATCCGCAACGCTGTCGCGATGAGTATCATCGTTGCTCCGACAATAATTTGATATACGATCAATACGCGATTGAGCGTAAATTTGGCATTGATTTGCAAAAATATCCGCAAAGATATTCCGAGGATGCATTGAGATACAGGGAGGATGAGCCGAATAATTCATACGTAGATTTGCAAAAATTTCCGCAACGTTATCGCGACGATCCGGCGAGATTGTCAAATTCACAGCACACTCTGAAATATAATAATCTAAGGTGTACTCAACACGCACCGAAATATCCAATTTCCAAGAATATATTACCCGCTAGATTATTGGGAACTGGCGGTATACCGATTATCGGACAAACGGCTATTGGCCTTGTCGTTAATAGATTTGGCTCAGCGCCGTTGAATCACGAAATGGCATTTCCGGAAAATTCTTTATGTCCCAATGACAGTACAGAGGAGGATATGCTTAACAGACGTTTTATCATGGGCTCAATGAGCGACAATGAGGATATTTAACATTTATTGTAAAACAATTTTGTCTATATTGATTTCTTTTTTTTTTCGTTTTTTTTTTTTTCGATAAAAAGTATATCGTCAGTATTTCTACATAGTAAAACACACACACACATATAAATATATACATATTTATATATATATATATATATATATAAACTAAAAAGATTCGTTCAGCTCTCATCATCACGAAAATACGCATTTTAGTCCTTGGCTTCTTCGTGCGCAAGTCAATATTTACATATTAAACATTCGAGGCCGTACAGACGAAAAAAGTCTGTCGAGAAAATAAATTTTATTCGCGTCGAACGAATTTCGCGAATTCCCAATGGAATTTATTTTTCTTCATGTTTAGAATTTCGACACATTGGTAACGTAATTTCTAATATCGAAAATTCGTTAACGAGAAAATTCTATCGTGTAGCATTTGGCTTAAAAAAAAAAATACATCACATACACACGAAGATTATTCGACGGGTCAATTTAAAAAAAAAACATATTTCTTTGTTTATAATTACGACTCGTTATCGAGGGCTCGGTCCATACTATTTGGTAAGTTCATCATCTTACACTTTGGCGCATCCCAAGTTCTTTATATCCTAATACGGGTGGAATTGATTTTTTTTTTATATTCCTAATACTTTCCACTAACAACTACGTACATTTTTTTTTTGGTAACTCTCTTCTTTTCTCCTGTTCACGCTACGTCCTAGTGTTAATAATTTTTCAGCACCAGTTGCCTGAGGACTTTTCGTTTGTGACTAACTGCAATTACAATCCAGTTCGGTAAAATCAAATAATAAACGATTAATCGTACTGTCATATATATCAGTAACATAAATTAACATTTGTGGCGATGCGAATAAAAATTTAGCATCTATTTGACTCAACTGGATTGCAGTAATTACCGTAATATTTTTAATTTTGCATACAGCCGTTATACGAGATGTACATGACGTCGTTTAAAATTTTTTTAATTCACGCATTATTCGATCAATCGACTCATAAATGAATTGATTAATTAATTCATACATTTATTTGTTAGTAGTTTCATTCGCCCATCACTCTCAATTCCAAATTGAACATCAGTATTTCATTGGACCTTTGTAATTTCGTTATTTCTGAAGGACAAAACGTATGATTTTAATATGAGTTACAGCGTTGATCAAAATATCCCGATAAATGACAGTGCAATTATTACCTCGCTAAGTTTTGTTTTAATCAATTTTTTTTTCCGCCATCTAGGACATTTAATACTTTTATCTTGTATTTTATTCTAGGCAGCACTACGAATAGCGTGAGCCATCTAGTATCGAACGAAGTACCATTGGCATCGCTGAACATACCGCCAATCGATATCGATGAAATAGCACCGTTGCCATTGCGACAGAATGCTGTCTCATCGACGAATCACGACAACGCCATTGCGCCTGTTCCCGTAACAACACCGCTCTCAGCTTCGAGACTGAGATTGTTACAGGACACGACGATGATCGAGTCGGCCCTCGATCTCGATTCTCTCGACGACTCGAGCGTAGGACGTGGCAGTCAATCGGGTCTAATTAAAATAGGCGTTGTGTGATAATAGATTATCTCGATTAACGAATTTTTGCGAAAGAAAAAGAGGAACGAAGCGGTAACAAGAAAAAAAGTTACTTTTTCGAGAAACAAAATCTATAGTAGCAATATATATGTATATATAATTTTTTTTTTTTTTTTTTTCGTTAACGAGGCAGTGAAGACTGGTCACAACGAATTCCTCCGTTTATTAGCGATATAACAGAAAAAATTCGTAGATATAATTGTACGATCGCCATTATAGGAGAATTTAAATGGGAATTTTATTCCCTCAATCCGGTGAGACGTGAGAAAGGAGACGGGAGGGGGTTGTGAGCGTGCATTTATTAAGGGAATTTCAATCATTAGTGAAAAAAAAAAAATTGTCTCGATCGCACAGTTGGTACGAAAGAATATGCATTTAATAACTTTTCTTTTTTTTCATACGTTGAACTCTGGGTTGTTTGGAAATTTGTGCTAATTGACGACTCCTAAATTAAGCGCTTCCCCGTACCATAAACAGCAAACAAATTGTTAATAGGTTTGAGATGTACACGGCCGATATCCTCGAATTCTTACTTCTGCGATTGCGTCACTGGCGAGATTTTTAATTTTTTTATAATAATGAATTATCTGTGTTCAATGATGCGATCGATCGATCGGAAGTGTGTTCGAGGGAATATTTTGCTTCGCGAGTAACAATTAGGAGGAACGGCAATAGATAAGTGAATTGACGGAGCCGATGATGAACGTTGAACGATAAACACGTTGTTTGATCACGAGAGCGATTATACTATAACGTCGGGCAAAAGAATTGAATTGATTTTTTTTTCCCCCCCAACAATTTGTTATAGACGAGAGAATATTATTTCAGACTAGAGAGTGAAAATAATGAGAATGTCATGCCTTGGGATCATTGCCAACGAGTATAGATGTAAATACTCTTGTTTTGGTCCATCTTTTACCTGACGTTGTGATTATGTACAGTGTAAAGGGTTTTGATTGTAAATAAGAAACAGAAATCAGAGAGAGAGAGAGAGAGAGAGAGAGATTTATTGTAAAACTTCCATGACGTTTTATGAGCGTATGTCTATTTAAGAGAAGAAAAGAGTGGATAATGAGAAAAGAGCGAAAACGCGAGAACTACATAAAAGAGATGGATGCAGAAAAATTGCACAGTGCATTTCAAGCAATACAGTTATCACTGCCTGGATCTATATTAAAAAAAAAAAAAAAACCGATGACTTTTGTATCGCAGTCTCCGCGCTCATGTTGAATCAGGCATTATAACCGTATAGACCTCATTTGTACGTTTGAAAATATTGAGATAATCGGTTGGGAATTAATACACTCGTTTATTAACCGGTGTACGCCTACGACTTCAAGAAACGAGACGATTTTTTTTTTTTTTTTTTTTTTTTTTCTGTGGATGAACCGTGTAGTGACTCCGTTATTGTATATATGATATAAATATTAATACTAGAAGACTATTATATAATATAAAGGAAGTTGAGAAGAAAATATCGAATTTTTTTTTACCCAGATTGGTAAATTAAAAATTTTACCATCTTTCGTGATGAATAAAAAAAAAAGGCCACAAAGTATTCGTCAACTCTCAATCCTCTCCTCGTGTTTATTCATCTGGGATATTTGTTTACAATGGAAGAATTCGCTATAAAATGACGAGAGCAAATTAAAATGCATTTGCACAATTCCCACAGATTCATGATTGATTCTCACTTTTTTTTTTTTTTTTTTAAATCCCGACAATTAAAAATTGTATATTTGATTCGGCTTAACGTTAAAGTACAAACTTAATATTTATATTTCGTTAGAAACATCACGAACCAATATCATTCCCTCCCCCAATATCGCCCAATATCTGCCTCCAATATCAGTGAAACGGCAACCATGATAAAACCAAGTGCGAGGCCAACAATGTAGAGCATTGTTTGCAAATTATCTTTGCTCAATTTTTCACCGTCGGTAGGCTCGGTTTTGATCTCATTTTGACAGTAAAATTCGGAAGGATCTGTAGTAATGTAAAGAATCATTAGAACGTTTCGAGACAGAAAAGTGGTTTTTCTCTCTTTAACTTACCAACTTGGAGTTCAATTTCTTTCTGAACACTGCTCTCCTGAACTTCAAGATCCAGCAGTTCTTGTAACGAAATTAGTGCTTCCTGGGGTCCCTCGCCGGGGAATAAATAGTCCGATAGAGTTATTTTACTTTGAGGCAATTCCACGAGTACTCGCCGAGGTGGCTCGTGTAACGTTATATTTTCTGCACGATTGAAAAAATTTTCAGCAATTTGATATACCGCATTTTTGTCTAAACTTTCTCAGTTTTGTGAATACGCTAAATTTCAGCTTACCTTCCGGCGAACCATCCTCCTCCTCGATCAAACTGTCCCAGTGCATTTCCAAACGCGTCGCCAATGATCTTATAACGTCCTGTTTAACGGCATCCGTCGCCTCACCTATGCTCGCTTTTTGATGAACGAATGTTCGACTGACCAATTGTCCGACTAATTTTATCGAGGCACTACAGGCAATCACGTTCATATCCGTGTTCGAATATTCTGGCTGTTGATTTAACGGGGGGGGGGGGTAAGGTTTTTCACTTTCGAAAAATCGAATTTTTTTTTGTCTTATCTTATTGTTTAACATTTCAAGAATATGTCCTTAAAATTTTAAACCGATGTAAGCAATATTCTTGAAGTTATTGTCTTATTAATCTCCTGGCCTTTAACGCTATACCTCTAACAGCTGCGGGCGGTCGGGCTAGCAGTGCAGCTGTCGAACAGGTATACAGTTTATTCATTGCTATTGTGTATATAGTATATAGTGTATACTATACACTACAATATATACAAGTACAAACTTGCTTATACCTGTCCTGGCATTGACGATTCAGTGTGAGGTAAGCCGATAAAATTCGTCTATGAACGTTTTATACCAGATTTTTTAGTGTTCAAAACTTTAAAGCGTTTTCCTCACAACTCACGTTTTCAAAGTCGGTGTCCCTCATAACTTGAAAACTACAGCACCGATCCCTTTGAAATTTTGAACACTAATTCTGTACATAATTTACGAGGTAACGCTGGAGAGTTTTTGTCAAATTTGTTAATAATTTGTTATTTTACAATAACAAATTAACCGATTTTTTTCGTAAAAATCGCGTTTTTCCCTTCAAAATGTTCCAAAAAAATTGAAAAATTTAAATTTCGAAAAACCCTTCCAGCGTTACCTGGGGAAAACTATTATCTAACAAATGAACTTTCATTTTTTCATTTCAGATGATCCAGCACCAAGTTACGAGGGACACGGCAATTCTACTTTTTTCCGAGACACGTCCGAATAATTGCTGCCATTGCCGTATTTTTTAATATTTCTTCGTGAAAATTTTATATAATATTCTTCGAATGTCATATTTTACTGTACCATTAGTTTCAATAAAGAGATTTTAACTGCGTCGTCACAAAAAAATCACAAAAACATGGCTTTTTTTGTACGAATTAACCTTACCCCCCTTAAGAAAGAAAAAACGATGTTTTATACATCGAGAGTCAATGAATTAAGGATGCATCATCCACATAATCTCACAGAAAGATTTTATAAATAAACTTTTGTAGTTTTGTACGTTTCTATTAAATACGAATTTTGAATGTTTTCGTAGAAAGGTTTCGACTTGACAAGTTTCAGGGTCATCGAACGAATAATGCAATCGAAGCACTGTTATGATTATCTGAAATCAATGCTCTTATTATCGTCAATATTTTCGTAACTCACGCATGGAATGTACAGGCTAACTTGTAGCGTTTTTTCATTCGCACTCGTCTCGTTGCTCTTCGTCGAGTCCTTTCGGTCCTTCTTCTTCTTTCCGACAATTTCAACAGTCTCGTCCAATGATCTTACTTCACCCTCGATAACGGCAAGTGCCGAATTAACCGACGACGCTGTACTTTTCAGTATATCCTGTAACTGTTTTTTCAATGTTTGGGACTCGTCCCTGTTCGATAGCGGAAATGTTTTATCGAGGTCCACTTGAGTCTCCAAACTGTGCCATTTTGTTATCTTCGATTGGAACTTCCACTCCGCTGGCTTTGCCGATCCGCCTCTTTTCATGTCGAAAGACTTGCATGTGCATCTGTCGGGTAAGACGTTTTTTTTTGTTTGCAATCCAAGTTTCGTTCACGAGTTCACTACAATTTTTCGCTTGCATTACTTTTGAGAAAGACTGTTGAAACTTAGCGCTAGATTATCGTGCTCGTTGTTTCCGTATATGTACTCGTTAGAACTGAGATTCCTATATATATCCGCCATCACCGATCTTACTAACTGTACAGAATTGTTGTCGTTGAGACTGTCTCCTGGGCCAGCAATGAATAATCCCAATACCCACATACCACCTGGAAGCATCTTAGTGACCTGTTTCCATGAAAAATAAACAGCATTGAATGTTCAATTTTACGCCGCTGGAATTGGCCAAAGGCAGTTTACACTATTGAACTAAAAAAAAAAAAAAACGATAGAAGGCTGAACCTCACTCCTGAATTTTCAAACGATGAAAAATTGATAAAGCAACGTGTAATTGTCAAATCCCAAATTTTTTGTATTCTCACATGTTTAGCATGATCTGCGACCCAATTGTTGGGTATGTCCTCGAGGGTTTTGATATACTTGGTTTCAGTTTCCGTCTGAGCATTGCTAGTTGCTCCGATGAGCGGTTCCTCAATGACGTCTTTCGTCGCAGGCGGTGGTGTTCTTGCCAAATGTACAACATAGTCTTTTTGCTCCGTACTCTGAAACAATAAAATTCAACGAATAACCGTTTAACATTTCCAAACTTCTTTTTTTTTCACGAATTTATCGAAACTCGATTTTTGGATGATTAAAAACGTTTTTTTTTTAATTTCATTTGCAGCAACTGTCACATATGTTCGATTGCTCGATAGTTGAATTTTTATTTCGGGCATGTTGAAAATTCGTTGTGTAGTACAAAACGAACCTGTCCTAGTATCAATCCAACCGTGTATCCGTCGGTTCGCGTCAGAGATTTTAAATAATCGTGTAAACGCTCCTCCGCGTAAACCGTACGCCCCATTCTCGTAACTTTTTTTTTTTATTCTCTAGTCACCGTAAATTACGAATTTTCTCGAGAAGCAGAGCAAAGTAAATCAGCTGATTATATTGCGCGGCATACGTGCATGGTGGTGTCCAGTAGTGTCGTCCTCTGTCGATCTTGCGCACTCACTAACGCATGTGTACCACATCCAGATAAAAGGACGTGGTTTAAATCTGCAAATTCAGCATATCCTTTCGAATTTAATGATTTCAACGAGAAAAAAAGCCTTAAATTTTGTGTAATATTAACACAATTTTTTTTGTTCGCAACAAAGCGTTGCTGCGACTAGATCCTGCTAGATCCTTGATCTCTTCGTTGAGGGAAATACGCGCATTTTCATTATTACCCACGGGGTGTTCACTTGCATACAAAAATCACGGCTCTATTATTAGTTCACGCGAGAAGGAACGTGTCCAGAGTGCGCCACTATCGACGCACAACCAGCGCGCCTTACATGGTAGGAGCGAAAAGTAGAACTAAAACATCTGGCAAGCTTTTACCCGTTTTACCGACTTATTTAGTCGTAACAGTAGCGCCAGTGCTGCGCGTGATTCGAGTTTATACTAGCAGCTGTCGTCGTTTTGTTAAAATATAATCGAATATAAAAAAATTGTTAAATATTTCGTTATTTATGATTATTGTAATTTCCTCGAGGTGTGTGCGTCTCGTGAAAATGACTTGGCGCGATCTTCTAACCGTCGTCGCGTGTCTCGATGAAATTATTTCCATCGAAAATCTTCCGTTTGAAAATTCTCAAAGATTTTCTCTAATAAGTTACAATTCAGTAATTTTTCGTTTTCTTTTTAAACATAATCCACTTTGATATTTCAGCTATTGGGATTTATGTTCGGCTGGTTAACGTTCTATCGTCAGGGTCACGAAGTTGCCAAAGACTTCAAGCTGTACATGACGGAATTGCAATTGAAAATACAAAAGGTAAAATATACTAAATAAACATTTTAAAAATCTCGTTCATAGAGTCGTCAAATTTTTTGTGAATTCCCGAATTAATGAATCTTAAGCCAGTAAGTCAGTATTTATTTGTGAAGCGATTTACATCGATAGTTTTAATTTGAACATCCATTTATGTGAAATTGTAGTATCGTAACGTTGACCATGTGGCTAGGATCAGGAATCTTGTTACAACAGAAAAATTGAATTTATTTTCAGACTTACGCTCCGCAAATGGCTCTTCATTCGTTTCTAGATGTGTCACTGCTCTCGAAGATAAGGGTACGTCTGTTATCTGACAATTAATTTTTAATTATGAAGTTATTTTTCCAAAGCTTAAGCATTATACAATGTTCCAACGAACAAAATTTATTTAATTAAAAATTAATAATTAACGAATAACTTCCTTTCGGCGTCGCGAACAAGTGCAACAAGAATCTGATGACTGTGGGGAATTTGGTGGTATGTTTTGGTCCGATTTGTTGCAACCCGAGGAGGAGACGGTAGCTTTGATAATCGACATCAAATTTTATAATACAAATCACATTTTATCGACTTAATATAAATGAATGTAAATAAATATATATATATTTGTATATATACATATATAAATGATTTGAAAATAAATCATTGGAATAACTTTTTTTTTTTTCATTTCTTGAAATATTCGTCTTTGATCTACTATACCGACCGACTATTTATTTTCATGCCCACTCTTCATTCAAATAGCGCGCCACGGCTGGATGTATATCTTTTTAGTTCCGACTCCAAGGAACGTGCATAGGTAGCGCTACAAACAGTGGCTGCGATGCTTAACATGGGAGTTTTCACCCCCTGAGATAAAAGGACGTGGTTTAAACCTTCAAATTCAGCATATTCTATCAAATTTAATGATACCAACGAGAAAAAAAGCGTTAAATTTTGTATAATATTACCACAATTTGTTTTGTTCGCAACAAAGAGTTGCTGCGTCTAGATCCTGCTAGATCCTTGATCTCTTCGTTGAGGGAAACACGCGCATTTTCATTATTACCGGAACACCCGAGAGAATCACTATGACGACGATAAACGATAACAAACTGTTTACGTCTCAATGCGAAAGCCATTCAGCTTTATTGTTCTGCTTCAGTACAATATTTAATAGGTTTAATTGTTTAATCTTGAGTAAAAATAATCATGGGCGAGGATCTTAAGTTTATCGTTACCGAGCTCAACAAAGTTCTGAAGAAAAATTATACCCTACTATCTTTCAAAGCTCTTAATGGTGGCGATTTATTGCAGGTGAGAGATCAAATTGATAATAGTAAAACTTTCAACATATACGTTATATAAACTTAACAGCAATAAAAATGTAATAATAATAATAATATTGATTTTATTTTTTGTAAATATCACTTTGATTGTTGAAGATATTGAGCGATGTGTTGTCGGAAATAACGCAAGATGGATCAAAAGTCGACCTGAGAGATGAGAGTCTGGAGCAAACGTCGATTCGTTTATTGTCGGTGCTCAGGGTTTTTAAGTATCAGCCAAACAAGGATCCCGCCTTGTTCAGGTAATTATTTCATTTTTTTGTCATTACAACTCGTATATAATATTATGGATATCATTTAAAAGTAACGTTGCTTTTTTTCTATTTCTCAGGCAAAGACTCGTCAAAGGAGATGCTGAAACGATTTACACGATACTACAATGGCTTTTGTCGAACGTCGAAGTGGCCCGGCAGAGAGCATACCTGGCACGATTTCTCGTTAAGGTAATTTTGTTCATTTCATAAAATCCATTTTAACGTGTAAAAATCTCGAGATAATGAAATTTGGAAAAATATCACAGGTCGAGATACCGCAAGAGTATTTGGGAGATCCAGAGACTGCGGCTCTCTATGAGAGATATCTCGGCCTTGTCGAGGACTTCAAAATGGTACACAAAGAACGGGAAGCTGGTAAAAAAGGCGGTGAAGCTGCGGCTGAGCTCAAAGCTGATTTGAAGGCAATGGAGAAAGAGCGTGAAGTACGTTTCCGCCTTTTTTTTTTATTATTAAATCTTCCTCACCAACGAAAATCAAAGAATGCTCAGATATTTAACAATCAAGTCCAAATTCCTTTTATATTTTGTCTTCGTTTCTTTCGTAACGAATCCTTTTCTCCAGGTGATAGTTGATAGAATCGAGAAGATCAAGCTACGAACTGAATCAAATTCGCATCTGTTGAAAGTCGCTCAGGCGTTGCGTCTGGAGCGCGACAGAGAGCGTGAATTGTCGTTGCAAAAGATACAGGAGAAAGAGACGATAACGAGTCTTCAGGGATTATTGCAACGTTCCGAGAGGCAATTGCAGGCTGTACGTCAGGCCGGTGTCGAATTAACACCCCAGGCTCTCGTACAACGTTTGTCCGAGGAAGTTATGGTTCTGTCGGCCGTTCACAAGGAACGTTTACCATCGGAATTGGCGACATTGAAATTACGTGTCGAGGCGCTATCCTCGGTTGCCGGTTCTTCCTACATCGGTCCCGATGAGATTGTCAATCTACGACAGAGGCTCGATGTTGCTGCTCGCGAGGTGCAGGCACTCGCTGAAACACGAATAACCGAGAGCGGTGCTGATAAAATGGCGCCGTTTCGACAACAGGCTGCAGCGATAAGTAGCGTTAAACGTAATAATCTTGAGAAGCTCGAATCAACGGAAACATTATTGGCCGAGCTCAGTGAGAAACTCGAGGAAAAACGCGACAGGGCAAAACGCTTTGCCGAGGATTCGTTGCCGCGCGGCGAAGAATTGAAACGTTACGTTGCCCGCTTGAAGACTAAGAGCGTTTTGTACAAACGTTGCCGCGCCGAACTCGCTGGACTTAGAGCCGAGAGCGGCGTTATTCATCGTACGATCGTTATAATAGAGGCTGGAATTTCTAGTTGCAAACCAGCGGCATCGAGAAACGATAAATCAATTCCCGATAATTATACCGCTGGAAATGCCGTCTCGATTAACGCACAACTGGCGCGAACGGTCTCGTCTTTCAGAGCTCAGCTAGCACCTTTGCTCAACGGTAACGATTAGAGCTGAAGATTCTTTAAAAAAATAATTAAAGTAAAATAAACAAGGGAAAATAGTGAAAATTGAAACTTACACATTGCTTCCTATTACCACTTTGCTTTTTTTTTATTCCCAGAGCTACAACCTTTGCGTCAAAAATCTCAAGAGCTCGAGGAACGTTACGAGAGAGCTCAAAGAAGTCACAATTCCGTGGATGCGAGTATGCAAAGTACAAGCGCTAGTTTGACGACGGAGGTTGACACGCTTCGAGATACCGTCACGAATGACACTAAAGAGGCCGAGAGACTGCGAAACGAGATAGATAAATTGAAGCTGGCACAGGAAAAGATTCAGCAAGAGATAAGGGTGCGGCGAGAAATCGTTAGCTTTTGTACGAAACTAATTCAAAAAATTGAACGACTGTTGGTAATGTTTGTTTTTCAGTCGTACGCGAATTCGAGCGTTGGTCAATCTTGGAGGGAAAAATTGAACGAAGAGATAAACAGCGAGGAGAAAAAATCACAGAGTCTGAAGGACGAGGAGAAATCCGTTAAAGAATTTACAGCACAAAATGCAAATCAGACTCAACAGTGGACGAATCTCACGAAGTAAGTTTAACGAGATATTTCATGAGCTCGCAAGAAAAGAGTTGCAAGTTGAGAATTGTCGCACAATCGGAGATGGATTAAGGGAGGGGTAAGGGTTTCAGCGTTAAAAAAAAACACTTTTTGCGATTTTTTTTCTCGAATATGGATTGAGCAATTTTATTCGAACCTTTTGTACATTATTCAGCATACTTTTGACAATGTTGTGTAATTTTTTCATGCAGAAATATTGAAGCATAAGCCCGTAACAGAGCTTCCACCAGAACGTCTTGGAAAAAAAACAATTTGCGGTGTTCACTATAACTCGGCCGGAAATTATCTGAAAATGAAAAACCATGAAAATTTAGCCAAATTATAATCAAATCTTCCCCCCAACGTTCTCTGATAATTTTTTTTTTCATTTAAAAATTTTTGGCGGCCGTCTAAAGTGTGAACTGTTATTTTCCACGAAAAATTCCGCCATTTTGTGGGTGGGAAACACCCTTAATGTAAAAAAAAAAATTTAACTAAACGTTGGGGGGAGGTATTTTTTATGTAGAAAATGTGTACAAAGTTTGAAATGAATCGGTCAAGTAGTTTTTAAATGGCAGTGAACACGGACTTTGAAAAAGTAGTTTTGAGAAAAACGCGTCTAAAGTGCACTGATAGCCCGACCGCCCGCAGCTGTTAGAGGTATAGCGTTAAAGGTCAGGAGATTAATAAGACAATATATTCAAGAATATTGCTTAGATCGGTTTAAAATTTTAAGGGCATATTCTTGAAATGTTAAACAATAAGATAAGACAAAAAAAAATCGATTTTTCGAAAGTGAAAACCCTTACCCCGCCCTTAAATTTAATTCTTTCATTACACACAAATAATCCTTCGTTTTTTAAATCATCTAAGTTGTATTTTGTAATTGTTATTGGAGAGTTGACGTAGCAATGAATTTGTTTGAAAATAAATCCATAATTTATTAAGGAATAACACCACTGTGATCCCCTGTTTTTTTTCACATTTTTCAAGAATTTTTTTTTGTGGGAAAAAAAGAGATATTCGAAAATTTTTGTTGGGTTTTGGTCCTTGTTTATTAATGTATCAAAAAACATTTTTTTCACATTTTTTACGCCGCATGGTTGCGCTGGGGAAGCTCTCGCGTCAGGTGCTGTCATCTCCGCGGCACGCAGCAGAACTCTCTTCAACGTCGATCTGAAAAAAAATACCGAATGTTTTCGTTAATAATATGATATTTTGAAGAGAAGTACATAGGGATTCGGAAAAATATTGTTTAAAAAAAAATAGGCACGCCTTTGAAATTAACTTTAATTGACAGCACCTGACGCGAGAGCTTCCCCAGCGCCACCATACGGCGTGAAAAATGTGAAAAAAATGTTTTTTGATACATTAATAAACAAGGAACAAAACCCAAAAAAAATTTTCGAATCTCTTTTTTTTCCCACAAAAAAAAATTCTTGAAAAATGTGAGAAAAAACAGGGGATCACAGTGGTGTTATCCCTTAAGTAATTTGAAATCTTATTTTTTAAAATCGAATTGTTAAATTAAATTTTGACCGTCTCTGATACTAAGGGTCCTTGAAACAAATTTCATATTCCGCGTGAACGATGAAAATATATGATGAATCTTTTTTGCAGAATTTTCGAGTGCAAGCTGCAGTACGCTGAGGAGAACAAACGTCGCGATGGTATCGTTGTGCGTCGCGAAGGAGCAGAGACGTTGATATTGCAATGAAGGTTTTGTTTATTTGACAAATGAAAAAATAATAATAATACCGGTAACTGTAATACAAAAGGCTTAAATTGCTACTGATCCCCGCACTTTATCCTTGAAATATTCTACGATCGTCCAACAGTGACTAGAGCATATCTGAGTGTAAAAAGAAGACCAGCGGTCAGTCCGAATCCTGTCATCAGTTTGAACAACGACGTCATTTTCGCTGTTCCACGAACGTTACCCGTTATTTCGTGAGTAAGTTCTTGGTAATTTTCCTCCAATTCTTCGATCTCTCTGATAACGTAAGCAGTAGCCGCGCAGAGTGCTTGACTGGTGCGTAGATTTGTCCTTGAATTTATGATAAAATCTTCGGGTGTCTCAGCGAGTCTGAGATGTGCGTAAGCTACAAAGGTTTCTATGAGATTTAGTTGTTGATTGGAGCCGACAAGAATCTTAATCAACTCGTTTGTTCTGCAAAAGAAAACCAAAAGCTCTAAAATCATTCCTCCGTCCCATCCGTTTGCAAATTAAAAAAAAAATGTATATGTGAA
This sequence comes from Oxytorus armatus, assembly GCA_958009045.1. NCBI lineage: Eukaryota > Metazoa > Arthropoda > Insecta > Hymenoptera > Ichneumonidae > Oxytorus > Oxytorus armatus. The sequence goes on from OY253744.1 coordinate 4,192,351, forward strand.
TTATATACTTCAGTTCGTCGCAGAGATTTATTCCAGTGTATTTTCTTGCTGTTGAACGTAATTGCCTCAATATATCGTCCGCAAGCTTTTCGTCCGCTCCTGTTGAATTATGCCAGTTGCTAAAGAAACTTTTTACTTTTCCAAACAATCAAACCAATTGTACAAAAACTGCACAGTGCTTTTTGTACATTCAATAAAGTATCCTACTGTTTGCTCTGTTCTCTTAGTTGCAAAGTATCGAAATGATCCATTATTTTAGTTCGTTCTTTGCAAAGAAAAATAGTCAAAGAGCGTACCAAGAATCATTAGATCCTGTTTGTTGAGTTCCGCGAGTCCCTGCGTCGAAATATTTCGTTTTTTAAATTGCGGTATCAGATCACCGGCTCCAAGGCCAACGAGCATTATAGACGTTTGTTTTGTAAATCCAAGAGGATCCTCGTATCTACTTTCCGATTTCATCTTCTTCAAAATCTTAAAATCACGAACGACCAAATGTGATATGCTAATGATCCGCAATTAATTTCTTTAGTCAACAACAATCCACCGTCTTGTATCAATAATACTGACTGGTATTTTGTATCTACGAGTCTTTTGTTTTGATTTTTTCAGTCACTTTGGCAGAAGAAAGGTGATGTTGGATGTTACTTTGTCAGGTCGGTAAGATCGAAAATTTAGTAGGTCCAGCTTATCAACGGAAGTTCTGTACTTCATCAAGTTGCGAATAGTCCATCGAGATGGCGCGTCGAAACTTTTGAAGAATCTCAAATTCCGTTATTCCGCTCATTTAAAAAAAGTGTAAACAGTCGAGGAATATCACTGCAATCAAACTTGTACTAAACTTTTCTGATTTCATTAATAATGGATCTCATAACATTTGAAGAGCTTCGACAATCCTTATGTCGATTTATCGTCATCCGAAACTTGAGGGAAATGTGTGAAGGAGGTTCGATCAATGATCGGTTAGTTAACAATCCGTTCATCACTCACTAAATAAAAACCTAAAATTTTTTTACGAGTTTTATCTTCTCCCAAACAACGATTGTCAATGTTTTACGACGGCCATTTTGTTTGCGATACAATATAGCGTCGTCGCACACGTGTCCCTGCCGTTTCTACAAAGATCCAGAGATCTTCAGGTTGATCAACGATATTTCACAATGTTTACATTTTGTGAAAATAATGGTTTTCGCGAAGCAACAAGTAGTTTGGAAAATGAGGTCGCCAGTAATATTGCGCAACTTACTAGGACGGAACATAAGAAATTTCAATGAAATAATGTCGAGAAAATGTTAACCTTCTAACGGTCATATTGTTCATTGTTCAGTTTTCCCAGTAAGTATTTTTCGTCTGTCTTTTTTTTCCGAATAAGATCTCGACGTCAATTCTATAATAATAACAATAATGATGATAATAAAAATGCTAACGATAATTTGATAAACATGATAAGAAATGCATTAATACCCGACAGGAAAATGTTATCGCTAAAGTTTATTCTGGCTTGCTCGATGGATCAAACAGATCCCATAGTGGAGATGCGCAGATAAAAAAAAGTATATATATATAAATGCAAGTCAGCGTGTGTTAATACACACGCTAGGTGCTGTGGTGAGACGAAAGCTACGTTCTTCACTGGGCGAGGCACTGGGTATATGCTTTTTCGTTATAAGCGTAGTACATGAACGTTATAACGGACCAACGTTTTCAGGAAAAGACAGTAAAGAGAGTGGCGCCATGTTATAGGTACCCTCCCCCGTTCGGCCCGTATGCATCCGCACTATACAACAACGTTTTCCAACATCAACGGAGGGGATGGCATACTTTCATTGATCCGTTCACGGTAGAGAAGTACGCGGCGTTGGCGAATTCACAAATCCTGTCTCGTCTTTCCTGTAAGTTCCACGTTTTAGCTCCTTATATCTATGTATAGATGAACACACATACAAACACAGGCGAGCATTCGAGAATCCAATATACACATATGTTTTCCCTTTCCTTCACCTGATACCACTGCGGATGTTACCTCTGTACTCCTTCCCCTCCCCGCTACCATCCAGAGCCCTCATATGAGGGGAGGGTATGCATTGAAGGAGTAAAGAGGCTTTGTCGAAAATAATACTCATGAACTAACAGTTAAATGACGTTCTAATGAGAAATTAGAAAGAAACTTGACTTGAGCACTTGAGAAGAGACTTGAAGTATGGAAAAGTGCTGAACACTTCAAGTACCGAGTACTGAAAGTACTTTGTGTACTTTGTACAGTACTCTGCTCACAGCTCTTTTATACGTCTACTGTACATATATATGGCTATTAGCGAATTATTTCCGGTTAAACCGTAAAACGACTAATCTGGGTCAATCGGTTTTGATGAATCGCCCGATACGGGGTTAAACCGCGTGTCACTATTATTCTTGGAAGCATTAAACGAGCACGAAGTCCCCCTCCCCCCGCGCCCTTCTTTTTATTTCCCGTAGCATGAGGCGTGACACACACGCACGTCCGGTGCGGGCGTGCGTATTCATGATCGCGGCGGCTCATCGGCATGCACTTGTTTGTTCTACTGAAAAAAGAACGAATCGTTCGACTTGTGGTTGACCTGTACTACTGTATGACACGAGAAATTCCCGCTGTTCTCTCTCCATTGTCTCGGGCTTTTAGAGATTGCGAGAACTTGTAAAACCCGCTCAAGGGTGCAAAAAAAAAAAAGAAGAAGCCCCTTGACGTCAGATCGTCGGAGAGACGTGGGTGGTACAAGGGAATCGCGGATATATCATAGCGTGAAGCGTGGCATAGGAGAAAGGAGTAAGAGAATAGATGGAGAAGAGCGCGGCGGACACGTTCTCTCGGGCAAAATCAATCGGGGGTCGGTGGGGGTAAAAGGATCGCGTGGCTGCGTTTGTGTCTGTACGTAGTGCAAACATTCGCCGCTCGGTGGCAGCACCGGTCGTAGCGTCGTAGGTTTCCTGCGTTGGTCAGCCCGGGGTGGGGGGAGCCGCCTGGCGTCAGTGGCGTCAGTACGTGCGCAAAGCTCGTGCTGTACGGATTTGGAATTACCGGTGCGCGGTCACGTTATAAGGGACGCGCGAGGGGATCGGAATGGAAGAGTGAGACGCTAGTGGGGCTGTACGAGCTTCTATATATACATATAAAAGGTACATAAACGGCGTATATATAGGCGGTAAACGTCAGCATGTCGCGAGGAGCTCCGGGGCTGGCGAGAGGGAGGTTTTCATCGCGAGGCGCTGCTCGTTGTTCTAGTTGAGAAAGAGTCCGCCTCGCGGCGTTTGGCGCATTGAACGATGCAGTAATAATTCGCGTTGGTTCGGTTTGTCTCCCCGCGACTCTGGACACCAACCTTCAAAGACTGCCTCTCTCGCGCCGCGTTTTATCGTGGGAAAAGAAAGAACAAAAAAGAAACGAAATAAACGTTACGCGGTTAAACACTACGTTCTTGTCACTCTCGACCCGTAACGCAAAGAGAGAGGAAAAAAAAAGACAATTAAAGATAAAGAAAAGCCTATATGTAGATATATGTGTATATATATACATATATATATACATAAATATGTATATATATATACAACGAAACAATCGTGTTGTGTCGCAAATGGGTCTGTAGTTTAGGGGTGTCGAGAGGCTTTTGTTGTTGGTCGTTTGGCTTTTCCGAACGTGATAAAGCGCGTTTCGCGAAGAAACAAAAAGAACTGCCTCGAGTAAAGACGCGCGATTCGAAATTGCGGTGGTTAAAACGAGATTTCAGTGGACAATCATAACGGGGGATGGAGGCAAAGTGGTTTTGCAATCCGCCGTAGCCCCGAGCACGAAGAAAAAAGTCAAAGAGCGTTGAGGAATCGAAAGAAGAAAAAAAAGAAAAAAAAAGAGGGAGAACGAGTGTTCCTCACGTCGTTTTATTCCCTCTAGCTCCCTCCCGCCTCTCTCTCCCGCTCCCACCCCCGCTCCGGCGGTTCCTCAATGGCGAGAATACCGCCACGGCAGGCACGACCGACAACATAATAATAATAATAGAACTTGCAAATAACACGCAGAGTTTCCGGTTTCCACGCGTTATATTTCTTCTTTTCTCGTTTACTCGATCGCGCGCGGTCAGCGGGGCCCAGAGTGTGCGCGAGCATCGCAACAGAACGGAGAAAGTTGAGTGTGTGTGTGTTCGTGTGTGCGATAGTCGGCAGATCGCGGGACAGCGGGAAGGTTGGCAAGAGTGGAGGAAAAAGTCCGAGGAGGGCCAAGCAGGACTCAAAAGCCAAGAGAGTCGCGTCGGGGCGCAAAGTGTACGAACGACAGAGATACTACCTCCTCCGGAAATTTTGTGCGCGTTTGTTTGTGTGTGTGTGTGTGTGTGGGTGCGTGTGCGTGCGTGAGTGCGAACGTGGATATTTTTTTCTCTTTTCGAGTGCGAGGAGGAGGGGGAGGGGGGAAACGGGGCAAAAGTGTGACGAAAACGTCGGCCGAACGATGTAAACGAGTCATCGGTATAAAGGAAAAAAGTTCCGTAAAACAGCACCCGGAAACGGAAAATGTTAACGCAAAGCAAGTTTTACGCTCTGTTTATTCACTACACGTTCGTGTAAGGTATGATCGGGGGCGGGTCTGCTTGACTACGGTGAAAACGCTATACTCGCGGCGTTCTCCCGTGCCCTGTCCGACGAAGAGAAGATAAACAAAAAAAAAGAGAAAAATAGAAACGAGCTGTGCGCGAAAGATCGAAAAGAGTGCGAAGGAAGCGGCCGTAGACAAAGAGAAGGAAGAAACGGAAACGGGGCCGGAAAAAAAAACACAGGTAAACTAAAACGTCAAATGAGAAATAAACGATTGTTTTTCCTCTCGTTTTTTTTTTTATGCCCACCGTTTATAACGGTAAAAATGCAGGTTTTCGTCTATGTCGTCAGTGTCGCAATGCGATGGTGCCGCGAAATTTAAATAATTGCATTTCTAGAGACAAAAAAAAAAACGCCGAATTGAGGCGAGAGCGAAGAAGTAAGGGGAATTATAAAAATTGTAAAGGGAAAAGAGAGAGAGAGAGAGAAAAAAAGTGCTTTGGCGTTCAGACACAACGGAGTTGCGAGGAAAGAGGGAAAATTCGAAATTTAAACTTAACAAAAGTTTTGGTGGTACTCCCAGCAAAAATTCGGCATATCCCTCTCGCGGCGATTTCTCACAAACCGCCCCAAATATGCCTATTTGCATTCGTTTTTTTTTTTTCTTCCTCATTTGTCACTCTTCAATTGTAATACGATAATGATGATAATAATGGGAAATAATTGTAGTAATTGAAAAAATTAATGTAACTTGATGACACCCGGAGGTTTGAGGGAAAATATACACAAACACACACACACACGACATTAGGGTGGGTCAAATAAAATGACTAATTTTTTTTTTCCTCGATATAATGAAAAATCTATTGTTTGGCATCTCGAAAAAGAAAACCCTCTGCAAGTATGAGTCCTTCATATTTAAATTAAGAGGTCCCTCATCGCGAATTTTCATTTCCCATTTAAGGCAGTAGTCTGGTAACTTAAGCCGATTTTCATGTCTTTTTTGGAGGGCGTTTTTTTGTAGAAAAATAAAAATGAATCGTTTAGGATATTTAGGATGTTTTTATTTACATATTTAAGATACAAAAAAAAATTGTTTGGCAAAAATTTAATAGTTTATTATTATTATCATTATTGATCGAAGTTGGCACCTCGAAATTGGCGGCCCGGGTCCTAACTTTTTTCCTACCGAACCGATTGCTTTCAAATTTTAACAGGCTACTCTATACACTTATAGTTCTCGTCGGAACTACCGAGAAATTTTTTCACCCCTAACTTTTTATTTTGCAACCCCTTCTTTGCTAAAGTTCTTTTATTTCAGCAGGGAAGGGGTTGTAAAATGAAAAGTAAGGGGTGAAAAAATTTCTCGGTGGTTCCGACGAGAACTATAAGTGTGTAGAGTAGCCTGTTAAAATTTGAAAGCAATCGGTTCGGTAGAAAAAAAGTTAGGACCCGGGCTGCCAACTTCGAGGTGCCAACTTCGATCAATAATAATAATAATAATAATAAACTGTTAAATTTTTTCGAAAAAATTTTCGTTTGTATCTTTAAGATGTAAATAAAAACATCCTAAATATCCAAAACGATTCATTTTTATCTTCCTACAAAAAAACGCCCTCCAAAAAAGACATGAAAATCGGCTTAAGTTACCAGACTACTACCTTAAATAACATGGAAAGATTTTTTTTTTAACTTTGGAATTTTATTAGACTTGAATCGTTGATATTACGAGAGTTTTTTAACACATTTTTGTAGAACATTTGATGCTCTACAAAAAAGCTCTCTTCTGTCTAATCGATAAAAGTAACCGTACAAAAAATAATCGGTGATCATTAGCTCTGTATTCTCTCATATTTGTTTGAAAACAATTAGTAATATATTAGTAGTATATTAGTATATTAGTGATATATTAGTAGTGTATATTAGTAGTATATTTATTCATATTGATAACTAAAATTTTTTTTAATTTGAAATTTATGTACTAATAAACGAGATAAGTAGAATCCAGAGCTAATTATCACCGATTATTTTTTGTACGGTTACGTTTATCGATTAGACACAAGAGAGCTTTTTTGTAGAGCATCAAATGTTCCACAATAATTATTTCTATAGTGAAAAATGTGGTTTTTGGGATTTCGAAAATACTTTTTTTTGATAATTGAAAATAATTGAAAATAAATGAAATAAAATAATAAAAAATAAATAAAGTAAAATTTGGTGAGTTGAAATTTTCATTTTTTTTTCTTTTAAGAAATTCAATAGATATGCGAACAATTTCATTCTTTTGTGTTTTAAAATTTGAAAAAAATTAACAACAATTAATAACAATCTGGAAAAAAATTGAAAAGTCAGTATTACGTGAAAACATTCTATCGTACTGAGAAACTATTTTGGATATAAAAATAATTATTTCTATAGTGAAAAATGGGGGCATTTAAAAAAAACAAATTTTTTGGATATTTGAAAATAAATGAAATAAAATAATAAAAAGTAAATAAAATAAAATTTGGTGAGTTCAAATTTTTCTTTTTTTTTCTTTTAAGAAATTCAATAGATATGCGAACAATTTCATTCTATCGTGTTATAAAATTTGAAAAAAATTTAATATCGATGATTTTTCGTATCTACGCATTACTTTTTTCGTGGTCGAGCTATTTCTCTTTTTTTTCAAAAGTTAGTATTACATGAGAATATTCTATCGTACCGAGAAACAATTTTGGATAAAAAAATAATTATTCCTATACTGAAAAATCGGGTCTTTTGGAATTTAAAAAACATTTTTTTGATAATTAAAAATCAGTAAAATAAATTTTGTTCGACTTTGAAACAGTTTGTATCGTATTTACTAATATACTCTGTAGTATTTGGCAAGGATATTGTTTTCAGTTTAAAGGCAACTGTGGCCATATTGTAAATTAATTTTTTTCTCATTTAAAAATAAATTATTGGATTTCAGAATCGTAAATCTTTGGTGCATTCGAGCTTTAGCAATTCGTCTCATGTTCTATCACCTCTCTGTGAATCATTAACCACTTTTTTTTTTTTTTTTTAAAAGAATTTCGGATATAAAAATGATTATTTCTATACTGAGAAATGGGATCTTTTGGTTATCAAAAAACATTTTTTTGTTGATAATTAAAAAATGAATTTTGGTTCGGCTTTGAAATAATTTTTATCGTATTTACGAATATACTCTGCAGTCATTGGAAAGACATTGTTTTCAGTTTAAAGGCAATTGTGGTCATATTGAAAATTAATTTTCTTCTTATTTAAAAATAAATTATTGATTCAGAATTGCAAATCTTTGGTGCATTTGAGCTTTAGCAAATATTCCCATGTTCTATCAGCTCTGTATAAATCATTAATGATTTTTTTTTCTCAATTTTATCATCTTACTCTGGCGCTCTCTTTCTCTCTTTCTTTCTCCTCGGAAAAACTCTTGTCGAGTAGTGGCGCAACCTTTTGACCTTCCGCACGAGTCTTGCTTGGCGTGTGTGGAATCGCTGGTCAATACGACAATATACATGGTTTACAAGACGCGTATTGATCAATGTGATGCCCACCATACAGCCATCACGAGCGGAGAAGCATTGCAGAAGGATCAAACCATCCGTTAGAATATTATATATCGTATAAAAATCGTTAACGAAGTTCGATCATTGAAGCTAATCCAATCGTGATAGATTTTTTTTTAGATTTTTTCTAGAAATAAATATCGTCCGAAGATTAGACGCAATGCGGATAAGATCTAAAAGTTTATGTCTTTCTAATTTTAGTTTTTTTCTTTCGTAACGGTGGAAATAGGGTTAGGACAGCGTTTTCTCAATGATTTTCATGATTTTTTTTATAGTATAAAAAATGAATATAATTTATTGAAACTTTGAGAATATTTTATACATATATTTAAGTGTATACTATAAAATTTTTGAAGAATTTCCGTGAAAAACACCGAAGATATTAGCGACCCCATATTGCAGGTCACAATCAGCATTTTGCGTACATTCTGGAAGCCGCAATTTTCATCTGAAATCAAACGAGGTTGGAATTTACTTTTATTATATGTCTCTCTTCTATATGAACCTAAATGCTACAAAAAAAATAGAAAATTTAATTTTTTACAGGGGTCAAAACAAAAAAGCATGATTTTTTGCCATTTTTTACAACTTTATTTGCAAAAATAAAATTATTTTAAATAATGATAATATTTCGATTTTAGGTTCATATAGAGTGCAATACTATGAAGAAAGTAACTGCCAATTTTCAAAATGATTGGTTGAAAAATTTTCAAACTAGCGTGTACGCAAGTTAGAAAAAAGTCGTTTTCCGAAAAACGCGTTTGAAAAAATACCCTACCTGAGTGACCGCTCGGTTATACACGTGGCGCGTTCGGGGCCTGAAGGAGAGCTACTCACTTTAATGGCTTATATCAATAGAGCGAGTCGGAATTTTCATTTAAAATTTTGGGAACGTATTTTTCAATAGTTTTACTAACAATTTATGAAATAAAAAAAAATTTTTACTCTATTTCCCACCTTAAACTCCGTTCAAAATAGAGATGTGAAGAACGATTGTCTTTGTTAAATTGGCCCAAAGACTACAGAAGTAAAATGTTCGTGATCCTATTTCAAAATTTCCGAAAGTTTCGTTACAATCTAAGGATTTTTTGTCTGTCGGCAAGATATATTGATTAAACAAGTCTGCGGGTACCAATTTTCATAAAAACTCGGTCAATTTTTTTGTATTTTGTCAGTCATATTGACCCCGCCATCTTGAATTTGCAAATTTTACCATTGATTTCGAGATTCACGATTTGAAAAAGCTTGCAGGTGACAATTTTCATAAAAATCGGTCAACTTTTTTGTATTATTGTCAGACATATTGATCCCGTCATCTTGAATTTTTTTTCTCTGTTCGTTAACTGGTGTCGATTCCATTATTTTTAATTGCCATTCAATCTCATTTCTCCCAGTCTTTAGGTTGATTGTACAAAAGCCAGGAAAGTTTCATGAAGGTCCCTGTTAAATAAGCACAAGTCCGATTTGAAAGAAAAATATCACTTGGTTCGTTCGATTACCGCGTAATCCGAACGAAGTATGTACGGGAAAGTGCTCAGGAACTTGGATTAAGGGAAGACACTTATGAGTTTTTGGCATCGGGAATTTTGCTCTAAAAAAAGGATATCTAGATTTGCAATGAATATTTCGTAAATTCAATCTACAATGTCTTTTCTGAGGGTACCATTTATCGTACAGAATAAATATGGGCTTTGTGCTATAAAAATTATGGAAATGGGACTGTTTTTAGTATTACTGCTATTTTACGTGGCTGAGATGTCTAAAGAATTTGTTGATATTGGTTTTCTCACCTTTTAAAGATAGGAAATGCGACACTGCACGTTAGGTACAATATGGATAAGATCCAGCGATTTCAAAAATTTATAGAAGTTTCCCCTTAATTCAGAATCCGATTTTCGAATCTTGACCGTAGTTTAAATTCTGAATATACGGTACGAATGAATCTGTAATAACGTGACCACTCATCGCAACACCAGCACGTGCTTTCTGCGTGGTTCATTGTAGCATTTAAAGCATTTTTTTTTCGTTCGTCAAGCGTTACATAAACATTAAGAGTAGTCTATAGGACAAAAATGGTGTTGAAAAATAGTCTACAGATATATCTCGAGAGCATTAGGTCAGCTTATACATGCCGGTTGGCTTTAGGTCATCGATATAAATGCAATGAATGAGAAAGATATTCTTGGCTGACCGATCATTGATCGAAACTCCTTAAAGTCAGTTTCCCACGCTCTTCTTTATCCAATTGCGACCTGACTCGGGATGGCTCTTGTATATTGGGAAAATCAGGGATTTGGAATGTAATAGCTGGTGGTTGAATCGTGAAATAAGTAAAATGGCCGTTCAAAGATGCCCATTCGAGACAACGAAAGATTGAATTGGGCAAACCAGCACTAGTGAAACTGTTTGGAAAATGGATTCAGCGAAAGAAAAATTGATAAAGGTCGATTGTGTACTTTTGTATTTCAAAATTATCCATATTTCGACTGTATTTATTAACCTTAAAGATTCCACATTGACACTTTTATTTTGTTTTTTATGCTATTTTGCAACCTTCAATTTCTCTTCCATCTTACATCGTAGAAATAATTCTATTTGCACCTCAAGCTCTCTCCTATCGTTGGTTAGCCCCCTCGCAACCCTTCAAATAGCCACAACACCGATAATGACAGTAACCATCGATAATATTTCCAATTACCTCATAAATGAGATAATTGTACGGTTTCAATTATGATCCATCGGGTGCTCTGCCAGATGAGCTTATTACTAGCTAAGATAGGTAAATCCGGGGAGGATTGGCATGATTCGAACGAATAACCGTAGAAAATGATTTTACGAACAAAAATAACGATGAATAATTGTGAAAAAATTGACAAAGTTTTATCGACTCATGGACAATAATTTTGAATATTCTTATAATATGATTATTATTTTCCGGACAATTATCCATCATTATTTTGTTAGGAAAGTCTTTTAAATTATTTTTCTTTTGATTAATGTTCACCTCTTAATCGTTAACATGAAAAATCGTTATATACACAACAAACATATCCTATAGGTAAAAATAACAATGAATTTTTTATATTAACATTATTCCTTTTTGATAATATAAGACGATACTTTGAAGACACGAATATTTTCCATCACTATCGTTACTAAACTTTGTGTAGAGTGTAACGCAAAAAATAAAGTATTGTATGCCGATATAGAAAAAAAAAAAGCTCGCGACGTAGAAACCATGATATTTATAATACTGTACGTTTTGTTACGTACAGTTTCGAGGTAGTAACACTCAGACTGTGCTCAAAGAGGGGAAAAGAAGAAAGAAAGTATTGCAAGTCAGCGGAAGTAGAGTCATGTAAAAGCACATTAAACGGGGGTAGAACGTGGTTGTACGAATCGATTTTCCGGTGGTACGAAGGAAAATTTTTAATGCTTTAGACGAGATCTTACGAGATCCCAGGTAATATTTTTGAATAACCTGTTCGAAACCTGGGCGAAATCTTTTTTTTCTTCTTCTTAGATCATCAAATTTTCTGGGCTTTTAAAAGTTCGCAAATATATTGCAGAGAAAAAGAAAATGAGACGATGGAAAGTTAATTATTCAACTACATTGGAAAGCTAAAATTTACATTTTTATCATCTGAATTTTTGCTTTCCTTGCCTTCACACTGCACAACGTTATTGATACCTAGCAATGAATTTATTTGAAATATTCGATTTCAAATACATTTTTGATATCTAGTCCCGAATTTATTTGAAATATTCGATTTCAAATACATTTTTTATATCTAGTCCCGAATTTATTTGAAAAATTTGATTTTAAATCAATTTTTGCTACCTTGCAACGAGTTGATTTGACATATTGGATTTCAAATAAATTTTTGATACCTAGCAACGAATTTATTTGAAATATTTGACTTCGAATAAGATTTTGATATTTAGCAACGAATTTATTTGAAATATTTGATTTCAAATAAATTTTTAATACCTAGCAACGAATTCATTTGAAATATTTGATTCCAAATAAATTTTTGATACCTAGCGACGAATTTATTTGAAATATTTGATTTCAAATAAGTTTTTGATACTTAGCAACGAATTTATTTGAAATATTTGATTTCAAATACTTTTTTGATACTTAGCAACGAATTTATTTGAAATATTTGATTTCAAATACATTTTTGATACCTAGTACCGAATTTATTTGAAATATTTGATTTTAAATCAATTTTTGATACCTTGCAACGAATTTATTTGAAATATTCGATTTCAAATACATTTTTGATACCTAGCAACGAATTTGTTTGAAAAATTTGATTTCAAATAAATTTTTGATACCTAGCAACGAATTTATTTGAAATATTTGGGTTCAGATAAATTGTTGATACTTAGCAACGAATTTATTTGAAATATTTGATTTCAGATAAATTTTTGATACTTAGCAACGAATTTATTTGCAATATTTGATTTCAAATAAATTTTTGATACTTAGCAACGAATTTATTTGAAATATTTGATTTCAAATCAATTTTTGATACCTAGCAACGAATTTATTTGAAATATTTGATTTTGAATGAATTTTTGATACTTAGCAACGAATTTATTTGAAATATTTGATTTCAAACAAATTTTTGATACTTAGCAACGAATTTATTTGAAATATTTGATTTGAAATAAATTTTTGATACCTAGCAACGAATTTATTTGAAATATTTGATTTCAAATAAACTTTTGATACCTAGCAAAGAATTTATTTGAAATATTTGAGTTCACATAAATTTTTGATACTTAGCAACGAATTTATTTGAAATATTTGGGTTCAGATAAATTTTTGATACCTAGCAACGAATTTATTTGAAATATTTGATTTGAAATAAATTTTTGATACTTAGCATCGAATTTATTTGAAATATTTGATTTCAAATCAATTTTTGATATCTAGCAACGAATTTGTTTGAAATATTTGGGTTCAAATAAATGTTTGATCCCTAGCAACGGAATTTAATTGAAATATTTGATTAGCAGGATATTTTGTGCTTATAGGTTTTCATATTTTATTAAATATTCAATTGAATAACGAGTTAATAATCGAGTCAATATCGTCATTGATCGTTGACACAATCGAGGCTCCAGTTTCAACCCTAGGAAATTTCACATTATTTTTCATTTTTTTCTTTCAACACAACATAACTCAACCCAAATTGCATATAAATCGGGATTCGAAAGAGGCAATAACATGGCTCGATAGGGATCAATATGCGTGCCAGACAAACACGAGTCTAATGCCAGTCTATCCCTTTTTCCTTTCTTTTGCTTTCTCGTTATCCCTGCGTGTCACTTTACGCTTTTTCACTTTGTCACAGAAATCGTCTCGATAATCCTCTCGGCGCAAAGGGAAACTCGCGCGAGTGAGCTTCGCCTCGAGTATAGGAGAAACGTTCGACCTGCGTCTAATATGTATATCTATATGTACAATTGAAGCTCGACGGCGGTTGCTCCAATTCCACAGATCATAAAATCGATCGTGTGTTTTGGCTCGCGTGCCTCCACGACTTTGGTGCGGATGTTTCCTATATATACACACACACACACACGCACACAAATCAATGTATATATTTGTATATACCGTTAACTATATGCCAGGAAAAGAACGAAACTCTCGTCGCGAAGCATTCCCTACTATTTCTCAAAATCTCCTCGAATTCAATAACAGCTTTATCAAACTTAAGCAAAAAAAAATAACAATAATTTACGAGACTTATAACGTAATTTTTCATTATTTCTTGAAAAAAAAAAGGAAGCGGAACAGCAGTAGAACTTATTTGGCCCGAGAGCCCCCACTTCCCTTTTTTTTTCCAACTCTTTCATCGACGTGTGTGTATGTACCGATCCTCTCGCTTTTTGGTGCTCTGCCAATTTTCATTCCAGAAATCCCTCTCGGTGTGCGGCGTCGACCAAAAACTAGAGTCGGTCCGTACTGTGGCAAATATATATCCCACACTGCATCTCTTCGCTCTAAAACCCCCGCTTGGCCCCGTTCATCCCTATAAAACATCCTTGCGTACCTTTTTACTAAATTCGATATAAACTCCTCTACCCTCCCCTCTCTCAGCTCTTTCGGATACATTTTACGATACCCACGTAGGTACTTATCGCAAATACGTTATTTCCCAGGTCGGGCATTACTGTTTAATCATATTAATGCCTGTTAGCGACCTTATGTATATATATAGCTATATATTTGCTAACTGGATGACGAGGTGACATGTATATGTGTATATGCATATATTGATGGAAAAGCCTTTCACGCGACTAGCCCACCACTATCGCCACCAATAGGACTGCTAGATATATAACGTCACATGTGTATATATACAGGGTTTCCCAAAACTAGCACGTCAGAGTTACACGGGGGTTAGATTGGCTCCGAACCTAACGGAATAAACAAATATGACCTCGTTAAAAGTCTAATGGTTTTCGAGAAAAATCGTCTTTTTTGATTTTTCGGAAAAACGCCTACCCAGTATTTGTTATTCCGCTACCATTGCTATGAATTACTTTGGGTTTATTCATATTTTGTTCCTACAATATGTGCCGCTGGTATATTAGGGTTGGAGGTAGACAATTTGAACACATATTGTAAAAATTAAATAAACAATTTAATACTATTTATTTTGTTTCCTCATACTCCTGAAAAGCCACGATTTTTTTACAATGTTGAAGTTTGCATCGTTGGAACGCAACGAAAATAAGTTTTTAAAATTTTCATTTTCAGTATTGCTCTCGCTTCTCTTGTTCATTTAGGCCCAGGTCCTTAAGGGGGGAAATAGGGTTAGGACAGCATTTTCTCAATGATTTTCATGAATTTTTTTATAGTACAAAAAATGAATATAATTTATTGAAACTTTGAGAATATTTTATACATATATTTAAGTATATACTATAAAATTTTTGAAGAATTTCCTTGAAAAACACCGAAGATATTAGCGACCCCATTATTGCAGGTCACAATCAGACTCAGCATTTTGCGTACATTCTGGAAGCCGCAATTTTCATCTGAAATCAAACGGGGTTGGAATTTACTTTTATTATATGTCTCTCTTCTATATGAACCTAAATGCTATCAAAAAAAATAGAGAATTGAATTTTTTACAGGGGTCAAAACAAGAAAGCATGATTTTTTGCCATTTTTTACAACTTTATGTGCAAAAAAAAATTATTTCAAATAATGATGATATTCCGATTTTAGGTTCATATAGAGCGCAATACTATGAGGAAAGTAACTGCCAATTTTCAAAACGATTGGCTGAAAACTTTTCAAACTAGCGTGTACGCAAGTTCAAAAAAAGTCGTTTTCAGAAAAACGCGTTTGAAAAAATAGTGACCGCTCGGTTATACACGTGGCGCGCTCGGGGCCTGAAGGAGAGGTACTCACTTTAATGGTTTATAACAATAGAACGAGCCGGAATTTTCATTTAAAATGTTGGGCACATATTTTTCAATAGTTTTACTAACAATTTATGAAATAAAAAAAAATCGATTTTTTGAACCGTCTAACCCCCTTAAAGAAGACCGCAAACAATGTTTTAACGATTTTTCCCTTCGATAATCCAACCTTAACGGGGTTGAATTGTAAAAAAAAATTATTTTCGTTGCGTCCCAACGATGCACATTTCAACATCACATTTTTTTTTCTTCTTAGAACCAGTTTGCTTACCGCCTTGGATACCTACTTCGTCAGCTTTAGTGCCTTTTGTCCTGAACGCAAAGTAATTCATAGCAATGGTAGCGGAATAACAAGCACTAGGTAGCGATTTTCCGAAAAATAAAAAAAAGATGATTTTTCTTGAAAGTTGTGATTGGACTTTTACCGAGATCATATTTGTTTATTCTGATAGGTCCGAAGCCAATCTAACCTCCGTGTCACTCTGACGTCCTTGTTTTGAGACACCCTGTGTATGTATATATATATATCTCTATCACATCGCCTAATCGATTGCTAAGTGTTCGATGGTCGCACCGAGACGACCATGTACAGTGTATAGCACAATTTAACGTTCCATCCTCGCGACCCTTCCTTCTCTCGTTATACCGAGCGTCATTCCTTGCTTCTCGTGCACGAAACACGTTAGGGGTGGTTATTTCATGAAAATTTAATGACGACGATAACGGAGATGACGAAGTTTATAAAAAACAACGTTACTCCGTCAATTTAAATCGTGAGATTATTATTATTATTTTTTCATATTCAGATGGATTAACAGATTTGCAAAAATAAAAACAATAATAATTCATGGTATAAACGCTAAATTTCGTTATAAATTATCAATAATGTACAATGTGTTCGATTGTTCCAAACAAAATTGTATTGTCTGAATGATTCAATCATTTAGATAATTTTTGCTTCAAATAATTATTTTCGAACATTTGGCCACGAAATCATTTTTAATAGTCCATTTATTCGGAATTATTCTGTAAAAGTTACAATTTTTATAATATTCGAATACTTATTCAACATTATTCGGTCATGGAATCATTGTGCGAGGTTTCTTTTATTCAAAATTACTCTTAACTGTTGGGAAACAGTCGATTTTCATTGTTTTCGAATCATTACCAGAAATCATTTCATCGTAAGATCATTTTTAATGATGTTTTTTTTTTATTCAAATGTTACCCGTACGAAGGAGAAACGTAGTTCGAAATCTTTAAAATTCAGTGAGTAAATTGTTCGATTCGGAACGAGTACGAGCTCAAATTCTCGGCGTTGCCTATCATTGACATGGCTGTAATTGATCCGCGGTGCCAGGCGAGGTATCACAATCATCAGAATACGCGAGTTTGTGCATCAGCGACTCTCTGCCAACCATCTCTCACCCCCCCCCAGCATCGTTGAGCCCGCCGAGGCCATGCCGAGATTCATTAGTGAACTTTGTTCGCTGCACACTCTCATCTCTCTTTCTCTATTTTTTTTCCTTTCTCTCTCTCTCTCTCTTTCTCTCCTTTTCACTCTCGCTATCGTTCTCGTTGAGAGCATCGGTGACACTCTCGAGAACCTTCTCCGTGCTTCAAACTCGTTCATTCGCAATTTATGCTTACAGCTATACGTCTACTTATATTTGCAATTAACCGATGTGGAAGTGCCCTCGGGTGACAACTTCGAGGCCTTGGATACACGAGATTGTCGTGTAACGAGCATTCACAGAATTGAAGTCTGATCGTATCGACGCTGTTTTTAATAACATCCCCTTTTTACATTCTTGGTCGGATCGTAATCGGGGTTTTTTTTTCAATTTTTTGTCGTCGTGTGAGCAGGAGTTGCATTTTATACATTCTGGCTTGTGAGTATACGTCTGAGCAGAATTGGGCGCTTCTACTTATGCGCTGATGGAGCTGTGTCTGACCATAGTGGATTTGTCTACTTATCCGTATGTTGAAACGGAGTCTGATCGAAACAGATTTTTCTACTTAGGCGCTGGTGGAGTTGGCGTCTGTCTAGTATGAATTTTCTACTTAATCGTTCGTTGGAAATTCGAGTCGGACCAGACCACATTTCTCCACTCATTCGATCGTTAAATTCGTGTCTGATCAAAACTGATTTTTCTACTTGTCCGACGTTCGTTCCATTTTTTCTACTTACTCTCTCGTTGAATTCGCGTCTGATGTGAGTAGATTTTTCTACTTATTTCATCTCCGGGTCTGCGTCTGATCAAAATGGTCTATTTCCACTCATTCTTTACCGTCCGGCAACAACTTTCCTGTCGTATTACCAAGAAACACTAAAGTATTGTGGCGCTCGTAGGAAGGGTTGCAAATTTTTCAATTACTCCGCAATCCACCAGTGTCTCATGGGAATAATATTTCTTTATTTCGATTTTTTTCAATCATTTTGTATTTACCCCAATATTTTTTGTATTAAACCCAAAAATCATTTTTATTCCCGAAACATGAAAAAAAATCTCTAGTACTAGAGTAATTCAGAAAAGTAATTATTCAATATGATGAAAATTAATTTTCTCAATTTTACTTCTTATCATCATTTAAAAACTATCAGGAAAAGATGTATCGTTTTTGCATCCCATATCTTATAAGTGTAAACAAATGGGCTACATATTTAAAAAAATGATGAAGAATTATATCGAAAGAAAAAAAATGTAATTCTATGTTACCTCTCGTCACGATAATCGATTTCCACAACTTGGATATACATATGTATAAGCTGAAAGTAGATCTGGCAAGAGTGCGCGCCGACAGTCATAGTAAGTGAAGAGAGCCCGAGTTTAGTCAGACATCGTTCCGACCCGAATATAAGAGCTCCCATATATTTCGGTATATTGCGACTGCTAGTCGTGGGAAAATAGTTCAGCTCGATAGTAACCATTACCTCAGTCAACCCACGTACACGCTCCGGGAATACTATTTTACGCCCCTCCTTCTATCTTATGGCTGTCTGATCGTTAAGCGGCTCGACTACTGCGGTTCGACGCTCGCTCTTTTGTACACCTTACACGGCATTCGCGACTAGCTCTATCTGCCAGAGTCGATTTATATATACGACCGATGCAACACCGATGAAAATACGACATGCCCGTGGGGCGGGGGGGGGGGGGGGGGGGGGGGGCTTTAGAAGCGAGACGTCTTTATAGTCATCTTTTTCCAAATCCTACATGAAAATTATATGCAAAATGTATTCTTATATATTGATGTATATTAGGTTAAAGGTGCAAATATTTGCGAAATTTGCCATGCAGGAATAGAAGATGATAATTTTAAGAAAAACAAAAAAAAACTATTTTATAAACATTGTCAAATAATTCCACATTATTTGGGCAAAGTTTTAATTGCTATAAAATCTCATTAATAAATTATAGGACATCTTAATAGTAATGCGATCACTAAATCACCCAAATTATTATACGAAAGTATAATAAACAAATAAGTAAAAAATAATTAATTTTGTAGTTAGAAAAAAAGTTGCACATTTCGAATATTTTTCATTATTCAAGATAACATAAATTTTCCGATAATTAAAAAAAAGCATTTTCTTCGTGAACCGAATCAATTCAAATGGTATATTCGTTATTATGTTGACGTAATATCATTGGTGGACGTAATATCATATGGCAATTCATTAGTGGACGACGGTCGCCCACGAATGAATAGCGAAAAATTTTTGTTGAAAAAGTGAACCGTGAAAAAACATGTACGAGTTTCCGATTCCACTTATATGCTATGGGCTATATAAAATGGTCACGATTTATAAATATCTATAAATTAATATAAATAGTACAAAGGGAGAAAAGGAGTAACTCTTTGCAAAAAAAGAACGGTATATATATGTCATTGAGTGCCTTTACCCTCGATAATTTATTGATACAGTCTCGTGCAAGACGTAAAAGAACGTTTCATGGGTTAAAAAGTCTCGAAGAGTATAGGAGAGAGAAATGAAGATTAGTGTTTCTGAGTTCTTAGACTTAAAAGCGTTCAACAGTCTGTTGTAACCTGATGGTGGAAAGCAGGTGATGAAGAGAGAGAGAGAGAGAGAGAGAGAGGGATATAGAAGCTAAATGTCACACAGCTGTGGGCTCTATATATTGAAGGACACGTTCGATCGTACCACACATAGAAACCTCCCTCTCAGTGCCTCCTCGTCACTCTTTGTGTTTCACCCTCACTTCGTTCGCCGTTGAACTCGACAACAAATAGGCTAGCCGTGCCATTGTACGACGGCGAGTGCTCGGCCATTGAGCAAGGGCTTCAAGGTGCTCGGATATATATATAGGATAAATCATACAGCGATTGGCACATTTGTCTCTCTCCTCATTTCGATGTTGCATTTTAAGTTCATAAATCATTACAGAGTAGATATCAATCACTGCTCGTAAAAATAAACCCCCGTAATTGTAATAATCTTGAAAAGAAAGTAACAATGCAATAGAATCACAGATCTTTGACTAACCGGTCGTTAATCGCACCTCCTTAAAGTTTCTCTCCTTCGACGAAGTACAATTCATTTTGTGACCATGTAAGCAATAAAAAGATAAAGAATTCAACGCTATTTTCTTAAGGGCTCACAAATCGCTGCGCGCACTGAAGATCGAGTAAATTTGAAAAATTATTATAAAGGTTATATGATGGAAAAAAAATTAAATTGTTGATTTCACATTTTTTATTAACTTTTCAACTATAAGAAGAAAAATTAAACTTTTATTTTTTTTATATTAATATTATTTTTTACGGGTATAAATGGACTACTAATGAAAATGAAAACCTACTAATGGCGCCTCCTTGTCGACATCATAACTTCACCAAAAATTAGCCAATCTGCAAAAATAAAAAAGAATTTAATAAAATAATGTAGTAGTAATAGCCTGATGGAGGGAATTATTATTTTTTTTCGAAAATAAAGAAACTATAGCATTTCAAACTTTAGTATGCAATTTAAAAAAAAAAATTGTGTTTAATCATTTATGAAACATTGTCCAACCAAAAAATTAAGAAAACCTCTCGTCAGACTATAGAGAAAATAATTATCAAGATTTACAGAAAAAAAAAAGTTAACAAATATTAAGAATTGACTGAGTTATCATGCTGACACTGTCTAAAAACATAGTTTCGAGAAAAACGCTCTTAAGGGGGGAAATAGGGTTAGGACAGCGTTTTCTCAATGATTTTCATGAATTTTTTTATAGTATAAAAAATGAATATAATTTATTGAAACTTTGAGAATATTCTATACATATATTAAAGTATATACTATAAAATTTTTATACATATATACTATAAAATATTAGCGACCTTATATTGCAGGTCACAATCAGACTCAGCATTTTGCGTACATTCTGGAAGCCGCAATTTTCATCTGAAATCGAACGGGGTTGGAATTTACTTTTATTATATGTCTCTCTTCTATATGAACCTAAATGCTATCAAAAAAATAGAAAATTGTTTTACAACTTTATTTGCAAAAAAAAAATTATTTTAAATAATGATGATATTTCGATTTTAGGTTTATATAGAGCGTAATACTATGAAGAAAGTAACTGCCAATTTTCAAAACGATTGGTTGAAAACTTTTCAAACTAGCGTGTACGCAAGTTAAAAAAAAGTCGTTTTCAGAAAAAAGCGTTTGAAAAAATAGTACCAAGAAAAACAAGCAATATGGGGTCGCTAATATTTTATAGTATATACTTAAATATATGTATAAAAATTTTATAGTATATACTTAAATATATGTATAAAATATTCTCAAAGTTTCAATAAATTATATTCATTTTTTATACTATAAAAAAATTCATGAAAATTATTGAGAAAACGCTGTCCTAACCTTATTTTCCCCCTTAAAGTTTTTGGTAAGTAACAGTCCCAACCCGATGTCCAGTCACATTTATTGCTGTAACTTTGTAAAGGAGTGGAATTTTCTCAGTTTTTTTTTTAATTCTTAAAAGTATAAAGAATAAAAATCTGAAAAAAATGGATTTTTTTGTAAATTACAGGGGTATTTGAGCCCTGAAATTGAGCAATTTCCATTAAATTCAATGAAAATTGTTAAATTTTACGAAATCTTTTTCACTCGATCTAACAAACACGTTGTTCATTAATGTTTCATTGGAAAAATTGACTAAAACTGACGTATTACTTTCAAACTCTTCGAACAGTCCACTCTTCGTCGAACGTAACAGAATATTATAAATAATTTTACCATTGTTATCGAACGATAGATTTACAATTGAGCCTGCCAATTACTGTCGGCGTACGTTCGAGAAAACTTTATTGTTCGCCCTACCAAGCACTTGGACTATCGAACGATCCAGCCTCTTCTCGCTCAATGTATCTATTATTATATCTCGTGGATGCTCGACGACGAGGCCTTCATGGTCTAGCTTAAGGCTCAAAAGATCGACCTACACGTATTTATGTATTCGCATGCTAACGAACAAAGGGGCTTAACTCACAATATTCGATGGTTCTAATGATCCGAGGAGTGCCCTTCTGTTTTCTATCAGTCAATGTACTTGTATATTGATATAACGAGTATATATGATGGAGATATATCTCGAGTACCTGTAGAAAAACTGTTTTCCTCCTCTTCCCCCGTTGCTCAGCCGTTCGTGCGCGATATATATACGTTAAAAAAAAATAAAAATAAAACGTGCCGTGAGAGAAAGAGGATCGGGGTGGTACGACAAAAGGGCAAGTGTCACGGCCTACGAGTTTCCCGTCTCTCCCAACGTACAAAGGGGTAAAAAAAACATGTATAAATACTTGTATAAAATACGGATGTACATATTGTACATGTATATATTGTGTTTTGCTAGCTTTTGCTAATTAATTGGTCCCCCTTCGATGTGGCAAGAAAAAAACGCTGCCTCGGACCGACAAGAGCTAATGAAAAAGTTCCCACTGAACTTGGCCACTTTTTTTTTTCATTCTCCTCTCTTAATTTCCTAATGGACTATTATTCAATTATTCATTTTTCAATTGTCGCGCGCATCGACATACGATCTTTTTTTTCCTTTATTTAATTACGCATTGACAATTTGAAGTGTGTGTATTACCGGGGTGAATATAAATAGATGTGCACATTTATTTATGCATAAATCATTTAAACATTTAGCTTGGCTTAACGGTCTGTAAGTTGGAAAAAATGGGCTGTAGGTTGGACATGTTGTTCTATAGAACGGAAAATATTGGTATTAATCAAAATTTTAATATAAAAATTTACATTATATGTTAAACTAGCTGTGCCCCGTGGTTTCATCCGCGTTAAATTTCCGTCCCCCGACTGAACTCACTGACGCTGCTCCTGAGGGTTATAGCATGAAGTTATATGGCATAAAACCTTCCCGAATAAACGGACTATCTAATGCAAAAAGAATTTTTCAAATCGGATCAGTATTTCCTGAGATCAGCGCGTTCAAACAAACAAACTCTCCAGCTTTGTTATAGTACAGCATAGCTAGAGTATTATAGTAGTTAAATAGTAAGATTAGGGTTATAGCACGAAGTTGTATGGCCTAGAGCCTTCCCGAATAAACCGACTATCTAATGCAAAAAGAATTTTTCAAATCGCATTAGTATTTCCTGAGATTAGCCCGTTCAAACAAACAGACGAACAAACAAACAAACTAACTCGCCAGCTTTATTATAGCAGCAAGATAGAATAACCTAGAAAAATTATTTAATATTTACTCGCATAATTTACAAAAGTAACAAAAAGTTGTACAATTATTTCTATCTCGATTCTCGCTGCTCATCTTCGACATAGACAACCGATATCCGGTCAGTGAACTTTTTTTTTTTTCTCGTACTTACGTATTAGCACGATACTTGGTGCACCTGCACTTAGGAAAGGGAGCAGTAGCGGTGTTAGGGATGTTTGAAATCGAGTGGTGTAAACGATAATGCGAGCGGAGGTACAGTTACGTACACACACATACACGGAAATTCACAGACCCCCATACGTTCGTGGATAAGGGAGGGTCGGTGGGAGGCCGGGGATGAAACGCGACTATGCGGATAGTATAAGTAACTAGGTCAAATCGTTATTTATGTTTAGCGTAAATGGATACATGGTGGGGCAAACATAATGCCATACGATACGATTACAAAAGTCACGAGTCGTTGTGTGTTAGATTATATTGTTTCGTTACGCATCTCTCGCTCATATTCCGAATCGTTATCCGATAAGATTTCTCGATGTTAATATATCGTTTGTGCGAACTGATGCTGCTTTACCCTCCGTTTGCTCTCAGGCGTCGTGTCACATATCCCATTAATGTTTTTATTGCGATCAATGGATTTTCCATACTAAGTCGATAAAGCTCATGAAATGGGAACATTGGAAGAAAATTCCAAAGCTTTTTATTGACCATTTATCGTCATTGTCGCTCAGCGATCAAAATTTCGTTAATATCGACGAATTATTCAATTCAGTTCAGAAGTTTGGCAATTATTTATTTATCGATTTTACAGTGTATTTCGTAAATTGGGGAAACCTTATTCGACAACTTGACGAATAGAAAATATCAATATTTTTTTATTCGCGTACCATTGGTCATTGATTTTAACGCCCGTTATTCATATCGACAATTATTTTTTATGAAAACATTTTTTTTAATATCAAATTAAAAAAAGATCGAACAGTTAAATAGAAGAGAAAAAGGATTAATCCTACCATTTTCTGTAATCGTTTTCGTATTTTCGTATCGTTGTCGATGATGTAATCGTTTTCGTATTTTCTGTATCGTTGTCGATGATATTCGACAACGTTTGATCAAACACATTTGTCGATAACGAATAGAGGAATTATTGAAAAAAAAATCTTGAAGCTTGCAATGGTTTTTGCCTCTAAACCGTATACTGTAACGAGCAACAAAAATTGATAATGATGAGGGTCAGGGGATTGTTGATTTTTCTTGAAATGCTCGATATATCTTACTACTATAAATAAACTGGAGAGTTTGTTTGTTTGAACGCGCTCATCTCTGGAAATACTTGTCCGATTTGAAAAATTCTTTTTGCATTAGATAGCCCGTTTATTTGGGAAGGCTCTAGGCTATTTAACTTCGTGCTATGACCCTAATCTTACTATCTTACTACTATACTATTATATCTATCTTACTACTATAATAAAGCTCGAGAGTTTGTTTGTTTGAACGTGCTAATCTCAGGAAGTAGTTATCCGATTTGAAAACTTCTTTTTGCATTGGATAGACCGTTTATTCGGGAAGGCTCTAGGCTATATAACTTCGTGCTAGGAGCTTAATCTTACCATCTTACTACTATACTATTATATCTATCTTACTACTATAATAAAGCTCGAGAGTTTGTTTGTTTGAACGTGCTAATCTCAGGAAATAGTTATCCGATTTGAAAAATTCTTTTTGCATTAGATAGCCCGTTTACTCGGGAAGGCTTTACGCTATATAATTTCGTGTTATGACCCCAATCTTACTATCTTACTACTATACTACTATATCTATCTTACTACTATAATAAAGCTCGAGAGTTTGTTTGTTTGAACGCGCTAATCTCAGGAAATACGGATCCGATTTGAAAAATTCTTTTTTACATTAGATAGCCCGTTTGTTCGGGAAGGTTCTAGGCTATATAATTTCATGCTATGACCATAATCTTACTATCTTACTACTATACTACTATATCTATCTTACTACTATAGTAAAACTAAAGAGTTTGTTTGTTTGTTTGTTTGAACGCGCTAATCTCAGGAAATACGGATCCGATTTGAAAAATTCTTTTTGCATTAGATAGCCTGTTTAGTCGGGAAGGTTCTAGGCTATGTAATTTCGTGCTATGACTTTAATCTTACTATCTTACTACTATACTACTATATCTATCTTACTACTATAATGAAGCTCGAGAGTTTGTTTGTTTGAACGTGCTAATCTCAGGAAATACTGATCCGATTTGAGAAATTCTTTTTGCATTAGATAGTCCGTTTAATCGGGAAGGCTTTACGCTATATAACTTCGTGCTATCACCCTAATCTTACTATCTTATTACTATACTACTATATCTATCTTACTACTATAGTAAAACTAGAGAGTTTGTTTGTTTGTTTGTTTGAACGGGCTAATCCCAGGAAATACGGATCCGATTTGAAAAATTCTTTTTGCATTCGATAGCCCGTTTATTCAGGAAGGTTCTAGTCCACATAACTTCATACTATAAACCTCAGGGAGCAGCGGCGGTGTCGGTTTAGTTTGTTAGTGTTTGGCCCTTTTATTTTTCCACATAATTTCCGGATGGTATTTATAGTTAATGAGATGCACTTGGTTATGTACTTATAATGCGTATGAAACAGATATATAATCGAAATTTAACGGGGGTAAAACCGCGGGGCCCAGCTAGTAGTATAAATGAGCGAATAAAATTCGTATAGTTTACAAAGCGAGGGTGGGTGCCACGAGTATGGTGGTCACGAGAACAAATGCAACAATACAGTTCGAGCATGTACTGGAACCTTAAAGGAGCAGCGAAACACACACAAACAAGCAGCTGTCTCGATTTTTTTTTCTCGCACAACTCCATATGTGTCGCCAGACTGTGCGGCGTTTGCTTGCCACGGCTTGGCCTACTCTTGTGCGCTACTTACGCAAGGACACGCTCTGACTCTTTGCTATAACGTCGACTATATCGTAGAAACGACACAGTATATACTGTGTGTCTGTGTGTTTTTATCGTCTGTACAGTAACTGGGCCTACCACTAGCTTTGTGACCGCGTGCCTCGTGTGCACCCCGGTCGACTCTAATCGTCCGGACGAATCGAAAAAAATGTCCCGGCACGTGGTGAAACCGTCGCCCGACAGAAACGCGCCTTCGTTATTCCTGTTTTTTTTTTTTTTTTTTTTTCATACTTTTTATTAGATAATAGTCGGATAAAACGTGTCCCACCATTTTCTTTCCACTTCCGGCTATCGTTTTTGCGTTTTTTTTTTTTTTAACGGACATTTGGCACTCAATCATGGATTTAAAAAAAATCGTAGTCCATTTATTTCACACAAGCACGTTCTCTCTCTTCGCACTATACTTTTATTTACTTTTGTTCGATTTTTTTTATTATTATTTCTTCGATAAAACTACATAGGGCTTTTACGACGCTTCTAAGTACTTTTTTTTTTCGTAATAAAAATATCAGTCTGGTACGGAGTCACGAGAAAAAGGGAAACGATAAAATAAAAATATCTCTTGCAATTTAGTTTCGACTTCCGGAAGTATTTTGTCTTTTTCCTCGTATTATTTCTTAACAAACATTTTATGATAAGTACACTTTTTTATTCTGAAGCGCATTCTCTTGCTTCTGATACTATGAGCTTTTTTTCGAATTTCTCTAACGATAATTTAGTAACCAACAAAAGAACGGAACAAGTTTCTCATTTTTCATTCCATCGCCGAAATTCACTCAGCATCATTATTATTTTTAGAATATTAAGAAACGCGCGTTACACGATTGAACTTTGTTTCAAACGCAATTCGTTCATTTCACAAAAGCTCGCTTTTCTTCGTTATGTTTGTCGTCATTAAAACAATTTAATGAAAATCTACTGGACAGTGGAACTGCAGGCAAATGGGAACGACGAAACAAATCTCGCGTAATTTATTTTCCCACTTTGAGCAGTTGTTTCACCGTTCTTATTATTCGTTATTAACGGGACATTTGTGTCGTTGCCACTTTACTTCAAAAGACTTTCCGTCGTGAGACTCGAACTCATTTTTTTTTTCTCTGAACTTTTCAACGATCGGTATATTGTAGTAAAGTCCGTGTACAGTACTGGCACGAAGGTGCGGATAAAAAGAAAGCGATGAATACGATTTCATAATTTACTAGTTTGGTGTAGCAATTTTTTTTTTTCATTCTTTTTTTTTTTTTTTTAAATAGAAAAATCGCTGGTTCTATGTACGGCTGTGTGTCTATCCATATTTAGGTCGATATGAATATAACGACGATGAAAAGTATTGCGGTACAGATTATAATATTATACTAACTTAATATTTGTTTTTTTGGTGGGAATAAGAAAGAAAGTTGAAAAGCAGTTTCTATCGGGTTTATATGGACATAGGGTAAAGGGGTGGGTTTCGACGTTTTGACAAAAATAAATCCTAGTGTAGAGTTTGAAAGCCTGCAATTTTTTTCATCATAGGTGGATCATTGCTGCGGAGGGGAAACGGAAATTGAAGAAGAAAACATGTTTTACTTTTGTTTTTTATATGCCAAAAACAAAATTGTATCGGAAATTTGAGAAAAGTGATTCTTCGTTATGCTTTCCATCATCTACCACCCTGTTTCTCTATCGTGCTGTAATGTAAAAATGAAAAAACTTTTAGAACGATTTTCTAAACGATAGGGTTTAATCTGTTTTTTTTTAAATGTAGGATCGATTCTGGGAAATCTATTCTTGCAGTGTATCGCGAACAAAAATACGACGTGTTTAAAGCTTTAGAGATTCGCTACTTTAATCAGTAATTTGCTGGTCTATTCAGCGTAGTAATTTTTTTTGAATTTGCGTTAAATCTGTTTTTTTTAATGTACAATCGGTACTGGAAAATCTATTTTTGCAATATATCGCGAAAAAAATAGGTTGACGTGTTTAAGGGAGGAAATAGGGTTAGGACAGCGTTATCTCAATGATTTTCATGAATTTTTTTATAGTATAAAAAATGAATATAATTCATTGAAACTTTGAGAATATTTTATACATATATTTAAGTATATACTATACAATTTTTGAAGAATTACCGTGAAAATCACCGAAAATATTAGCGACCCCGATATTGCAGGTCACAATCAGACTCAGCATTTTGCGTACATTCTGGAAGCCGCAATTTTCATCTGAAATCAAACGAGGTTGGAATTTACTTTTATTATATGTCTCTCTTCTATATGAACCTAAATGCTATCAAAAAAATAGAAAATTGAGTTTTGTACAGGGGTCAAAACAAAAAAGCCTGATTTTTTGCCATTTTTTACAACTTTATTTGCAAAAAAAAAATTATTTTAAATAATGATAATATTTCGATTTCAGGTTCATATAGAGCGCAGTACTATGAAGAAAGTAACTGCCAATTTTCAAAACGATCGGTTGAAAACTTTTTAAACTAGCGTGTACGCAAGTTAAAAAAAAGTCGTTTTCAGAAAAACGCATTTGAAACACGTGGCGCGCTCGGGGCCCGATGGAGCGCTACTTACTTTAATGGCTTATAACAATAGAACAAGTCGGAATTTTCATTTAAAATTTTGGGAACATATTTTTCAATAGTTTTACTAACAATTTATGAAATAAAAAAAAATCCATTTTTTAAACCGTCTAACCCTATTTCCCCCCTTAAAGCTTTATAGATTCGACACTTTAATCAGTAATTCGCTGGTCTATTCATCGTATTAAATTTTTTTGAATCCGCGTTAAATCTGTTTTTTTTTTTAAACGTACAATCTATGCTAGAAAATCTATTTTTGCAGTATATCGTGAAAAAAATAGGTTCACGTGTTGGGTTTTACAGATTTGATACTTTAATCAGTAATTCGTTGGTCTATTCATCATAGTAAATTTTTTTGAATCTGCGTCAAGCTTGTTTTTCTTTTAAATGTACAATCGGTGATGGGAAATCTATTTTTGCAATATATCGTGAAAAAATTAGGTTCACGTGTTGGGTTTTACAGATTCGATACTTTAATCAGTACTTCGCCGGTTTATTCGTCGTAGTAAATTTTTTTGAATCTACGTTCAATCGGTTTTTTTCAAATGTAGAATCGATGCTGGGAAATCTATTTTTTCAGTATATCGAGAAAAAAAAATAGGTTCTCGTTTTGGGTTTTACAGATTTGATACTTTAATCAGTAATTCGCTGGTCTATTCATCGCAGTAATTTTTTTTTGAATAGCTGACCCGTGGCAATGCCTCATGCGCATATAAATATATCCTCTACAGATATAAAGACTCTGTTAGGTTCCGCTGTTCTATATTTATATCTGTATATAGGTGGTGACTACAGCAGTAGCGCACCGCACCGTTGCGCAGCCCCCAGGCAATAGCTACAGTACGTGTGCTCGGTTCTACCGCTCTATCGCTTAACCCAGCAGCCCCCGGCAACCCCGAGCGACCCCAGAATCACGAATTTAAAATTCTTTGCTGCTCCGGTCCTCTTTCTTTTAGTTTTTTTTTTCTTCTATTTTTCCCTCGTATGCTCCATTTTCCTCCACCTCGGTCACTGCGGAGATCGTTCCTTCTCTACGTTTCTCGTTTGTCACCAGTCTAGATTTTTTTTCTATCCTCTTTGTTGTACCTGAGCGCATCAAACACGACCCTTCCGATGTTTACCGAGGCTAAAGATCACTCGACCAATTTTTCAAACTTCTCAACGATTCGTCTATAAGTTTTTTCTTCTATTTATAGTTCTGAACGTTTTTTTTCCCTAAAATCGCAATTAACGAGTCTGATTTTTGAAGAATGCTCTTCTTTTTAATTTTTACTCTTTTTCAACCCTATTCTGTTCCTATGCGGAAGTGCTTGAGACCAAACCACTTCTGCGGTAATTTCTGGACGGTAATGAACGTTGTGAGAGTTAAAATATATATTTTTTTTGGTCCCTCCGTCGTGTGCACCTGCATTTGAGAACGAACTTTAAGTGCTTAAACTTCTCAACGAGAGGTGCGCCAGACTCTCTCGTCTGCCTTTTTTTACCGGCGGATTTTGTTTTAACGTATACATAAACAACCAATTATTTATTTAAAAAAAAAAGATTTTTAATTGCATTTTTCCAATGCATTCGTTTTTGAGAACATTTCTCGAATGCGCCACGTTATTGTTGCTTTTTTTACGTGCAGTTACGTGTGGTGAGAGGATTAAAATGGTTTTTCTCTGTAGTATTCGTACCTGAGGATTTTTTCAGTGTAATTCATTTCCTTTCGTGTTTCATTTTCATTTTTTTTCATCTGCGAATAATTAAAAAGATAAGTTCAGATTACTTTTATTTTCTATATTATAATTAAGACTCGATTGTCATTGAATTTATCGTAATTGAGTTGAGGATACAGTTTTGAGTGTAAACGCAATGCTGTATTTCATTTTCCGTTCATAGACAACGTGGTGAAAGGGTTAAAAAGGTTTTTTTTCTGTAATATTTGTACCTGAGGATTTAAAAACTCGATTGTCATTGAATTTATCACAATTGAGTTGAGGATACAGTTTTGAGTGTAAACGTAACGCTGAATTTCATTTTCCGTTCATAGACAACGTGGTAAAAGGGTTAAAAAGGTTTTTTTTCTGTAGTATTCGTACCTGAGGATTTTAAGACTCAATTATCATTGAATTTGTCGAAATTGAGTCGAGGATACAGTTTTCAGTATAAAGCTAATGCTGAATTTCATTTTCCGTTCATAGACAACGTGGTGAAAGGGTTAAAAAGGTTTTTTTTCTGTAATATTCGTACCTGAGGATTTTAAGACTCGATTGTCATCGAATTTATCGTAATTGAGTCGAGAATACAGTTTTGGGTATAAACGTAATGCTGAATTTCATTTTCAGTTCCTAGACAACGTGGCGAAAGGGTTAAAAAGGTTTTTTTTCTGTAATATTCGTACCTGAGGATTTTAAGACTCGGTTGTCATTAAATTTATCGCAATTGAGTTGAGGATACAGTTTTGAGTGTAAACGCAATGCTGAATTTCATTTTCCGTTCATAGACAACGTGGTGAAAGGGTTAAAAAGGTTTTTTTTCTGTAATATTCGTACCTGAGGATTTTAAGACTCGGTTGTCATCCAATTTATCGCAATTGAGTCGAGGATACAGTTTTGAGTATAAACGTAATGCTGAATTTTATTTTCAGTTCATAGACAACGTGGTGAAAGGGTTAAAAAGGTTTTTTTTCTGTAATATTCGTACCTGAGGATTTTAAGACTCGATTGTCATTGAATTTATCGTAATTGAGTCGAGGATATAGTTTTCAGTATAAATCTAATGCTGAATTTCATTTTCCATTCATAGACAACGCGGTGAAAGGGTTAAAAGGTTTTTTTTCTGTAATATTCGTACCTGAAGATTTTAAGACTCGATTGTCATTGAATTTATCGCAATTAAGTTGAGGATACAGTTTTGAGTATAAACGTAATGCTGAATTTCATTTTCCGTTCATAGACAACGTGGTGAAAGGGTTAAAAAGGTTTTTTTTCTGTAATATTCGTACCTGAGGATTTTAAGACTCGGTTGTCATCCAATTTATCGCAATTGAGTCGAGGATACAGTTTTGAGTATAAACGTAATGCTGAATTTTATTTTCAGTTCATAGACAACGTGGTGAAAGGGTTAAAAAGGTTTTTTTTCTGTAATATTTGTACCTGAGGATTTTAAGACTCGATTGTCATCCAATTTATCGCAATTGAGTCGAGGATACAGTTTTGAGTATAAACGTAATGCTGAATTTTATTTTTAGTTCATAGACAACGTGGTGAAAGGGTTAAAAAGGTTTTTTTTCTGTAATATTCGTACCTGAAGATTTTAAGACTCGATTGTCATTGAATTTATCGCAATTAAGTTGAGGATACAGTTTTGAGTATAAACGTAATGCTGAATTTCATTTTCCGTTCATAGACAACGTGGTGAAAGGGTTAAAAAGGTTTTTTTTCTGTAATATTCGTACCTGAGGATTTTAAGACTCGGTTGTCATCCAATTTATCGCAATTGAGTCGAGGATACAGTTTTGAGTATAAACGTAATGCTGAATTTTATTTTCAGTTCATAGACAACGTGGTGAAAGGGTTAAAAAGGTTTTTTTTCTGTAATATTTGTACCTGAGGATTTTAAGACTCGATTGTCATCCAATTTATCGCAATTGAGTCGAGGATACAGTTTTGAGTATAAACGTAATGCTGAATTTTATTTTTAGTTCATAGACAACGTGGTGAAAGGGTTAAAAAGGTTTTTTTTCTGTAATATTCGTACCTGAAGATTTTAAGACTCGATTGTCATTGAATTTATCGCAATCAAGTTGAGGATACAGTTTTGAGTATAAACGTAATGCTGAATTTCATTTTCCGTTCATTGACAACGTGGTGAAAGGGTTAAAAAGGTTTTTTTTCTGTAATATTCGTACCTGAGGATTTTCAGACTCGGTTGTCATCCAATTTATCGCAATTGAGTCGAGGATACAGTTTTGAGTATAAACGTAATGCTGAATTTCATTTTCCGTTCATAGACAACGTGGTGAAAGGGTTAAAAGGTTTTTTTTTCTGTAATATTCGTACCTGAAGATTTTAAGACTCGATTGTCATTGAATTTATCGCAATTAAGTTGAGGATACAGTTTTGAGTATAAACGTAATGCTGAATTTCATTTTCCGTTCATAGACAACGTGGTGAAAGGGTTAAAAAGGTATTTTTTCTGTAATATTCGGACCTGAGGATTTTAAGACTCGATTGTCATTGAATTTATCGCAATTAAGTTGAGGATACAGTTTTGCGTATAAACATGATGCTGAATTTCATTTTCCGTTCATAGACAACGCGGTGAAAAGGTTAAAAAGGTTTTTTTCTGTAATATTCGTACCTGAGGATTTTAAGACTCGATTGTCATTGAATTTATCGTAATTGAGTCGAGGATACAGTTTCGAGTGTAAACGTAATGATGAATTTCATTTTCCGTTCATAGACAACGCGGTCAAAGGGTGAAAAAGGTTTTTTTTCTGTAATATTCGTAACTGAGGATTTTTTCAGTTTAATTCATTTTCTGTCGTGTTTCGTTTTTATTTTATTTTTTCATCTGTGAATGAATAAAAAGATAATTTCAGACTATTTTTATTTTGTATATTATAATTAAGACTCGATTGTCATCGAATTTATCTTAATCGAGTTGAGGATACAGTTTTGAGTATAAACGTAGTGCTGAATTTTATTTTCCGTTCATAGACAACGAGTGTTATCGTGATTTTTTTTTTTTTTTTTTTTTTTAATGATACATCCCACTCTAGCCTCGATTGCCGAACACGCTCGACTGCTAGATTTCCGGTTTGTCGAAACTGAACCGTCATCGCTCGGGGGCTGTGTACGCAGTTATTTCCTCCGCATGTGTACACCATCCGTACGTATATAGGCCTCGCTATTACGTAGGTGGCGGCGCACAGCGTATATCGAGCTTTATCAGTTGCGACGAGGTAAAAAAAAAGTGAACGCGAGCTTCGCGTTAATCAATACACGCTTCTGCCAACGTTCTTTTTTTTTTCCACTATTTTTTTAATCATCTTCAGAAATAGTTTATTGGGTATCTTTCGAATAGAGGGAGGGAGAGAGAGAGCCAACGAAACGCAGAACTGCCAGCATATAAGCCGTGAGAATACAACTGATCGATGCAACCGGTGAAAAGCTTCTCCACCTCTCTCCCGATCGCTCTCATAGCAGCCTCTCGCATTTGAGAACCTTTGATTAACAGAAACTTGATGATATAATCTCACCCGATGAATTTTATATATAGCATAAAGATATTTCATACTATATATGAAATTCCCTTCGCGAAATCTCAATAAATGTAAATATATTGAATAACGTGATATTTTTGGGAGAATCGTTTGAATATTTTTTTCTTCAAAACTTCCTCAGACTTTCTAAGATTAGTAACGATTATTTTGAAAAAAAAAAAAAAAAAAAAAAAAGCATTTTTTTTCAATGACATTTCATTCGAATGAAAAACCAAGTTATCGATGCCCAGTGAGTGTGAGAAAATAAAAATTATACTCACTAAAATGTATGATGCCGAAGTTTGCATCGTTGGAACGCTACGAAATCAAGTTTTTTTTAACGATGGAAAAAAGTATTTTGAACGACGTGATCTTTTTGGGAACGTCGTTTGAACATTTGTGGAAAATTTGTGCAGAGTTTCAACAATACTCGACAGACCGATGATTGTATAATTACAAGGAATGTTAATGTCGTTGAAGGGTTGTTAATAAGAGTTGTTTTTCATTGAGAAAATAGGATTTATCAATGATTCCTCATTCGTGACGAATAATCATATGTTGTCGATGAGCTAACAATAATCATATGCATAAAATTGTACTCCTAAAATCGAAAGCCTTTCATCGATAAAATTATATAATCCGGCTTTTCCGGTTAACTGATCTATGCAAATGTTCCTATACGATTATCCCCAACGCTCGGATTGATCCGAGTATTTTATAATACATGTTCTATATATTATATATATTAGGGCGATTTTTTTTTCTCGACTATTTTTTTTCTCAGTTCCCACCTGAAATTTTGTTGGATATGTCGAAAAACAAATTCCCTGAAAGTTACAGCCCTTAATATTAATTCTAAGTACTTTCCCTTAGCGTGAAAAGATATTCCATCTAAAATACACGTGAATCGAATTTTTTTTTCTTCTGAAATTCTAAAATTCTATAACTCAGTCGCTATTTTATGCTATCATATTGTTCTTGGTTTCGATTTACTCGGAATAAAACAATCTAGAAAAGTGCCTATTGCGGCGAAAGTGTAAATTGTACTGGTGAGTTGGTACGGGTCACTGAAGTTGATGTTTACCCAAAATTCTCGTTTTTTTGCTCTTATCTCCGAAACAATTAACTTTACGAAAAAAATGTAAATGAAAAATTCGTTGGAAATTTAATTTCCTACAAAAAAGGTCCTATTGACCCAATTGCTTAGATTAATGTTTCTTGAGATATTGAACTGTATTTTGTTTAATTTTTTTTATTATTCAATATTTCATATTTTATAAATTTTATACTCCTCATAAGTTATAGTTCAATATATCAAAAAATAAAAATCAACTTCAGTCACCCGTACCAATTCACCAGTACAATTTACACTTTCGCCGCAATAGGCACTTTTCCAGATTGTTTTATTCTGAGTAAATCAAAACCAAGAACAATGTAACAGCATAAAATGCGGCTGAGTTATAGAATTTTGAAAAAAAAAAATTCGATTTACGTGTATTTTAGATGGAAAATCTTTTCACGTCAAGGAAAAGTACTTAGAATTAATATTAAGGGCTGTAACTTTCAGGGAATTTGTTTTTCGACATATCCAACAAAATTTTAGGTGGAGACTGAGGAAAAAAAAATCGCCCTAATATATATATATATATATATATATATATATATATATATATATATATATATACAATATATATAACGCCTGTGTCTATTTCGTTTTATATACATAATGCTGTGTTCGTTCCCTCGAAGCTCTCGGTAAATAGATATGCCCTGACGCTCGCCAGCAGGAGAACTACGGACACTGCGGTATTAGAACTATGTTTTAATGCGTCACTTTGGCATCAGCACCACGATTCCACAAACCGTTATCTCACTTCCGTCCACTGCAATGTTGTAACAACCTCTGGAACTGTCGATGGTCGACAGTTTTCATACGCCTCCATTCATGCAATAGCGAGAGAGATAACCAATGCAACGAACAAATGAGAAAGAAAGTTCCCTCAAATATTATTAACAAGTTACACAAGAAACGAGACGAATTTTTCTTTTGAACGTTGAAAGTAAATGAGGGACAAAAAAAATTGATGACAACAAAATTAGGGATAATTATATTGCAAGAAAATAGAAAAAGCCGGTGCACGTTTGAACCATCCCACTGTTTACCGTGTCCGATACTGGCTTAACTTCAGGACACTGTCGAATTAGCGAAGCGATCATGTTCACACCGTTGTCGGTTTGCTAATTAATTTTAGTGAGCTACTTTCATAATCAGCAATTGAATAGTAGAAAATTCTCTGCTGGCTTTATTTCAAGATAACAAAAAAAAAACAAGCTGCAGAGAAATCACATTTCATAGGATTTAATAAGTGTTTATTTTTGGCTTCAGTAATTTTAAAAACGTTTAAAGTTGAAACTCAAAAATTCTAAAGGGAAATCTTACTTTTACTGTGCATTGATTCATTTGATTAAATCTATTGATGCAATGTAATCTGGGATCATTGAAATTGTTGGCTTTACGATGAATCGTATTCACGAATTCAGTGCTTTTGTAATTAACTATCCTCGATTTTTGTACTTCACTCCCTGAGTTGAAAAACCCATCCCTTTGGGGTAAGACTCTCGCAGGACCGTTGCAGTGACATCGAGAATTTCCCGGATGTAAAATAACGAGAAAAAAAGAAACTATTGAATCGAACAACTTTATCCAGCATATCGTTCAATTATTAACATCTTAGACTTTATAAATAAAACTTGCGCGATACTATAATTGATTATACGACGTCGAGTCTCTCTCGACGATTTTCCGAGGTGCACCACATCAGTTTCACTCCGCGAAGATTTTTCCACTTTCCAACGATGAGATTCAATGAGATTCTTCTCGTGTGTGCAAAGTGAGAACAAATTTATTGCGCGCTTCGAACCTTTTTCCGCCACCGTATGATGTGCGCGTCATGGACGTCGTCGCCAAAGTCTGTGGTATCTCCGACTTAACCGAGTTGGCAAAGTTTTCTTCGGCTAAGGGATGTTAAACAACTCCTTGAGAATATTTACTCGTTGCCAGAGGAGTCCAAGAGATTTATCCACATGTATGTGCCTTTATCTATGCACTCAATGACTCGAACGTTTCCTTAAACTCTTGTAAAGGACTCGTAAAAGTACGAGAACAGAGAGAGAGACATCGAATCTTGATTTATTTCTCGGATACGTTGCGAAGTACAGCTCTCAAGGGTAACGGAGGATCGTAATCTTTAAATTTGAATTCTCCAACAGTGATTCACCGAGAGTAATGGTTTTATTTAAAGACTCACATACCCCTGCGCGCCCTGAAAACCGAGTAAATTTGAAAAATTATTATAAAGGTTATACGGTGAAAAAAAAATTACATTGTTGATTTCACATTTTTTATTAACTTCTCAACTACACGAAATAAAATGGAAACAAATTTTTCTTCAATATTAACATTATTTTTTAGAGGTGTAAATGGGAATACTGATGAAAAACCATGGCGCCTCCTTGTCGACATCATAACTTCATCAAAAATTCTCCAATCTGCAAAAATAAAAAAGAATCTAGCAAAATAATGTAGTAGTGATAGTTTGAGGGAGGGAATTTTTATTTATTTTTTCAAAAATAAACAAATTACAGTATTTCAAACTTTAGTATGCAATTAAAAAAAAAATGAGTGTTTAATAATTCATAAAAAAATGTCCAAACAAAAAATAAAAAAAACCACTCGTCAGACTATAGAGAAAATAATTATCAAGATTAAAAAAAAAAGTTAAAAAATATTAAAAATCGACTGAGTTATAGTGATGATACTGTCTAAAAACATAGCTTCGAGAAAAACGCGTTTAAATAATGTTAATGGGTAAACTTTTTTTTTTAATTTTTCTTCTTATAGTTGAAAAGTTAATAAAAAATGTGAAATCAATAATTTAATTTTTTTTTCGCCATATAACCTTTATAATAATTTTTCAAATTTACTCGGTTTTCAGTGCGCGCGCAGGGGTATGCGAGCCCTTAATTCTAATCGAAGTCTTTAAAATTCATTAACATTTGGTCCACGTTACTGTTGTTTAAGGAGGGAAATAGGGTTAGGACAGCGTTTTCTCAATGGTGTTCATGAATTTTTTTATAGTATAAAAAATTAATATAATTTATTGAAACTTTGAGAATATTTTATACATATATTTAAGTATATACTATAAAATTGTTGAAGAATTCTCTTGAAAAACACCGGGGATATTAGCGACCCCATATTGCAGGTCACAATCAGACTCAGCATTTTGCGTACATTCTGGAAGCCGCAATTTTCATCTGAAATCAAACGAGGTTGGAGTTTACTTTTATTACATGTCTCTCTTCTATATGAACCTAAATGCTATCAAAAAAATAGAAAATTGAATTTTTTACAGGGGTCAAAACAAAAAAGCATGATTTTTTGCCATTTTTTACAACTTTATTTGCAAAAAAAAATTATTTTAAATAATGATAATATTCCGATTTTAGGTTCATACAGAGCGCAATACTATGAAGAAAGTAACTGCCAATTTTCAAAACGATTGGTTGAAAACTTTTCAAACTAGCGTGTACGCAAGTGCAAAAAAAGTCGTTTTCAGAAAAACGCGTTTGAAAAAATAGTGACCGCTCGGTTAATTTTTTGGCTTATAACCATAGAACGAGTCGGAATTTTCATTTAAAATTTTGGGAACATATTTTTCAATAGTTTTACCAACAAATTATGAAAAAAAAAAAAAAAAAAAAAATCAATTTTTTGAACCGTCTAACCCTATTTCCCCCCTTAAATGCTTTCATTTGTTTATTTTCAGTGATGAAGCTCTTTTTTTTTATGTTTTTACAAACAACATATTAAAGAATTGATATTTTCGAATGAAAATATCGTTTTTTCAATATCGTACACCCACGAGAGTTTATCATAAATATATGTAGATGCTTGCGAATTTAACTTTCGGTGTCATGCTCCGGTTAAAAATTCGAACCTTTCTCAAATTGGCAACCTATAACCTTTTCCGTGACCTCCTTCATCGTCGTTTCCCGTGATTCTCGAAGTCTTTATCATTCGCACAAGAATTTCCAATGAAAATTTCCATCCAACCCCACGCGTTTAATTCAAAAAAGTATTTCCTACGATCAGAAGTGGCAACACGCTTGTGATTGATCGAGGACATTTTTATTCGTTCCTCTGCACACATTTACCCTCGCGTCAGATACTTTCCCATGTCCTTTTCTCTCCGCTCTCTCGGCTTGTATCAGGGCTTCTTTTCGTTGCGTTGGGGTATATAGAAACGTTATACGAGTACCGTTGGTGTCACGTTTCCGGTCTCTCTTTCTCGTTTGAGCATTCTGTCAGGCACTTGATCCTCGTTATGCTTCCACGAACGGACAGAGCTGAGAGACTCGACGGTAATACGAATTGTACTCTTGAGAAAGCCGCAAAATTGTATTTATTCGTTTGAGACTTTTCAAATCTTTCGTCGGGATTTAATTACCATATTACTCGGTTTTACAATTTTTTAATAACCAAAATCGACATTCTACGACACTTAACAGCAGCGATGAAGATCATTGACGATTTTTATTATACTTGAGTAAAAAAATGATGAATCATTCAATTTTTAATTGCACTGACTCTTAACGCGTGATCGTGAATAGAAAATTGTCATTCAATGATTAGAATCGCTCGTTTTTTTTGTGTTTTTTTTAATGATCACCTAGTTGCTTTGTTTTACAACTTAGTCTTACGTATCTTTTTTGTTTTTTTTTTAAATTAAAATCCAGGTTAAGCCGGTAAATCCTACTGGAATAAGGTTTGTTATATTGGGAATACTTTCGCAACAAGGAAGGGGAATTGCTCCAGCGTTACACTATACGGACAGACGTTACCGACAGAAAACGAAGTAAAATACTTAGGAGTCCACCTCGACAGACGATTAACCTGGTCAAAGCACATTAAAACGAAAAGAAAAGCAATAGAACTGAAACTAAGAAAAATGTACTGGCTCATCGGCAAAAAATCAAAACTCTCCCTCTACAACAAACTCTGCATATACAAAACGATACTCAAGCCAATTTGGACATACGGAATTCAACTCTGGGGCACAGCATCGAACTCGAATATAGAAATATTACAGAGACTGCAATCGAAAATTCTACGAACAATCACCAACGCCCCCTACTACGTCACAAACGCAGACATACATAAGGACCTGCAAATCAACACAGTCAAAGAGGAAGTGAGCAGACTCAGTGAAAAGTACGCAACCAGAATAAACAGCCACCCCAACTCGCTCGCATCAAACCTGCTCAGAGAAGACAACACCAGAAGAAGGTTGAAGAGACACAAACCAAGAGACTTAAACACCAGATTCAGGATACCTAACTGAATACAACGGAATCGCTAGGGACGGGCATCGCTGAATGCCGACTAGAGACACGCAAAAACACCCACAGCCAGCAGAATTGCCGACTGTTAAAAAATTAACAAATTGCAGTTAAAATAATATTTAAAATAAAAAAATATTGGGAATGGAATTCCCAACTGAATCATTTGAACGTTCATGGCAACAACGAAAGAGGCAGCGGGAAAACGACAAAAGTATAAGTGGTTTTTTTGTTGTTCGATTAACTCGCTTTTAGCCAGATGAACCCACAGATATCTCCGAAGTGCTCATACAAGTCCCGGTCTTTCTCATTTATTATTGACAATGCGTCGAAATAACACGCCGGGTATTCGACGTCGTGACAAGGCCGCGTGACGACGACGTCGAATCGATAAGTTCCCTCCGCTTCTCCTTCCTTTTTGTGTATATGATCTGAGTGTTTGTGCGTGTGTTTGTTTGTTCATGCGTGACTGCCCGTTCCGTTTCCCTTTAAACATATTGACTGACTTTTTTTCTTTTTTTTTTGTTTAATTCCATTCGATGACTTTCACTAAATCGACCGACAAACCAGACGAAAAGATGATGTTGAAGTTTGCATCGTTGGAACGCAACGAAAATAGGTTTTAAACTTTTTTTTTTCAGTATTGCTCTCGCTCTTCTCTTCTCTTTAATTTAATCTCCTTGAAGGAGACCCTAAAAAACGTTTCAATAATTTTTGTCTTCGAAAATTCGACTTTAAAGGGGATGAATGATATAAATAATCTATTTTCGTTGCATTCCAACGATACAAACTTCAACATCGAACGAAAAGAGGATGTCTGACTTTTTTTTAGGGGGACGTAATGTTGAGCCGGAATGATATGCACTTTCTTGTAAAAGCTTTTGGGAAGAAAAATCTTTTTGACGCAAGAAAATGCTGAGATTCTAAGTCCACAGGTGGTTAAACTCATTCATTTGGCAAACGCATGAAAGTGAACGTTTCTCTAACTGGCCATTAAGGTGGACCGACGTCTAAATCCAGTGGTTGCCCTCAAAATTCCTAGAAATTTTCTTCTTACATTCGGAAGTGAGATTCTCACTCAAGAACGCGTTTGCAACCGTTTACGTTAAGTTAATTTACGTTATAACTCGAATTCCTTGATAGAGCAACTTTGATGTAAAGTGGCGGAGAGCTTCAGGCTTCAAGATTAGTTCATCGTGTACTTAAGGTGTTGAACATAAAGACATTTATTTATTTTTTTGCCGGATATCTTTTTAATATAGAAAATCATTAAAAACGAATTATTTTCAAACAGGCTCAGTTCGTTATATCAATTAAGCGCTCACGTACCGCTGCGCGCGCTGAAAATCGAGTAAATTTGAAAAATTATTATAAAGGTTATATGGTGAAAAAAAAATTAAATTGTTGATTTCACATTTTTTATTAACTTCTCAACTATAAGGAAAAAAATTTAAAAAAAATTTTTTCCTAATATTCACATTATTTTTTACGGGTATAAATGGACTACTGATGGAAACCATGACGCCTTCTTGTCGACTTCAACAAAAATTATCCAATCTGCAAAAATAAAAAAGAATCTAGTAAAATAATGTAGTAGTAATAGTCTGACTGAGGGATTTTTTTTTTTCCCCCAAAAATAACAAAATTATAGTATTTCAAACTTTGGTATACAATTTAAAAAAAGAAGTTAAAAAATATTAAAAATTGACTGAGTTATCGTGCTCTGTTTAAAAACATAGTATCGAGAAAAACGCGTTTAAAGTTTCTGGTATGTAGTCGTTCCAACCCGATGTCCGGATACATTTATTGCTATAACTTTGTAACGGAGTGGAATTTTCTTAAAAGTTTATTTTTTAAATTCTTAAAACTTATAAAGAATAAAAATCTGTAAAACAAAAACAATTTTTTTAAATTTCGGAGGTATGTGAGCCCTTAATGAAGGTTACACTGCAGCTCAGTTATTTTCGAAGAATAATCCATACTGGTTCGTTCAATTTTTGGTTTCAATCGCTCGTTTTGTTCGCTGATAGGTACTGTAATCGTCGAATCATCAATATGATGGGCCACTGTTTAAAAATTGGAATTTTTCGTTCAGGATAAAAAGTCTTAAGGTAGTAGTCTGGTAACTTAAGCCGATTTTCATGTCTTTTTTGGAGGGCGTTTTTTTGTAGGAAAATAAAAATGAATCGTTTTGGATATTTAGGATGTTTTTATTTACATATTAAAAATACAAAAAAAAATTCTTTTGAAAAAATGTAATAGTTTATTATTATTATTATTATTATTATTATTATTATTATTATTGATCGAAGTTGGCACCTCGAAAAAAAGCGCGTGGGTGGCCCTGGTGATTTTGGCTCTCGATGTTATCTGAAATAAAAAATTCTTGATAATTCTTAATCTGTAGACATGTCATTCTGGTCGGAACTACTGAAGTTAAATTTCATGGATAAATAACAAAATGACGGACTTTGAACAAAAAAGTTTTTTTTTCCAAAGTTCGCCATTTTGTTTTTTATCCATGAAATTTAACTTCAGTAGTTCCGACCAGAATGACATGTCTATAGATTAAGAATTATCAAGAATTTTTTATTTCAGATAACATCAAGAGCCAAAATCACCGGGGCCATCCACGCGCTTTTTTTTCGAGGCGCCAACTTCGATCAATAATAATAATAATAATAAACTATTAAATGTTTCAAAATTTTTTTTTTGTATCTTTAATATGTAAATAAAAACATCCTAAATATCCAAAACGATTCATTTTTATTTTCCTACAAAAAAACGCCCTCCAAAAAAGACATGAAAATCGGTTTAAGTTACCAGACTACTACCTTAAGTTATCGAGTAAAATCAATATATTATTTAATCGTGGGTATTCAGTAGAAAATTTCTCATAAATTAGTGGTGCACGTTTAAACAAACGAAAAAGCGTAAAAACTATTAAATTATAAACAAATGACTATCGATGTTAAATCCGTGTGTCACCTTATTTTCATTCTTTAATTGTAAATTCAACTAAGGGCTACTGGGTCACTGTGCCAACCCCTATGCAATTACCATTGCAGCGTGAATTCCAAGAACAAAAGAGAAAAACGATCCAATACACCCCCGCGAAACACAAACACAGTCAATATCGTAAAAAGCTTTTCCAAGAGAGTCGTAGCCAAAATCTCAGACAAAATGCTTCAACTTTAGAATGAAGAAGTGAACGACCCAAATCCCTCGAATCTCCCCGTTTGTTCGTTCGGTCGAAGGTGAAAGGGGACACATCCAGAACTTACACTTATATCACACGTATATAAATATATATATTGTATATCAGCTGAGTGGCAAATAAAAGGGCGTAACCTAGAGCATTTAACCGCGTATAAACGTTGTCACTTATGTCTTTTGGATTGCTAGGCAGTCGATAGACGTTCCCAAGTGGAATGAAATCCGTGAGAACGAATGATGGATCTTTGCACGAAAGTTATATATATCGAGATATCGAGTGGTTGAAGGAGAGGTCCAAGCCGCTTTTCTCAACGCTCCCCCAATCTTTTCTGTCTGTACTCTATATATTCTCGTACTCTTGTAGCGTTCTCCCTTTTCATGCAGTCCTGAGTCCATTCTTAACGGTAGAAATAG
Source organism: Oxytorus armatus (assembly GCA_958009045.1). Classification (NCBI taxonomy): domain Eukaryota; kingdom Metazoa; phylum Arthropoda; class Insecta; order Hymenoptera; family Ichneumonidae; genus Oxytorus; species Oxytorus armatus. The sequence goes on from OY253744.1 coordinate 4,236,479, forward strand.
GGTTAGGACAGCGTTTTCTCAATGATTTTCATGCATTTTTTTATAGTATAAAAAGTGAATATAATTTATGGAAACTTTGAGATTATTCTATACATATATTTAAGTATATACTATAAAATTTTTGAAGAATTTCCTTGAAAAACACCGCAGATATTAGCGATCCCATATTGCAGGTCACAATCAGACTGAGCATTTTGCGTACATTCTGGAAGACGCAATTTTCATCTGAAATCAAATGAGATTGGAATTTACTTTTATTATATGTATCTCTTCTATATGAACCTAAATTCTATCAAAAAAATAGAAAATTGAATTTTTTACAGGGGTAAAAACAAAAAAGCATGATGATTTTTTGCCATTTTTTACCACTTTACTTGTAAAAAAAAAATTATTTTAAATAACGATAATATTCCGATTTTAGGTTCATATAGAGCGCAATACTATGAAGAAAGTAACTGCCAATTTTCAAAATGATTGGTCGAAAACTTTTCAAACTAGCGTGTACGCAAGTTCAAAAAAGTCGTTTTCAGAAAAACGCGTTTGAAAAAATAGTACCAAGAAAAACAAGCAATATGGGGTTGCTAGAATCTTTGGTGTTTTTCAAGGAAATTCAAAAAATTTTCAAAAAATTTTCATGGCGACGCATCGGGGCGGCAAAATAGCCAAAGAGCTTTCTCCCTCAACCCAATAGAGAGAGAGAGAGAGAGAGAGAGAGAGAGAGAGAGAGAGAGAGAGAGAGAGAGAGAGAGAGAGAGAGAGAGAGAGAGAGAGAGAAAATGAGAGAAATATTGAATGGTCGACTAATGGAAATCCATTCTAAAATCCATTCGGAGATGGCTAAAAATACGAGGAAACTAACAATGAGAGACCCTCGCAAACTTGATCGTTAAGGGGGGGAAATAGGGTTAGACGGTTCAAAAAATCGATTTTTTTTTAATTTCATAAATCGTTAGTAAAACTATTGAAAAATATGTTCCCAAAATTTTTAATGAAAATTCCGACTCGTTCTATTGTTATAAGCCAAAAAATTAACCGAGCGGTCACTATTTTTTCAAACGCGTTTTTCTGAACACGACTTTTTTTGAACTTGCGTACACGCTAGTTTGAAAAGTTTTCAACCAATCGTTTTGAAAATTGGCAGTTACTTTCCTCATAGTATTGCGCTCTATATGAACCTAAAATCGGAATATTATCATTATTTAAAATATTTTTTTTTTGCAAATATAGCTGTAAAATATGGCAAAAAATCATGCTTTTTTGTTTTGAGCCCTATAAAAAATTCAATTTTCTATTTTTTTGATAGCATTTAGGTTCATATAGAAGAGAGACATATAATAAAAGTAAATTCCAACCTCGTTTGATGTCAGATGAAAATTGCGGCTCCCAGAATGTACGCAAAATGCTGAGTCTGATTGTGACCTGCAATATGGGGTCGCTAATATCTTTGGTGTTTTTCAAGGAAATTCTTCAAAAATTTTATAGTATATACTTAAATATATGTATCAAATATTCTCAAAGTTTCAATAAATTATATTCATTTTTTATACTATAAAAAAATTCATGAAAATCATTGAGAAAACGCGTGTCCCAACTCTATTTCCCCACTTAATGGCTTATAACAATAGAACGAGTCGGAATTTTCATTAAAAATTTTGGGAACATATTTTTCAATAGTTTTACTAACAATTTATGAAATAAAAAAAAAATCGATTTTTCGAACCGTCTAACCCTATTTACCCCCTTAACGATCAAGTTCGCGAGGGTCTCTCATTGTTAGTTTCCTCGTATTTTGTATCATCTTCGAATGGATTTTGTCCACTAGTCGATCATTCAATATTTCTCTCATTTTTCTCTCTCTCTGTTGGGTTAAGGGAGAAAGCTCTTTGGCTATTTTGCCGCCCCGATGCGTCGCCATGACAACATTTTTCCGCAACGTCCGCGGCCTGATTCGTGACGTCACGCAAGCGTCGACATTCTTGTCGCCGCACCGGCTCTCCTTCCTCCTTCTTCTTCTGTCCTACCCCCTACCCCTTGCCGCGATTCACTCCGGTGCTTTCGCCAACATAACAGACCTGCGCTTACCTTCCACTTCTCCGCACCACCCCCCAAGCCGCCAAACTCATTTTACGCGATAAACCCGGCAGAGGCAGCACAGTAGGTTATATTGCTTTGGCCATCGCCACGCCAACCCGCAAGATTGGGGGGTTGCTCGCCGGTGGCGCCGCTCGACGTTTCGACTCCCTTCGCACCACCTCTCTCTCTCTCGCTCGCTCGCTCCTCCCTCAACCCCTTTTACCCTAAGTTTCTCGCGATCCAAGATGGCCGCGCTGGTATCGCGGTTAATGCAGGTTAGAAAGTAACGTTTTTTTTTATTATTTATTTCTCTTTTCATTCCCGTCACGCTTTGTTTTATTTTTCTTACGGACTAAAAGCTCGTCCATTACTACTAAGTTTTTATTTATTTTTGTTCTTTGTTCACCCGTCGATATGCCGTCGTAAACAAAAAATGTCTTTGCAACAATTGTTTGTTCACGCTTGTGCAATGTTTCGAGTGAGCGAGACTATTTTTTGGTAACTGCGGATAAATCCTGGTCGAAACTGGTCGAAAAATACGGAAAAAAGCTTTGGAGAATCGGTCAAGGTTATTAATGATGAATTTTACTTAAATAACGGGTCCTTAATATGGGACAAATTTGTGTGATCTAATTATCGTAGAATACGCTCTCTGTTATTACTTGAGGACATTGTTAATTTAAAAAAAAAGCAGGTAATTTATTCGTTGACCTAAAATCTCGTGAAATATGTAAACCGGCGATTCACGGTGATTCACAGTCACTCTCACTGAAGACAACAAGCGATATATCACTTTTAAATTTTGTAAATGTTTAAACAGCCGTTAGTTGAAAATTGCAAGCGTTGCAGATCGACTTTTGAAAATTTCACACGAACAATTTATCAATTTTTAATTAATGTTTCATATGACAAGGATCATCGAGTATAGGAAATGCATCGCGTGATCGTTCTACGAGAGTTTTCAACAATATACAGATCTTTTTCACCTCTCACACGAAAACATGAAATCACATTGTTAGCTTATGCTTATTTTGTTTTTTTTTCCCTTAGATTCAATCACAATTTTGTGTCGTTTATTGTTTGAACACATTGTATTCAAATGCAGTTTCGATTCAGGCCATTTGGCCTCGGTATATCCTGTTTTTTTACTTTCTTCCACATTCACTGAATTTCGTAGTTTTGAGATTCAAGAAAAACAGACACGAGCGTCTTTCTCAGAATCTGAAAATACAGATCATACTGTTCTTTTTTTATTGTTTCAATACGAGTTTAGGAAAAATAGAATAGGGGATGATTTTTACGAACGAAATTTCAAAGAATGACGAAAACAATAAATCAACATTAATTTACAAAAAAGTAACACGTAATTCCATTTCTTTTTATCATCCTTATTCATAGTTATTTTTTTCACAAATATAATTTTCACCCCCATTATATATTGGTCTTCTATTCATTTCTACAAATCGTTATATTCCCGATATAGAATTTCTCGAGATGTTCTTGTGCTGAATATCGCATCAACAAAGGGAGGCACGAAGGTCGCCAAATACTCGAACAGAGTAGGCCACAACTTCGGGCCACTTCTCTTGTTCTTGCTCTTCGACCGGATATGAAAATCGTACTATCCAGAAACTTGACACTTCTCAGACCCTCCTGGTTTACCGACCCAACTGTCTCTCTCTCTCTCTCTCTCTCTCTCTCTCTCTCTCTCTCTCTCTCTCTCTATCTTTCTTTCTTTCTTTCTTTCTTTCTTTCTTTCTTTCTTTCTTTCTTTCTTTCTTTCTTTCTCCCTTTTCCTTGATCCGTCCACGTTATACGGTTTTACTGCGTTTATGCTGCGCTAAGACGATCGATTGCCCCCGCGAAGCTCGACTCGAATGTAGACCTCTCTTGCCACCCTTCTTTCGCGCTTTGGGGTTGCTGACGGTGGCGTCCGAGTTTCGACGTGTGTATATATAGAGACCGCATACTCTGGGTCTCCCTTCCAACGAGTAATACGAACACCCGAAATACGATACTTCTTGGTAGGCCGAACCAAAATGGACATTCGAATGAGAGACAATTAGCAGCATTTTTTTCTCTCTGTCCCACGTTTAATTTGATAAATTTAGAACGCTTATAACGATTTCCTCCAAATTTAGTATCAAATATCCTTTAATGGCGCCCCTATTTATGCAGGAATTTCTTACACGATAGCTCAACAATTACACGTTCCAAAGCCTTTATAAACCTTTACTGATTTTTCGAAAAATTCAATATTCCATAAATCCGGAATGCCTTGAATCTATTTTCTCAAAGTTCAATAGCGAACAGTATTTGATTATCTTCTATTTACGCGGAACGTTTTAGCTTCTTGGCCTGAAAATAATGGTGTCCCTATTTATGCAGCAATTTTTTTACTCGATAGCTCAAAAATTACATGATCCAAAGCCTTTACAAATCTTTACTGATTTTTCGAAAAATTCAATATTCCATAAATCTGGAACGCCTTGAATCTATTTTCTCAAAGTTCAATAGCGAACAGTATTTGATTATCTTTTATTTATGTGGAACGTTTTAGCTCCTTGGCTCGAAAATAATGGTGTCCCTATTTATGCAGGAATTTTTTTACTCGATAGCTCAAAAATTACATGATCCAAAGCCTTTACAAATCCGTACTGATTTTTCGAAAAATTCAATATTCCATAAATCTGGAACGCCTTGAATCTATTTTCTCAAAGTTCAATAGCGAACAGTATTTGATTATCTTTTATTTATATGGAACGTTTTAGCTTCTTGGCCTGAAAATAATGGTGTCCCTATTTATGCAGGAATTTTTTTACTCGATTGCTAAAAAATTACATGATCCAAAGCCTTTACAGATATTTACTGATTTTTCGAAAAATTCAATATTCCATAAATCTGGAACGCCTTGAATCTATTTTCTGAAAGTTCAATAGCGAACAGTATTTGATTATCTTTTATTTATGTGGAACGTTTTAGCTTCTTGGCCTGAAAATAATGGTGTCCCTATTTATGCAGCAATTTTTTTACTCGATAGCTCAAAAATTACATGATCCAAAGCCTTTACAAATCTTTACTGATTTTTTGAATAATTCAATATTCCATAAATCTGGAACGCCTTGAATCTATTTTCTCAAAGTTCAATAGCGAATAGTATTTGATTATGGAAAGTTATTTATTTATGTGAAAAGTTTTAGCTCGTTGGCTCGAAAATTGCTCGAGTTATTCTCTTAATGGATATTTTTTAAATAATTCGAGATTTTGTGAGATCTAAACGAGTTTTTCGATCCTAACGATATGCTCCCTCGAAATTTCGGCCCAATCGGTCTTACTATACCGAAATTATGGATGTTTGATTTTTGCAGTATCATCACACACTCGCATTCCTCCGATTTTTTTTTGTAAACGAATTTTTTTTCGACGTTTTGACATATTTCGAAGCCATTGACAGTGAATACCGGGGAAAAAAAAGTATTTCCTGAAAATAAAACTTCATGAGGAAGCAAAACTTATTGAAAATAATTTTCTGACGAATTCACCAAGAGTAATTTCAGCAATATTAATATTACTTATTAAAGACTTTTTTAATATGGTTAATCACACACAAAAAGCTGGATTGAATTTTTGTTTTTTCATAACGTTTCGTCATTAAGTCTGTTGCAATGATTTTTTAAGTAGAAAAAAAAGGAATGAAGAACTTCTAAACCTGAAACAATAAAAGTCGTATGTTTACTGTATTTTTACTCCAATTTGTAAGAGAACTCTAGGCTTCATTGCGTATTAGTGGCAAATGAGGCTTGACCTCAAATGCCAATTCCTTTACATGGCTGCTCGGAGAGAAAGTGACGATCGCTCAAATACGTTAGCAAATAAGATTTTCCTAAATTTATTTCTGGAGTTTTTTGCTCTCATTGCATGGAAAACGGTAATTGTAGAGCTTTCGATGCGACGGTAGATTAAATTAATGAGAAAAATAAGGGCTGTCGTAATGTTAAGGATTTCCTGAGATTGAAAGCATCGATTATAGTTGCCCGAGGTTCTCGAACACCGTTAGCGTTCGTGTAAAAAATTCTATTTGTCTGTATCGCTGGAAATGCCGAATCAGAGGGTTGTTTCTCACAGCGAGACACGGTATGCTGATTCAGACGTCTCTCATCTCTATCTATTTTCCTTTATATCCCCCGAAACTCTGAACTGTCGCCGGAACGACCTAGATTGTGCTTTCGAAGGAAGTAGACTGGCATATTCATCCCCATCCCCATCCCCCCCGCATCTTGTGTACTATTTCATCCGCGAGTGAAAAAATACAAGAAGCGTTAGGGACGTATCAGCTGTTGTCAAGGCCTTGTACAGTTGTATTAAAAAATTAGGACATTTAAAAAAAATCTTTTCCACTTTATTTCCCCATTAATCCACTCATCCGTCCATTCTTTTGCGATTGGAAAAAATAAATATTATTGATGTAACATATTCGATTGAAAAAATCCGCAGTTACAAATTTTCTTCGATTTCGTTATCCAATTTTTCAAATCAGTTTGATGCCTGGTCAAATTTTCAGTTCAAGTACTGCGAACGATGAAATTGTTGTTTAAAAAATATATAATTTTGTGATAGAGATTCGAAATTTCAATATTTATGTGCAGCTAAATAATTTTACTTTACCTTAAGTAGAAAAGAATTTTTTTAAATAGTATCAATTAACGAATGTTGTTTTAGCTTATTGCAATTATCTGGAAAGTCAATTTTCATTGTTCTAAAAATTAAAGTAATTTCTTTGTGAGGTAGTTTTGTACGTGAATAATGTATTAAGGGGGGGAAATAGGGTTAGGACAGCGTTTTCTCAATGATTTTCATGAATTTTTTTATAGTATAAAAAATGAATATAATTTATTGAAACTTTGAGAATATTTTATACATATATTTAAGTATATACTATAAAATTGGTATATACTATATACCATAAAATTTAAGTATATACTATAAAATAAAAAAGACTCAGCATTTTGCGTACATTCTGGAAGCCGCAATTTTCATCTGAAATCAAACGAGGTTGGAATTTACTTTTATTACAAGTCTCTCTTCTATATGAACCTGAATGCTATAAAAAAATTAAAAAATTGAAATTTGTACAGGGGTCAAAACAAAAAAGCATGATTTTTTGCCGATTTTTACAACTTTATTTGCAAAAAAAAATTATTAAAAATAATGATAATATTCCCATTTTAGATTCATATAGAGCGCTATACTATGAAGAAACTACCTGCCAATTTTCAAAACGATTGGTTGAAAACTTTTCAAACTAGCGTGTACGCAAGTTCAATAAAAAGCGTTTTCAAAAAAACGCGTTTGAAACACGTGGCGCGCTCGAGGCCTGAAGGAGAGCTACTCACTTTAATGGCTTATAACAATAGAACGAGTCGGAATTTTCATTTTTCATTTTGGGAACATATCTTTCAATAGTTTTACTAACAATTTATGAAATTAAAAAAAAATCGATTTTTTGAACCGTCTAACCCTATTTCCCCCTTTAAACAATGAAAGATATTTGAAATCTGTTTCAGTAAAGTCGTAGAAAACTCCTGACGAATTGAATGAGCTATTGCACATTGAAATCGAAAAATTGTTGAGAATTTGTCAATGAAAAAATTGAACGATCTCTATGCGTGAAATTGATAATAATTTATCTTTTTCAAACGTTAATTAACATTTTTTTTTCACGACAAAAACACAATTTTATTACGACATTTTCAGTTGAGTATCAATTTGTAAAAAAAAAAAAAAAAAACGTATTTTATGTACGAGATTGTAGACATTACGTTCTTAAATCTGGTCTCCAGCTCCGCGTTAATCTTTTTCCCATTTCCGCGACGAGGAAGTCACGCGCCCGGGGCAGTGAAATTAACAAGAGGGATTTTCCCTCTTGCTTCACACGAATACAATATACGTATCAGAAATACTTAATTTATGGCTCAACGCGCAGCATGATGTCCTCGCACAAGGGGAGAACATTTATGCCGACAATTCGTATCCCTTTTATTCGGTAACTGCGCACATAATGGGGGTCGAATTCATTATTCCTTTTTTTTTATAATATACTTGACGTCGAGAAGCTGTCCTTGATATTATCTGTTTGTTTAATCGTCGACAACGAAATGCATCTTGACGTCCTTTTATGCAATTAAAAAAAAATCACTTTACCCCCGTAGCCTCTGAACTGAAAATAAACAAATTTCTATATAGTTATATTTTATCGGGGTGGAAGAAAAAAAAATAGAGCCGAGTAAGGGAGAAAAGTTTTGTGGGTATACGAACGCTGGGTATTGATTTTTTTTTTTTGCTTCTACCAACAAGCTCACGTGTACAGGCTCTCCACTTTCTTTGACTGAAATTCTTCGAGACGTCCTCATCGTTCCACACGTGTTTATTGGTCCGACAACTTTTTCCTGGCGTATACATATAGGAGAACATTTTTTTTCTCTCCTAATGTAAATTATTTGAAATTTTATTACGAATATATTTTACCATAAAATGCTATAATCTTTTTAAGCAAATATTATGCGGAAGAAAACTATATAAATTGGACCTTTCTTCGAAATTTCAATAAATTCTATTTTCATGAAAACCAGAACTATTTTGGACGTATATAAAAATGTATAAAAATCAATACATTTGTTTAAATGTACTGTAATTATTTTTCATTTGATTATTTTAATTTTAATTTTTATTTTCGAGCTAGATAAGTTTTATATTTACGAGATTCTTTGAAATTTTGCGACAACCTTTCTGACGCAGTCCTGGTACTCCTTTATCCTTTATCCTTTTTGCACCACACGTTGTAAATTCTCTCCTTTTTTTTAACCTTTTCTCTCTTTGTTATTACCGGAGCACACTGTTAATTAAAACGAAAGCAAATAATTTATTTATTGACCTAAAATCTCGTGAAAGATGCAAACCGGTGATTCGAAGAGGCCCTCACTGAAGACAACGAGCAAGCTGTTATACCATAAAATGCTTTTTCCTGGCGTATACATATAGGAGAACATTTTTATGCTCCTAATGCAAATTATTTGAAATTCTATTAAGAATATATTTTATCATAAAATGCTATAATCTTTTTGAACGAATATTATGCTCAAGAAAAAATATATGAATTGAACTTTTCTTCGAAATTTCAATAAATTCCATTCTCATGAAAACCAGAACTATTTTGGACATTTGAAAAAATGTATAAAAATCAGTACATCTGTTTAAATGTGCTACAATTATTTTTCATTTCATTATTTTAATTTCAATTTTAATTTTCGAGCTAGATAACTTTTATATTTACGAGATTCTTTGAAGTTTTGCGACAATCTTTCTGACGCAGTCCTGGTACTGCTTGTCCTTTTTGCACCACACGTCGTGAATTCTCTCTTTTTTTTAAACCTTTTCTCTCTCTCTCTCTCTCTCTCTCTCTATTGGGTTCGCGTGGTCCTTGCAATTTCACGTATACACACACACGTATACAAAGAGAGAACTGTCGTACTGACATACATCAGAGAGCCCTCTCGCGCACGCAATGCGGCACGTGAACGCCGTTTCGCAAGCATCAACCACGAACCGAGCACGAGATTGTCACGCAAACGTATAAAAAAACAAAACAAAAAAACAAAACTGTTTCAGAGATGGAAAAAAGTAGAGAAAAGAAATGAATAAATATGACTGTTTGTTAGACATAAAAATCAGAATGTTTTTTTTTGTCATCTGCGAATTGTGAAATGGAGCATTTCACGGTCTTTAAAATCCGACGATAATAAGACTTTGAGCTGTAGGTTTGAAAGAAACGTGCTCTGAAAAAAAAAAAAAAAAAAAAAAAAAACGAAATTCAACTCAACGTTAAAAACTCTTGAAATTAAAAATCGAGTTTTCTCTTCGCGAGATAATTTGAGAAGATTAAAAAAAACCAACGTTTCCGCAATCTTTTTCAATCTGAATATAATATAGCACCGACACGAATGTGTTCGAGTGAGGAAAAAAAAAATTGAGAACAAAACTTACGTCCACATAAAAATAAGGAATTATTTTTCACGAGTTCATGTGCTATGTGTAAAATTCATATTTAAGCATTCTTTTTAATCTTAATGCATACATTGCCTGCAATAAATATTTTCGCAGAGAAGAAGAAATTAAACTAATTACCCCGGCATAAGAGTGAGAATTATTATAATTTTTTTCACAGAATAAAATCTTGCAAATTGCAAAATCAAGATTTTACGCAATTTTTTCAATCTGACGGTGGTGCTAATGTACATTTGCAGATGTGATAGAAACGTCTTGCAGCGAAAAACAAATTTCAAATAAATACGAAAAATTACTTTTATTGATGAAAATCAGTGAGAGAATTTGTGAATTGTATATACGAGCTTTTCTCCTTTAGTTGTTTAATGATTTTCAATCTGAATATACTATGAATCGCCAGACATTAATATCAACGATTTTCCGTTGGTAGTGTGTTTTCCACGATTTCACAGTAGAAATGGTATATTATTAGAATATATGTATATATAAAATATGAGGGCTCGGCTTTAGCGGCCCCGGCATGTTCTACTGTCGGAACATATTAAATATGCACTACTGGCGTACCGAACATATATATTTCTCACTTTGCACTCTAGTCTCTTGGTCCCAGCACGGTTGCAATCATGACTGCCCTCCTCCCTCCTCCATTAGGTTTGCTTTATATATCTGTGCATCATATGAACGTTGCCTTAAGGCAACGTTAAACGTACATTCGTGCTGAGAAAAAGAATAGCTGAGATATTCAGAAAACAGTCTTCTTCAAAGGTTATTTACCACCGGAGGGAAAAACTATTTTTTCTCGACATTAACGAAATCTTAACGTCTTATCAGATATAAATACGAATATCGTGTTGTTTTTAATATCGCCGAAGTCGTTAAATTCTTAAGGTAGTAGTCTGGTAACTTAAGCCGATTTTCATGTCTTTTTTGGAGGGCGTTTTTTTTGTAGGAAAATAACAATGAATCGTTTTGGATATTTAGGATGTTTTTATTTACGTATTAAAGATACAAAAAAAAATTTTGTTGAAAAAATTTAATAGTTTATTATTATTATTATTATTGATCGAAGTTGGCAACTCGAAAAAAAAGCGCGTGGGTGGCCCCGGTGATTTTGGCTCTCGATGTTATCTGAAATACTGGCTGAAATACTGGCGGACTTTGGAAAAAAAACACTTTTTTTTCCAAAGTCCGCCATTTTGTTATTTATCCATGAAATTTAACTTCAGTAGTTCCGACCAGAATGACATGTCTATAGATTAAGAATTATCAAGAATTTTTGATTTCAGATAACATCAAGAGCCAAAATCATCGGGGCCACCCACGCGCTTTTTTTTCGAGGTGCCAACTTCGATCAATAATAATAATAATAATAAACTATTAAATTTTTTCAAAAATATTTTTGTTTTTATCTTTAATATGTAAATAAAAACATCCTAAATATCCAAAACGATTCATTTTTATTTTCCTACAAAAAACGCCCTCCAAAAAAGACATGAAAATCGGCCCAAGTTACCAGACTACTACCTTAAACATATTTTCGTTGTCTGAATTATTATTTTTTTAATTACATAAAATAACATTGATTCAAAACTGTCGGAGTTGATTTTAATAATAAACATTTTGTTAGCGTAACAATTGAACGATTTGTAATTTGGCTAAATCAATTGTTATTTTATTCAAATAAATTTTATTTCCTTCAAACATACATTATTTTTCAGCGAAAGAAAATTTATTCGAATAAAACCAAATCCACTTTCATCGAAAGGAAATTCGTCAACATTTGCTCTATACTAATATTGTTTGCTCGCTTTATTCCCAATTCCACCCTTCTTTTTTTCACCCTCGAGATCTTTGAGGAGCCACGATAATGCACGGAAAAAAAAATCCTCTTGTCCAGAAGCTCGAAGATAAATTTAATTCAGTAAAATTTGGCCCTCTCGTTCGCGTGAGGAAATATATATCCCTGAGGATAGTGTTGTTTGAAGAAAAATAAATTGTTAACAATTATTTTCTATCTCAGTGAGGAATATACAGTGCTTTTCGGAGTTCTAAATCGCGAGCTGGGTACGGCCTGGTGAAGTTTTATTAGCGTGTGCGAATGAACTATGTATAGCAGCAGATCGATATATATGTTACAAAAGGTGCGACGCCTCTTTGTGTAGTTACGGAAATTTGTCTTATATATATACATTTTCTTTTTACCTGTCTATACCCTCGGTGTATACGTGCATATCCGTCTTATACACATATAGGATTGAGGAGTTGGGGATGGTTTATGAGTTTCTCAAACGCTGATGACTAGACCGTTCGACCCTCTGACCCGAACAAAGTTATCAATACAAACTTAGCTCTCATTGATACGCAGGATTATTCCCCATTCTGGCCAGTTATCAGTCACATTCATTTCCAATATATTCTCGTATAGACATCGAATTCCAAAATGGCTACCGTTCCAACGAAAAAAGATGTTGATATATTTTATAAAATGATAAATTAATTTTCGTTCAAATGAATAGAATATTTTGTTGGGTTTTTTTTTTGGTATTTTTTAAATATTTTTTTGGTATTGGAGTAAAAAAAAATGGAACCATTAATGGAGCATTGATGGTTCTATTTTTATTATAAAAATTTCCATATTCTCGTATAGACATCGAATCCCAAAATGGCTACCGTTCGAACGAAAAAAAAAGTTTATACATTTTTTAAATTAATAGATTAATTTTTGTTCAAATGAATAGGATTTTTTTGTTGTTGGTTTTTGGTATTGGAGTGAAAAAAAATGGAACCATTAATGGAGCATGGTTCTATTTTTATTATAGAAATTTCCATATTTTCGTTTAGAAATTTCCATATTTTCGTATAGACATCGAATCCCAAAATGGCTACTGTTTAAACGAAAAATGAAGTTGATACATTGTTTAAATTAATAAATTATATTTTGTTCAAATCAATAGAATTTTTTTGTTGGGTTTTTTTTGCTATTTTTTTGATATTTTTTGTATTGGAGTATTTGGAATTTTTTTGGTATTGGAGTAAAAAAAAATGGAACCATTAATGGAGCATTGATGGTTCTATTTTTATTTTAGAAATTTCCATATTCTCGTATAGACATCGAATCCCAAAATGGCTACCGTTCGAACGAAAAAAGAAGTTTATACATTTTTTAAATTAATAAATTAATTTTCGTTCAAATGAATAGAATTTGTTTGTTGTGTTTTTTTTGGTATTTTTTAGATATTTTTTTGGTATTGGAGTAAAAAAAATGGAACCATTAATGGAGCATTAATGGTTCTATTTTTATTTTCGAAATTCTCAGTTCCAAGTCAACATCAACGAGCTCAATAACCATCTAGCATAAATTTTCATTGAAAAAGGAATTTTTTTTTTTTTTCGTTATTGGATCAGTCTTATTTCGCTAAAGGAAAAGGTAACGGGACTAAATAGGCTTCTTTTCCCTTTGAGGAAGGATTCTACAAGGAATATGCATGGAAAAAGATAGGACCTGTGGTGCGACTTTTTTTTTTGTCAAACATAAATTGTGTACCAAAAATCTGAAACGAGAGACTTTTATTTTTGCCAAATTGAAAATTATCGCAGAGCCACGCTTTCAAAGTTTTAATTGTTACAGACTCCTTTTATGATTGAAGGAGTCTGTGACAATTTAAATCTTAAAAGCGTGGCAGTTTATGATCAAAGTTCAATGATATATAAAATAATTGGTATAAAAATAAATTAATCGAATTACCGAATTAGTGAGAAAGTCTTTTTACCTCGTACCATTGATTCTTAAAAGTGTTATCATTGTTACTATCAGAGTAAACAATGTGTAGCATTTTTTCAAACTTGGGTAAAAGATAAATGAAGAATAATGCAAGTTCACGAGTCCGGTGCAAGTGTAATTCGGATGGGATGAGAAACATAGATGGCTCGGACATCGTGACTTCGTGATGTCCGCGAGTCGCGACCCGAAACAACCACCGAACTGTAACTATACTTTTTCCCATTGATAGCCGATATCCGGCGTCCGGAAATCTCGGGGGCGGAAGCCCGAAATACCGGATATCTATGCGAGCTTCGCCACTCTTCCCAGCCGTTCGTCTCCCCCCGGAGCAAGGTTAATACATGTTCATTGCTATCGACTCGCGTAACTCACGAAATACACAATACAGCAAAAAAAAAAGCGTAGAATTTAACGAAAATTTTTGAAGAATATCAGTAACAATTTTGTTCTTTTTCATTTGTATTAAATGTACATATTTGTAAATTGCGTAATTAAAATAAATGAAGGTTGAGGGCTGACGTACTCCTGCGCGCGCTCAAAACCGAGTAAATTTGAAAAATTATTGTAAAGGTTATATGATGAAAGAAAAGTTAAATTGTTGGTTCCACATTTTTTACTAACCTTTCAACTATGAGAAAATAATTTTTTTCAATTTTTTTAACAATATTAACATTATTTTTTACGGGTATAAATGGACTACTGATGAAAACCATGGCACCTCCTTGTCGACATCATAACTTCACAAAAAATTATCCAATCTGCAAAAATAAAAAAGAATCTAGCAAAATAAAGTAGTGGTAATAGTCTGATGGAGGGATTTTTTTTTTTAACAACAAAGAAATTACAGTATTTCAAACATTAGGATGCAATTTAAAAAAAAAAATTAGTGTTTGATGATTTATAAAAAGTTGTCCAACCAAAAAATTTAAAAATCCTCTCTTCAGACTACAAAAAAAATAATTATCAAGATACAAAAGAAAAATTTTGAAAATATTAAAAATTGCCTAAGTTATCGTGCTGACACTGTCTGAAAACATAGTTTCGACAAAGATGCATTTAAATAATGTTAATATTACCAAAAAAATTTAAAAAAAATTTTTTCTTATAGTTGAAAAGTTAATACAAAATGCGAAATCAACAATTTAATTTTTTTTTCATCGTGTAACCTTTATAATAGTTTTTCAAATTTACTCGGTTTTCAGCGCGCACAGGGCTATGTGAGCCCTCAATCGATTTAAATAAAATGTATTTTAGCAAGTACATTGTGATTATTTAATTGTGTAGTAAAATTTGTACGCCATCGAGTAATTTCGTGTTTTACCGCACGTGGCAAGTTCTGTACAATCTCGGAAGGGTTTGGCAGAGCCACGAATTCTCAATGAAACGAGGACGCGTCCTATTTTTATGCCCTATTTTTCTCTCTCTTTACTTCATCCCTCGCGTTAAAAGCTCACGTGCTAGTATTTGTGACGAGAGATGTGTATACGAGTGTAGAGCTCGCTGAATTAATCACAGTTACAGGAAGAAAAGCAAAAGCTACGTCGTCGTTGGTGATTTGATGAGAGGAAACTGGGTGTTTTATATATATATAACTAACGCTGCGAGGGTCAAATTTACATTCGTTTCAACGACGGTGAGAGGGTCGCGCGATAAAAATAATAGTCGGGGGAAAATATCGACTACGGAAGATCGTTGAATTCCTTTTTTTTTCTCTTTCGTTTTTTTCAGCCAGACTTTTACGAAATAACAATGACTGATACAATTGTATCGTACGTAATTGTTAATAATATAAAAATATATATATTATTTATTCTCAAACAAAAACGAATTCACTCGATTTACGTAAAATTTATTAATTCATTCGTTTTATCAATCTCAAAATAGAAATAAATTTTTAATTCTCAAAATCATGGTTTTTAATATTTAAATCACTCATCTCTCGTTCTATTTTTTTTTTATTCTTATTATTTACCATTCGACTGAAAAATCATTATTGAAAGTAACGAAAACAAAATCTTTGACCTTATGAAGCAAAATTATGCTTATGATAAAATTTATTTCTATACTCAATTAATTTTCCTCGACTCCATTTTTCTAGATACCATTAAACGAAATAAAAACTTCATTCCGAGGAACTTTTCATAAATATTAAATGAAAAATTGCTTTTCCCTCGTCACACCGTTTCTCATTTATTCGTGATTTTAACTATGCAAACAGTCTGTCGTGCGTTATTGCGTAGCTCGTGAAATAACAAGCTCATCCAATAATATCACACATACACACACAGTCAAATTCTCATCAGTGACTATATTAGCATCGAGAAACAGGACATTTTCCCTTTGGGGCTCGTCTGTTGATGTTTTCTTCAAGGGGAATAAGGCTAAAAGCACCGGGAGCATCCAGATAGTTGAGAATACATGAATATCGTTAATGGAATTCCTTGTAATGCCCTCGAGGCAACAGGATACCGGGCAACAACGAGAGAATTTCCCCTCCGACAACCTCACTCTTCTCTGTGTTTTCTCGAAAGACTTGCCAACTTTTTTAAACATTCTCGTTAACTTTCTTCCTTTACGTTCCGTAACATTTATTTATCTCTTTTTTTTTTCTACCTCTCTTTCGGTATACTCACGTAACTTTGATAATCCATTGAAATCTCTCTTTTAAATGACGATGCAGATTTCAGGAACCTTCGATAATTTTTACAAACTTAGACGTTCCGCGTCCGATATTTAGATTTTTGACAAACGAAATTTTAATAACGTCCGTTGTATAAGAAAAATGTTTAATCAAACATTATAGATCGATGATAAGACGCGAAAGAGAATACAACACAAATTGATGGTTAAGGATTTCAAAGGAGTTTTTTTTTCCCAACGATATTTGATAATCGGTAGTCTATAAATAAATTAAGGAAGCTTTGAGATTTGACGGTTCGGTAGGAGGGGCAATGAAATTACAGTGCGATTGATTCTTAGAGTCGGTGCATGTAGGACATGATCGATTGGCAAATGTCATAGCTAATATAGTCCTGACCTTGTTTCCTTACCTCATCATCAAGAGCAACATTGATTTTCAATGGCAATACGTGTACTCATAAATAAAAATGTATGATCGCAAAGGAATACATTGACTGAGCTACTTTTCTGTCTTCACTTTAAGATTAAAAAATATTTCATTAACCGGACGAACAACCGACAACGCCTTTGAACAACAATAAAAATAAATAAGAAAGGAAAAATACAGATTCACATTATTATCACGAGAAGATAGACTAAACTGTGGAATCATTGTTATCTGTTGCAGTCGGTGAGAGAAAAAAAAGCGATCGACACGAAGAGAGCAGAGACGATGATAATTCCAATAGCAGATTGAGTACACTCGCCGCTTCATGTATACGTAAGTAAAAAAAAAAAACAAACAAAATCAACAGAACACATTTTAACACGATTGAAAAAAGAAATTCCCTTCGATAAATTTTTATTTTATTATTAATTTATCGTCAAGGCAAGAAAAACCTGTTTATGATTATCTCGCCGACAATAATTACGAAATTTTCCACGATTAATTTATTTTTAAACAAAAATACTGGATCTAGGATAATTTTGTTTTGTTAACGCCGGGGTAGGGTTTTAAAGGCGAAAAAAAAAAGCATATTTTTATGATTTTTTTGCGGCGACATGAGTAATATAATTTTATTAAATAGAATTACATATTATTGTACAACTATTGAAGTATCTCAGAAAAAATTTTCAATGAAAAATATTGATAAACAAGCCGGTGACGTTGAATCTCCAGAGGCGCCTTGAAAAAAAGTGGTTTTGCGGTGAACATTATAACTCGTTACCGGATTATCTGAAACAAAAAATTGATATGCATTTTAAAGGTGATGTATTTCTCGAGGTAATCAGGAAGAGTTTTTTTTTTTTTATTTTCTATTTTTTGCAGCACTTGGAAGTGAAAAACGCAATTTTAGCTCAAAAAATCGCGCTTAATTTGTTATTAAAAAATTGAAAAAATTGAAAAAAAAAACTCCTCCTGATTACCTGTTGATTTATGTGAAGAAGTAATGTTTAAATTTTCAAAAGGATCGGTTCAGTAGATTTTGAGTTCTAATGTTCACAAACTTCAAAAATGACGTTTTCGGGAAAATCGATTTAAAGTTTTTTATACGTACCCAGCGGCTACCGAGCAGGTATAAAAATCAGGTATCACGGCCGGTCGTTTGAAACGCTGTAACTCCGTTAATTTTACTCCGATCGACTTAAAATTTATACACAATATTCTCGACATATTGTTCATTCAGAAAAAAAAATGAAAAAAATGCAAAAAAAAATATTTTAAAACTCTACCCCCCCCTTAAAAAATGTCTCTCAGGTCGGACATGAAAAATCTTGGTTCACGTTGGACTGGTCCCAACATACCACTACGCACTGCCGCAGCGCGTTCGTTACTGGTCGCCGCGATTATTTCACCAAAGAGACTTTACGTAAGACCCAAGCGTAACATCAAGAGTTACTGCAGCAAGAGCGACGAGAGGTGTTCCACCGACAACAATAACAATAATAATAATATTACATTAATAAATAATAATAATATTGGTAACGAGAAGAGGAAGCAGGAAGTGAGGCAGGCCGTGAAAGCGAGAAGCAGGAGGAGTAACAGTAAAAACAGGAATAACAGTAACATCAGCAACAGCGTAAACAAGAAAAATATTAAAAACGTGGTGCAAAAGCTACATTTATCCGTCCGATCCCACAAAACTTCTCTGTACATTAAAACAACGGGAGCCATCGCCACGGCAAACGTTATCAAGAAGAAGCATTACACGAAAATATTACGACATCAACAGACGCAAAAGAAGCTTATTAATATCGTCGAATCTATACCTCTTTGCTTGTCGCTTCGTTATTTACGTCATCAGCAATTGAACTATTATTCATCATCTAAAACACCTAGCCGTCTATTCAGGAAGTGTTAGCACCTACCGTAAGGTACAGTTTTTCTCTCTATTACTTTCGTATTATATGGATATTCAAAAATTATTATTTTTTACTCATCAATCGAAGACGTTTACAAAGTGTGCGAAGAAAAAATGAAAAATGAAACGTAAATTCCCTTTCACGATTGAGTTTTTTTTTTCAAGTGTGTTCTAAGTTCTAAAACCGGGCTCGAGAGTTGAGAATTTTAAAAACATTGCTAATGAAAAAAATGTTCTTTTTTTTTGGTGCATTGATATTTATTTTTCATGTGAAGTATTATTTTTACAAAAACTTCCACGTTCTAGTTCGTCCTCATAGACGAAAGGAAATTACAAATCACTTCCAATAAATATTTAATTATTGCGAGTGGGTTTTTTTGCAGGTAGAAAATGTTTCGATTTTTCTCGGGAATACATTCTCTCAGTATGATTTTTTTAAATCAGATTTTCTTGATTTTTAGAGTCGACCTGCGTATTAAATTATTCCAAGTGTCCCAATTTTCTACCAATATCGTGTGTTTTTTTTTTCAATTCAAATTTTTCGTTTCTCGAAGCTACGGGAATTTAGCCGCGAAGGGGTTGAAAAAAGTATTTGCGAAATCGTTTAAAACATCATTTTTTTTAACCATTCAATAATTGTTGAAGCTTGTTTGAATTTTGATGGAATTAGAATTGCGATCGATTTGTATTTTATTTCGTTGTTTTTTTTTCCTGAAATTTATTTGCAGGAAGGTGCCTTTGACGTGTGCAGCCTAGACAATGTCCGAAGATTCTGACTCCATATCAGAAGAACGAAGCTTGTTCCGTCCGTTCACGCGGGATTCCCTGGCTGCGATCGAGGCTCGCATCGCCGAAGAGCTCGCTAAACAAAAAGAGCTCGAAGCTAAGAGGGCGCAAAGCGAGGTAAGATTTTTTTGTTTTTTTTTTTATCCCAAAACGTTTTCTGCGGTCACAAAGTCCCACAAAAATCCTCAATTTTTCCTGTCTACCACGCTCATTACTCGTCATTCCCATAATCATAAAATTAAAAAACGTGCAAAAATTCGTTTAATTTTTTTTTTTTTTTGGCTAAGACTTTCACCACTATTGTGGCAAAAAATAAGTCTGGTCCGAGTGTAACCAAATGTCTTCTCGTAACAATTTTAGTAATCGGCATTACGTTTTTCTCGGTGGGGCGGTTTAAAGCTTTTTACTCGACGAGCAAACTCTAGGTTTTTGTATACAGGACGTTCTCCGTCAAGTCGATCACTTTTTATCCATCGATCTCCTAAAAAAAAATCTTTTATCCACCATTGTTTTTTAACGTTCTTCGAGAAAATCGCGAGTAGCAGCGAATAAAGCGAATTATTTAAGATTCCAAAATAAGTTGATTATAAAATTTTCATTTTTCACACTCTTACATAAAAATTCTTGTTTTCGACTTTTCGGTTAATTGACTTTCATTTGTCACTCCTACAATTCCATCAGTGCGACTCTTGCAATTTTTACTCGTCAACTCCAGGGACATTCTTCGATACTCTGAAAAATGATTGTCGTAAATAAAACAGAACTTTTGCTAAATGAAAACAAAAACAATTTACACCAAGACTATTTTTGTACAATGAGTATGTAAAAATTGTCAAGTTACAAAAAGTCTTTGTAGAATCAACTAATGAATCATTGTCAAATGATGGAAATGCTGGAACCGAAAAAATAATGTTCTTGATGTTATGATTTTTCCACAATTGTAAAAAAAATATATTTTTCACTGTGTTCGATGTGGACGAAAAATGAATTGCTAATTCACTCGCAAAACTGGCTATTTGTGAAAAAAAAAAAAAAAAAAAACATTGGGGTCGGTGGAAAAAAATGTCGCCAACTCGACGGGGAATGTATCGCGTACTTTTAACATTACGGACAAACATATACGTATATATAACTTAAAAATTCTCGTGGGACATAACGCGAGGTCACTGCAGCAGGATGACCTATAAGCAGTTATAGAGTCTCGTTTTATATGTAACGGGTGTGTCGCGTTTTGTCGTGGTCGTGTCGGGCCTCTCTCGGGCTACAGGTTGCGCCAATAGCCCACTTTCATCAACTCGATTTATTGATCCGACCAACTTTTTCCAGGTGAACTCCCCCCAACGTTCCGGGAAATGAATTTAATAACATTAATGAAAAAAAATTAATAAACTTTTCGTTTCTTTTTCGCAGACACGAGGAATATAAATTATGTCCCGATATTTGGTATTCAGGTTGGAAAACTACATCAGGAAATTCGATACTCGATGTGAAAGGAGGGGGGGGGGGGGATTACAAAAATATTTCAGTCGAAAATAAATGACGAAAAATGTCCATAGGAAAAAATTGAAATTTCGCGAGGAATAATTAAATTTTCTCTGTCGTATATATATTTTTGTTCTTGTGTGTATAAAAGCGTTGTACATTCGATGAATATTCGCTTCGCGAGCCTGTATACATACGCAGCTAACGATCATTTGAGCGCTGAAAATCATTCGTTCTGTTTTTTTTTTTTAATTTATTTTCTTCGAGTACGCACGGTTGCAGTTCAATGCAGATCATAGGGGGCCTCATCAATTGTGCGTGAACATTTTTTTATTTACTGAAAAGTGAAATTCCGATGAATAAAAAAAAGCGTTTCTGTTACAACCCTTATTGGCCGAGCGGATTACCCCTATTTGCATTCACCTACCGACCGGTATCCGTTCTACAGTGGCTATTTTTTTTTATCTCGAACGATAATTCACGTCTACAACTCATAAAAACTTTTTATTAAAGTTTCGTAACTTTTTATAAAAATTTGACACGATAATATAGTAACTTTTGTGTAAAGACTGGAGAAAAATGTTTATAAAGAATTGTTTCTTAGTAGCATAATTTTTTCTTTAAGTTCACTATTTTTTTTCGCAAAGTTTAGTCAGAGTTACGTCGAAAAGTTTCCGTGGTAATAACATTCACGAGCGATAGATTTCGAGTTATTGATTTTGGAAATAAGCGAGTATTCAAAATGTTGTATCTTCTTTAAGGGAGGGGTAAGGGTTTCAGCGTAAAAAAAAACACTTTTTTTGCGATTTGTTTTTCTCAAATATGGATTGAGCAATTTTATTCGAACCTTTTGTACATTATTGAGCATACTTTTGACAATGTTGTGTAATTTTTTCATGCAGAAATATTGAAGCATAAGCCCGTAACAGAGCTTCCCCCGGAACGTCTTGGAAAAAAAAACAATTTGCGGTGTTCACTATAACTCGGCCGGAAATTATCTGAAAATGAAAAACCATGAAAATTTTGTCAAATTATAATCAAATCTTCCCCCCAACGTTCTCTGATAATTTTTTTTATCATTTAAAAATTTTTGGCGGTCATCTAAAGTGTGAACTGTTATTTTCCACGAAAAATGCCGCCATTTTGTGGGTGGGAAACACCCTTAATGTAAAAAAAAAAAAAATTTAACTAAACGTTGGGGGGAGGTATTTTATATGTAGAAAATGTGTACAAAGTTTGAAACGAATCGGTCAAGTAGTTTTTAATCGGCAGTGAACACGGACTTTGAAAAGGTAGTTTTGAGAAAAACGCGTCTAAAGTTTATGACGTAAAAAAGTGCCCGCAGCTGTTAGAGGTATAGCGTTAAAGGCCAGGAGATTAATAAGACAATAACTTCAAGAATATTGCTTAGATCGGTTAAAAATTTTAAGGACATATTCTTGAAATGTTAAACAATAAGATAAGTGAAAAAAAAAAAACGATTTTTCGAAAGTGAAAACCCTTACCCCGCCCTTAAAACGGAAGTCACGAATAATTAGTACCCACGATAATCGAGTCTTTACTGTATTCGGTGAATCGGAAATATTTATTTTATTTTTTTCAATCTACTTAACTAGTACGCACTGACACTTTTACTACCGCTGCTGTTTTCTTCCGAACAATCTATCTGGAACTAAATTAAAAAAAAAAACAAAAAACAAAAGTACGTCATCGTATCATCATCAATTCGCTGCTGTCCCAGTGTTGAGTGTTTTGCTTGACTTATTATTACTGTTATTATTATGAATATTTTAGCGTAGCCTTAATGGGAAAAGAGAACAAATAAAAAAAAAAACATTCATCATTGTGTATATTAATAATATGTGAAGGGATATATATGATATATATATTTATATATATCCGCGAGCTCTATGTATTGCAGTGTCATATTTATGCTGTGCCTGATGTCTCTATATCTCGTATACGTGACCCTATCTTACATCTTGTACTAATTCTACTAACACATTACTTTGCTATCGATCGATTTTTCAATTAAGATAAAAAATCATTTTTTTTTGTTTCTTTATCATTTTTCAAACTTTCAATCAAGACGCTATTACCGCTCCCGTAATTGTCATTGTATTTTTCATACCCTTGAAAATTGAAGCACCCTCGAATCTTCACGGTCTCTCCGACAATTCTTGTTTCACTCTAGTAAATTTATTTTTTTTTTTTTTTTTTTTAGAATATCCGCCCTCCAGTAAATATACGTATCGTAAACTTTTGGAACTTTTTTTTTTTCAACTAATTTCTCTTTTCTTCTTTGTACGACGACGATCAATCGAATTTTTCGTTCTCTCGCTATTTCTGTATGGTCTGGTATGTGTGTGTAACTCTTTTTTCCTCATTGTGCAATTTACAGGGAGGTTATGGACGGAAGAAAAAGAAAAAAGAAGTAAGATGTTGTATCATGCTAAGTAATACCAGCTATTATCACGTACAAATTTTATTCTCGTTTTTATTATTTATATATATATATATATATTCTTTTTTGTTTTTTCATTCACTTCATTTTTTTTTCACAGCATCCAGAGATATTTATAATTAACAATAACACGCTGCGATTTATCGATATTTTATTGTGTCGCAGGCAGAATATAACAAACCTTCACAAATTCTATTTAAATAACGAGAAAAAAAATGTAATTTAACTGTTAAACATTTTTTAAATACTTGAAAAGCAATTCTTGGTAATATTTAACTTGAAAAAAATTGAAAATATTAACACCAATTTGTTCGAAAATCGATACATTGCAGTTTAAAAAAACGCATCTACACACGATATATATTAGTATTATTTACAAAACAAACTGCCTGACAGCTTCTCATACACTTGATTTATTTTAAAAAAATCTCTTCACTCACACTGAAACACACACATTCGCTAAAGCTCATCAATTAAATCTAAAAGAAAAACTGAATTTTATTTATTTTAGCTGGAAAAGAAAAAAAAAAGAACACATTGCTCGTGCTTTGCTTTGACGGCTCTTCTCTGAATATTTTCGCCAGATCGAAGAAAAAAAAAAATTTGACCTAAGAGTTAAATATCGTCGAAAATTCTCGACGAATTTCCCGAACGAACCTCATCCCTGACTGATATTATAATATATCAAAATATATATCATATATGCTATTGCATTTATGTAGCGAGTTAATATTACGAGGAGAGTATATTGACGCAGCATTTAAATGCTTAATGGCGCGTTAAGAATTTAGGTAGTTGCATTTAATGTTTTAACACGAAATTGCATGATTGTTCGTTATTTTACTGCCAGAACTATTTATCATCTATAATGATTAATTAGCATCGATTAATCGATGCGAATTAGCAGCAAATGTCGCCGCGATACACACACGCTATTTGTACGAAAAAATGTTTAAATAAAACACAAACACACACGCTCGAGATAAATATTAATTGATTTACGCATATTTTAATATAAACAAACAAAAAATCCTACATAGAGGATAGTGTCTGCACGCACAAAGGTCCCGGTGAAAAAAAGGCCGTATGGAAAAAAAAAAACAATTGAGCAAAAAAACTTAATTTTCGCTCACACCAATTAGATTTAGATAATTAGTCGTGCGTAATTAATTAGTTAGATTTTTGGATGGATCACTAGAAATTTATACCAGCCCTATTGCATCGTGCTCTAAATTATGATCATCGTTTGAAAATTGTTTCTTTTTTTTTTTTCTGTCACTTCTTCTGTATTCCCACAGTTTTTTCACTCAAACTGTATTCCCGTAGTAACGAGCCCATCATCGTATTCACGCGGATTAATAATCAACGACAATTGGATTATCGGATTGTACGGATACATATATATATATTTTTTTAATATTTCTTTCAGCCATCGATCAAAATTTTCTTGTTCGACAATAACACGGATTTCAGAAGATTTCGTACTCAAAAATCTCTCTTTCGAATTTCCAGCTTATTTACGGTCAGAACGATGTTGAAAAAACAAGACTTGCGCTTAGTGCACTAAAAACAGAAAGAATGCAAGATTTACAATTGCAATTTAAATGTTTATTTGCTCGATAAAGAAGACGTCAAAGATTAAATAAAGGTAGACTCTAAATAATGATGAAAAATTTAAATTTGTTTCGTTCGAATTTTGTTTAGTTATTGCCACTCAAAAATTCGTGTCGAGATCCTTTTCACCCAACAGAACATATAAAACGGATATTACATTACAAAAGTACTACCTAATTGCTTTTTACTTTAAAGTGCTCCGCTCAACATCACTGTTATTACGTTTTGTCAATCCGTGTCTCTCTCTCTCTCGAGAGAGAGAGAGAGAGTCTATTGTCACGTGTACATATAGGTGACAACGTTGAATAATTATTCGTTCGCACAAGTGCTCGAGTCAATATTTCTGTATTACGAGAAAATTTGAGAGAGAAAATACCATTTATAGCGGAATTTTTAGTCTGTCTATACAATAACTTTTTTTTTTATTACAATGAAGGAATTTTCACGAAAAAAAAAAAAAAAAAAAAAAAGAAACGAACAAAAAAAAGGTGAGTTTGTGAAAATTAATCTTCCCCATCGTTTTCCCGTAGACCCGCTATGACGACGAAGACGAGGATGAGGGTCCACAGCCCGACGCGATGTTCGAGCAAGGAGCTCCCATTCCGGTCCGATTGCACAGCGAATTTCCACCTGAGCTGGCCTCCACACCCCTCGAAGATATCGATTCTTTCTACCACAATCAAACAGTAATTTATTTTATCGTTTTATTGCCATTTTTTTTCTCATTATTTCAAAGCGAGTATTCCTTTAAAGTGAGTATAAAAAGGATTGCATTTTTATTTTGCGAAGAAAAAAAAACATTGTATCGAAAATCTCAAACGAACGATCGTTGGAAATGCTTTTATCATGCAAACGAACATTCCGATCCGAATCAAAAAGATTGTAAGAGAAAATGCATTTTTTTTTCGTCAGAATAGAACAAATATCAATAAAATCGAATTCTTGTCGCAATTATTTAAATACCGATCTGAATTTTTTTTTTACATTATCATAAAAGTATCACGAATAATGGATCTTTCGGGATTTACGATACAATTCGTTCATTCGCAAAATAAAAAATAAAAAACACGACATTCCAAATTATAATCGTTCCCCCTTATCATTTTATTAATATTCTTACTAGTATTATTCGTTTTTTTTTTTTTTACTACGACCACATTTATCTTTCCAGACGTTCGTGGTCATCAGCAAGGGGAAGGACATATACAGATTCTCTGCGACGGATGCGTTATGGATCCTCGATCCGTTCAATCCAATACGGCGTGTGGCGATCTATATTTTGGTTCATCAACTCTTTTCTGTGTTCATCATCACCACTATTTTGGTTAACTGCATACTCATGATCATGCCCACAACGCCCACCGTCGAATCCACTGAGTACGTATTATGTGTGTATATCGTTAAAAAAAAAAAAAAAAAATCGAGATCACGTATCTCCGTTATTCGTCTCCGGTAACAAAGCGAAATTACAGGTCAATGGAAAAAAAAAACGTGAAAAATAAATCGTTTTAATTCCACAAGAGGTTCCACTTATCCGATCTCAATTTTAAAATTTCAGTCTGAAAAATGAATTTTCACGATGTGAATCAAAAGCGTGAATACCGCGAAGAAAATTCACGCTTTCAATGTCATATATACTATAACGTAAAAAAAAGAAACAGCTGTAAAAAAAAAACAGGAACATATATATTAGAGTGAACTGACTTGATTTATTTATATCGGATTAATAATCTAGATTTCAAGTAACGTTCTACGTGTTTATAGATGATACAGTACATAAGTAGCACTGTGTGATCAATTATATTCTGTTGGTAAGTTTGTTATAATCCGTTTAGACGACGTAGATGAGATTAGAAGATTTGAAATAAAAAGAAATTGATATTTTGCGAACTTTTCGTGAATGGTATACCGAAAGAGGGCTTCAGTTGGCAAGAATCGTTTCAATCGTTTCAGTAAGATTTGAAAAATTGTTTTTTTCACGACTTCTTCGAAACGAAAGTGATCATAACAATTGTGGCTCGAGATTCAAGAACGTTTGTGTAATAAAAACAATTCATAATCTTCGGTGTACAATATCCTTCGCGTCTTATGACCAAGTGAAAATTTCTCGATGTGCAATCCAATTGAATAAGTGGTTTTTGGAACTACCCTCGCGCGAGCGATAGTCCATTTTTTCACGAATTAGTCACAAGGCAATAAAAAAAAAAATTAATATCCTTAACGCAGGGGTAGGGTTTTAAAGGCGAAAAGAAGCATATTTTTATGATTTTTTTGCGGCGACATGAGTAATATAATTTTATTAAATAGAATTACATATTATTGTACAACTATTGAAGTATCTCAGAAAAAATTTTCAATGAAAAATATTGATAAATAAGCCGGTGACGTTGAATCTCCAGAGGCGCCTTGAAAAAAAGTGGTTTTGCGGTGAACATTATAACTCGTTACCGGATCATCTCAAACAAAAAAGTTGATATGCATTTTAAAGGTGATGTATTTCTCGAGGTAATCAGGAAGAGTTTTTTTTTTTTTTTTTTTTCTATTTTTTGCAGCACTTGGAAGTGAAAAATGCAATTTTAGCTCCAAAAATCGCGCTTAATTTGTTATTAAAAAATTGAAAAAATTGAAAAAAAAACTCCTGATTACCTGTTGATTTATGTGAAGAAGTAATGTTTGAATTTTCAAAAGGATCGGTTCAGTAGATTTTGAGTTCTAATGTTCACAAACTTCACAAATGACGTTTTCGGGAAAATCGATTTAAAGTTTTTTATACGTGAAAATCAGGTGTCACGGCCGGTCGTTTGAAACGCTGTAACTCCGTTAGTTTTACTCCGATTGACTTAAAATTTATACACAATATTCTCGACATATTGTTCATTCAGAAAAAAATATATAAAAAAATGCAAAAAAAATAATTTTAAAACTCTACCCCCCCCTTAAAGTCGCTTCCAGTTTCAGCTTCTCAATTAGAAGATACATTCAGATATTCTCGGCTTTTCAAATATAGTTTTATGAAGAAAAAAAAAATCGCCAATTTGTAAATGATTGATAATTATCGTAAATTTTCATAAAATCTAATTAAAAAAAATTTAACTCTGTGATTTATTAGCATAAAATCACTGAATGCTTATAAATTTATTGTTATAAAATTTTGTATTTACTACGTCGACTTTTCCGAATCCAGACTCGTCCTTATTCGCGATCTTTTCAAAAATGTGTACAAACGACAATTTTTGAAGTTTCGGTACTCGATTGACGTTCGCCAAAGTTTTCTCAAGATCGGTTCCATTCACGTCGAGTTTAACTAAACGTTTAGTTTTGTGTGTTGTATTTGGAGCAAAAAAAAACAAAAACTATCTTGATATTAGAATTACGATAGAAATTGCCAACACGATATTATCTGTATTTGTGATTGAAACGACGATAAGGGAGAAAGATAGAAAAGAATGATCGGAAAAACGCGATATATATATATTAACATGTATATCGATATGGAAAAATCGGCTGAGTGATTTATTTATGGTTTCAGAGTGTTATTTACGGGCATCTACACATTTGAGTCCGCCGTTAAGGTGATGGCGAGGGGTTTCATTCTGCAGCCTTTTACCTATCTTAGAGATGCATGGAATTGGCTCGACTTCGTAGTTATAGCTTTAGCGTGAGTAGTTAAACATATTTCATTTCTTTATTAATGATGACGATTATTGACGAGCGAGAAAACATTTTTTTTTTCTTGTTCTTCCATATATTTTTTGTTCGACCCCACCCAATCACTATGTGATCGACATCAATCAATGATAATTCTCAAAAGTATTCGGTCCACGAACGTTTTTTTTTTTTTTTTAAGTTGAACGCGATTACGACGAAAAGTGTGAAAGACGAGCGAACGAGATGCGAGAGACTGAATCGCGGGTGTTTGGAAAACGTCCAAATTTCATTAAAAATTGTTTAATTGTAAAAAAAAATACGTATATATACATTAATATTACATCTGATAATGCAGGAAACAACGTGTGCACGAAGAATTCAAACGTAATCAACGCCATTTTTTTTTTCTTCCACTGTTACACGTTGATGATCTTTGGGATCGTTGTTAATCAACGATCGAATGGTATTTTTTTGTATCTGTAATTAAAAAATATATATCATATGTGTATATAATATTTATATATAAATACATATATATGTACACATATATGTACCTGTTAACGAATTTGCATGAGCAGTTAGGATTCGAATTCGGTAAATTGATCATTTATCGTTTCGCATGTGAATTTCAAGTTATTACGTTGTTTCTTTCATTACCAAAAAAAAAAAAAAAAAAATAAAAAAAATAATGATTCTCACGAGATTATCACGAAATTACGTTGGATTTCGTCGAACATATATTTAACGAATGAAACAAAAATTTATGCCTGTCGCGAGGAGAAATTATTTTTTTAAATCTATACTTTCGTATTACTCACGTTAATGAAATATAAATAGGTAGACAAAAATACATAGACGTGATGGAATTTAGGCTGTCATTTAAAAAAAAAAAAAAATAAGAACACGTAGAAAACACCAGATGAGACCCCTATCGATCATCACGAAGTCACACACACATAGAAAATTAGTAGACATTTTTTATCGTATATTATATTCATAGATGACAAATCGAATAGTAAACACAATGTTCGAGAGTATATATCGAGAGAAAAAATATACACCACAAACAACATAACGCAATTTTCCATCGTAAAACGTACTACAATTGATTTAGAGATAAATTATATATATACATATATATCATTAATATATTATTATATGACTGATTCTCCGGAATACCGACACGAGTTTCGATCTCATCGTCTCAGATTTGCTTGCCATTTTAGAATTCGTTCACGTGCACGACGGAGACATATTCTTGTCAGATTTTTATATGCAAACCTTTTGCTATGTCCCTCTCATTGATTTTTTTTACTATTTCTTTAAAAATAACTTCGAAAATCTTTTTTTACTGTAAGCACAAATAATAAATGAAATTTTCGAATGAAAATATTCACGATGCGCCTGTTTCTATATTGAGATCAATTTTTTTTCAACTTTCTCACGTCGTTTTCCCTACTCGTCGATTACATCACTTAAACAATACATTTTTTTATTATGAGGAATTAAAAACCAATTATTTTCATGCAGAAAATCCCTCTCATTGATTTTTTTTTACTATTTCTTCAAAAATAACTTCGAAAATCTTTTTTTACTGTAAGCACAAATAATAAATGAAATTTCGAATGAAAATATTCACGATGCGCCTATTTCTATATTGAGATCAATTTTTTTTCAACTTTCTCACGTCGTTTTCCCTACTCGTCGATTACATCACTTAAACAATACATTTTTTTATTATGAGGAATTAAAAACAAATTATTTTCATGTAGAAATAAGCGCTGTCGGCTAAAACCAATTTTCCCGTCATATTAATGGTTTTTTTCACTGCTCTCACTGAATTCGCACAGGATGGACAATATTTTTATTTGAAAGCTCGAAATATTGTACACAGTAACGTATTTTTCGTCGTTTTCATTTAATACCTTTGTTTGTGGTAAAAAAATAATTTTCAATCGTATTTTTTGACATTCAATGGAAAATCAACGGGATGCCATGGCAAAAAGGGTGTATAAAAAAAATCTAAAAAATTACGTACGTCTCCTCGATGTACGTGAACGAATTCAGGCATTATGAGTCGAATCCTGACGTCACGAGATTGAAATTCTTTCAGGATATTTCGGCGAATGAGTCATTATACACTAGTGGAGCGATCAATTGAATTTACTTGGTATTGTCCGTAGATTAGTAAGTTAATTGCGTAAAATTTGTTTGATAGTCAAACTATAAATTATCAATATTTTATATATATATATATTATTGAATATTTAATTGAGAGAATTAGGTACTTCATTAATGATTATTATTATCGATAATACACGTAAAAATATAAACCTATATCGTGCATGAAAGATATAGACAGAGTTTATTACCTATGATGTCCTAAGAACCGAAGAAAAAAAAAAGCTGATAACTGAGGATAGACAAAAAAAACTGAAAGAAAAAAAAACAAACGAGATCCGGTATATCATGGGTAGTAGCAGTAAGTAAATGTCTATTTGACAATGGTTTTTTTTTCTTTGTATCATTTCGTAACGTTCCTTCTTCTTTTACTTTGTATAATTTCATTTTTGTTTTTTTTTTTTTCGTTCTCAATTATTTACATATCTTCTTTTTTTTTGCTTTCTTTTTGTATCACTGTAATGTGTGTGACGTTCGGGTGTATTGCAGTTATGTGACGATGGGCATAGATCTAGGCAACCTTGCCGCTCTCAGGACATTTCGAGTCCTCCGAGCCTTGAAGACTGTCGCTATTGTACCAGGTATGCTTAGTCAATAGAATGTTTGTAGAGTGACAAAAGTGCATAGCAATTATAGAGAAGAAAAAAACAAAAAAAAAAGAACAAATTGTCATATATTTTACATATATCTTTATACCGTATTCTATTGATAGTCTGTGAAGCAACGTAACATTGTTTTGTTTTGTTTTTTTTTGTTCGTACACCTTTGGCTTGATGGTAGAGTCCGAAAAAAGATCAAAGAGGCCAAAAAACAAACATTGAATGAGAAAAAAGCAAAAAATTTCATTCACCGATTCCTCACTCAACGCAGACTCACCAGTGCATGAATATACATATATATGTATATATATATTTTTCTTTTTCCATTCTGTCTCGTTCTCTAGGTCTCAAAACCATTGTCGGCGCTGTGATAGAGTCAGTAAAAAACCTGCGCGATGTGATAATCCTAACAATGTTCTCCCTGTCCGTCTTTGCGTTAATGGGACTCCAAATTTATATGGGGGTTTTGACGCAAAAGTGTATAAAAAACTTTCCGGAGGACGGTTCGTGGGGAAATCTTACCGCCGAAAACTGGAAACGTTTCGTCAGTAACGAAAGTGAGTAATGTAATTTTTTGAAGTGATAGAAACAAAACGCGAGGAGTAAAAATAATAATGGAAATAAAGAAAAATCGATCGATTATCTTGAGAGAGAGAGAGAGAAAAATAAAAATTTTCACACTCGTTCGACAAATTATTTATTCCGTTCTTTGTTGTTCGTTGTTTCGCAGCTAACTGGTTTGTCGGTGAGACAGGGAACATGCCCTTATGTGGAAATTCATCCGGAGCTGGGTAAGTATTTTTCATTCGCGTTAAAAATTAATTTTTAGAAATCGTTCAATACGAGAGATTTAAACATATAAATTTGCACGTTTGTTCCTCAACTTTTTTTTTTCATTTTTCGAATAACGAAAAAAAAAAAAACAGTTGAGGAACGAACGTGCAAATTTATTTATTTAAATCTTTCATATTGAACGATTTCTAAAAATTAATATGAGAGATTTAAATAAATAAATTTGCACGTTTGCTCCTTAACTTTTTTTTTTTCGTTTTTCGAATAACGATAAAGCTCGCACCTACGAGCAAGCCTTTTTCTCAATTATTCACTTTGTCAATAAGAGGATTCTTCGTCGATCTTCGAGAATGGTGAGGAATTAATGTGCAAATTTAAATTCTTCGTTCGTTTTTTATACATACATTATCTTTTTTATATAACAAACATGTATATATATTTTGTTAATAATCCAACGTCATGCACGGAATTAACAGTAACTGCTTTTTCCGTCCTCCTTAGCTCGATCCTGTTTTCCTCGAATCATAGAGTTTGAATAATTTTTCGAAACATTAAGGGATAACACCACTGTGACCCCCTGTTTTTTTTCACATTTTTCAAGAATTTTTTTTTGTGGGAAAAAAAAGAGATATTCGAAAAATTAGTTCGGGCTTTGTTCCTTGTTTATTAATGTATCAAAAAATATTTTTTTCACATTTTTCATGCCGCATGGTGGCGCTGGGGAAGCTCTCGCGTCAGGTGCTGTCATCTCCGCGGCACGCAGCAGAACTCTCTTCAACGTCGATCTGAAAAAAAATACCGAGTGTTTTCGTTAATAATATGATATTTTGAAGAGAAGTACATAGGGATTTGGAAAAATATTGTTTTAAAAAAAATAGGCACGCCTTTGAAATTAAAGAATGATTTTTGAGCAAAATTTCTCGTCGAAAATAGGCTATAACTTTTATAATTATTGAGATATCGAAAAAATCCTATGTACTTCTCTTCAAAATATCATATTATTAACGAAAACACTCGGTATTTTTTTTCAGATCGACGTTGAAGAGAGTTCTGCGGCGTGAAAAATGTGAAAAAAATGTTTTTTGATACATTAATAAGCAAGGAACAAAACCCAAACAAATTTTTCGAATATCTCTTTTTTTTCCCACAAAAAAAAATTCTTGAAAAATGTGAAAAAAAACGGGGTCACAGTGGTGTTATCCCTTAAAAGCTATTGAGAAAAAATAAGCAAAAACAAAAAAATTAAATGTTTTTTTCAGTATGTGCAATCCCGGCTATACGTGTCTACAAGGATACGGCCCAAATCCAGATTACGGTTACACGAGCTTCGACACATTTGGATGGGCTTTATTATCGGCGTTTCGTCTAATGACCCAGGATTATTGGGAAAATTTGTATCAATTGGTCCTGCGATCGGCCGGTCCTTGGCACATGCTCTTCTTCATCGTCATCATATTTCTCGGCTCGTTCTATCTCGTTAACTTGATCCTCGCCATTGTTGCTATGTCGTACGACGAATTGCAGAAAAAGGCAGAGGAGGAAGAGGCGGCCGAGGAGGAAGCCATAAGGGCAAGTTTTTCTCCACATGATTTTTTATCTCCACGTTATTTTTCGTAAAACCGTTCGAGCTATAGAATTCCATTTGATTCATTGAGCTATGAGGTATTTCGGATTTAATATACATTTTTTAGAATTGGACCACGAATTTTGAACCTGTCGAGATGATCTAAAAAAAAACCACATTCAGGTGAATGTTCTCCGTTGTGACGTGAAAACAGGGCTAAAAAACACGTGTACATTCGGGGTTGAATAATTCCAGGAAAAACGTGTTGGAATTTCTTGCTATTCAAAAGAAATTCGCTTACGAAAATTTGAAAATTGAATAATTTTTTTATTTTTCGTCGTTATTCAATTGTCAGGAGGCCGAGGAGGCGGCACTGGCGAAAGAGAACAAACTGGCGGCGCAGGCAGCAGCTCGTGAAGCCGCCGCGGCGGCCGAAGCGGCCGATCAAATTGTCAAATCACCGTCGGACTTTTCGTGTCACAGTTACGAGCTGTTCGTCGGTCAGGAGAAGGGCAACGACGACAACAACAAGGAACGCATGAGCATCAGATCGATCGAGTCTGTTAGCGAGCACAAAATAAAGCCGATAAACAACAATCACAGCAACGCTGCCAATAAAGTTCGAAAAGTCAGCGCTGTAAGTACGAATGACAGTAACTTTCTTCTTTTTTTTTTTTTTTTTTCTATCTTCACCCCGATTTCTTGGTTCTCTACTGCGATATATCGTCGCCGCGTTCTAAACTTCTGGAAAAAAGCGAAAAAAAATAACAAAAAATAATGTGACGCGGATGTTACGATCGTTCGATTTCAGCAAAATGAATATCTCGATCGATATGATTCATTGCCGTCTTGTCGAAATGGAGGACGAATGAAAACCATTTATTCGCAACGTCTTGCATGAATTTTTTGCTCTTCGATGTTTCGAATTTGTCATTATTCTCGGTTCTGTTTTTCTTCCGGATCCTCGAGGCAATTGCAACAGTACGTAATGGGCAAAAGAGTGTGAAATTGAAGAAAAAAAGAATTGTTTTTACAAACTTTTTATCAATTAATCGACAATAATCGAAATTAATGAAAAAAAAATGAAAAAAACGACTAAACGAAAATTGAACTCTTCATAAATCGACATAACTCTCTGAATCTGTAATATACTTTTTTTTTTATTTAACACTCGTTTCAACTAGTCAGTGTTGTACAGTCTATCGTCGATCGGAATTTCCGAGGCTCGTAAAATAACCGGAAGTCACTGATGCTTTTATTTAATTTTCTCATTACAGTATTTTTTTTTTTTTTTTTCACCCTCGCACGTGAAATTCACTCCGCGCGGCGGTTTTGTCGACGGGAGAACGTGTTGTGAATTATAATGAGGGTTACTGCATTATGGAATGTCGTGTGCAAGAGACAAGTGTTTGAAAATAAATTTATGCCTAATGAGAATGTTCATGTCGTGCATATCGAATTTGAGTGGCTTAAACAAAAAAAAAAAACAACTTTCGAACCTTGTTGAATATTTTCCATGGCTAATTCGCCTTTCTCGATGTCACCCAAGTAGATACGATTAGATATTTTCGTTGTTGTTATCCGTAGGAAATAACAATCACCATTTATTAACTCTGAGCTTTTTAACTCCTCCTTAGCACGTATCGCCATTTTTCTTTTCTCTCCTCTCGTCGTTGGGTATTCCTCGATTGCGGCAAAGACTTCTTGCAGGTGGCTCGTACTTTTCACGATTTCGTGTCTTTTTTTTGTCGACCACTGACACAACTGATAATTAACGAACATATTACGATATGTATAGTTAAAAAAAAACAAATTCATAACGAGATGAAAAGCCCCAAGAAGAAAAAAAATCATCACCGAATCTTTTTATTCTTGGCCAAATGAGAAAAGCTTCGTTCGCCAATCAAAGGTCGTAAAGCAGGACTAACGAAATATAACATTTGTTGAAGTAAATGTAAAATAAAGTTGGAGCCCTTATTGCATGCGAGAGACGATCTGCACTACGAAGTCTAGAAACTCGTGAGGAAATATTTCGAAAAAAAAGTTGCTTATCATATTTGAGTATTGTATTACCTATATATACTGTTATCATTTTTTGAGAGTATATGCTTGCTATGAGCGATGTGTATCTCGAGATAAAAAAAATTGAGCTAATGACCAGTGTATGGGGGCACTCCGTGCCAACTTGACACTCGACCTCTTGCCAATTGCTTCGTGATTTTCTTAAATACACACGGAAAAGGCATTCAGATTTTTTTAGAACACATTTTCCAATATTTATTAATCTTTTTAAAAAAATATATATTTCCGATAATACAGAAAGTTATTTGGATTTAAAAAATTTGATATTATTCTACAAAATCTTGCGTGAGTTTACGAAATTTTTGAGCCACATCACCGGATGAAGAGCGCGTTTGGTTATTTTTTTTCGAATTTTCCTTGAACAATAAATTGAAAATTAGGAGCAAAAATTACTTTGGGATTGTTACGTCGAACTTTTTCCTGATGAGTTCGACAGAAAGTGGTTCTGATCCGATCTGAACTCACGGGTTGATGAGGTCGTGTCACGCGATAACAAGACCAACTCTCGAAATCTTTAATGTCAGACAAGGGTATGCACGCGCCGTTATAAATCTGCTGAATTCGCGAAAAAAACATCTCGCTCCGAGCAATCGTTGCTGATTTTTCATGGATTAATAGCCAGTAACAAGTTTCTCGTGAATCAGACAACCGTAGCTTAAATATGGATGCAATTCAGTGTTATCGTTCCGTTGACTATAAATTTTCACTGTTACTCCAAATGCGTAAAAATCATTAAAGCAACTAGTGCGATTCCAGTTAACACATATTTGACTGAAGAAACATTTTTTTTCATAATCATTTCGACGACATTGTCTGTTTCATTGAAAAGAGTAAAAAAAAATTAGAATTGTTAAATAACGGTTAGCCGAGGTCTGAAAAAGAATTGCCGAATGCCTTTTCGAGTTGGCGCGATAATATAAAAAAACCATGAACTAAATCTCAGAGATTCAGTGTTGGAAGGTCAAATTGTTATGGAATGTCTCGTAATTCTATACTTTAGTATATACATTCTTCCTTCGCACACAAACAAAATAACAAAACACAGACGCGAACAACAACGAAAAAAAAAATCTACGATCCAAACAAAACTCTATTACACAATAAATGTGCTTCTGCAAGTCCGTGTCTCCTTGGTGTCTCAAAAAAAAAAAAAAAAAGAATCCAAAAAAAAATTAAGAAACTTAATAGCTCTCACTTTACGACCGTTTGGTAGGAGATACCTTTTCTTGTTTTTTTTTTCTTAAGGTCTCTCGCGCCGCTAACGGCCAGTTTACTAATGCCTACCGGGAAAGTCTCAGGAAGGTACGTGTGATGGGCTTACGTTAGCTGTACGTACACTCTTTAAGTATAGGCCAAAAAAAAATAAACATCAACGAAAATATTCAATCTCATCGTATAAAATAATAAAAGCAAAACGGATAATTTTGAACGAGTATTTTTATACCTCAACAAATGTGCAATATAACGAGGAGAAAGGGAAACATCAAAGTCTCCACGGTGAGAAGAGATACGCGAAAGTGGATGGTGGGGAAAAAATATATATAACCTGATCATACATTATTGTATATTCGCAAACGTCACTGTATCGTTTTGTCATAAAATAATAACTCAACATACAGATAATCGAAGGGGAGTGCGACAGCATTGTTTCTTGCTTCTTTACATCTCATTATTTGTGTACAATCACATTTGACCGTCACGATTTGTCTAATTGCACAGAGAAGATTATGCGATTTATTAAATTTTCCTCTCGTACAATTGTCATTACAGTTTTGTTTCTGCTTTGCCAAAGATATAATCGTAATAATGAATATTCATAATGATAACGACGAAAACAAATAACTAATCGATGATTTAATTTTTATTGCCTGTTGCACGATATATTCGCTGATTGATCGTTATATTTGTGAAATAAATTTCAATTTTCAGGCAAGCCTTAGTCTACCCGGCTCGCCGTTCAATCTTCGTAGGGGCAGTCGCGGAAGTCATCAATTTACAATACGCAACGGACGCGGTAGATTCACCGGTCCATCGGGTGGCGATAGAAAACCCCTTGTACTATCAACTTATCTCGATGCCCAAGAACATTTACCATACGCCGATGACTCGAACGCCGTGACACCAATGTCCGAGGAAAATGGCACTATCGTTGTACCGGTTTATTACGCGAGTTTAGGCTCTCGTCACTCCTCGTACACGTCGCACGCATCCAGATTGTCGTACACGTCGCACGCTGATTTACTCGGTGGTCTCGCTAATGCCGGACAACCGATGACCAAGGAGAGTAGACTTAGAAGTAGATCGGCAAGACCACCGTCCGTTAACGGTCACATGACGGATTCGACGCAAAAACATCTTCACGTAATTAACCATTTTTTTTGTTTTCATCCCCTATACGTTGAGAAACAATTTTTTTTCTACATTAGTTATAAAAAAGAATTTGTTTTAAGTAAATTACCTGTCAAATAAAATATGTTTGGTCTTAATTGGCAATAGACCCAATTCGGTCAATTAATTTTGTTTGAGGGCAGAGCTCGACGTTGAAAAAGTCATAAAAAATGGGTTTTATTTTTTTTTGCTGCGAAAAAAAAAAAAAAACATTGCCAAACCACAAATGGGAGATTTTTTTAAATCCTTTTATTCTTGGGAACATGTAGAAAAATATTCAGAATGGTATACGAAACATTTCAGTAGTTCTATTTTTTTTAATAATTCGCTTATTTTGAAAAAAATGACAAATTGACTTGCAATTTTTGAGATTCGAATTTAAATATTTGTTTACATAATCGCAGAAGTATGGCCAACGATCGCGAGTTCGGGATTTTCGAAAAAATAATTTTTTCGACAATTTAACAAAATATCCTAGATCTGCCCCCTGCAGTGTTGAAGAAAAGAAAACCCATTTTTGTGTCGATTGATTCTAAGGAAAAATAAATTATAAAATAAATGGAAATTAGTTGCGTGAAAAGAAGCCCGTAATTTGAATTTTTACTTACAAAAAAAACAACGTTGAGAAACA
The DNA here is from genome assembly GCA_958009045.1 of Oxytorus armatus. Classification (NCBI taxonomy): domain Eukaryota; kingdom Metazoa; phylum Arthropoda; class Insecta; order Hymenoptera; family Ichneumonidae; genus Oxytorus; species Oxytorus armatus. The sequence goes on from OY253744.1 coordinate 4,275,607, forward strand.
ATTTTTTTTTTTCTAAATTAGTTATAAAAAAGAATTTTAAGTAAATTACCTGTCAAATAAAATATGTTTGGTCTTAATTGGCAATAGACCCAATTCGATCAATTAATTTTGTTTGAGGGCAGAGCTCGACGTTGAAAAAGTCATAAAAAATGGGTTTTATTTTTATTTGCTGCGAAAAAAAAAACATTGACAAACCACAAATAGGAGATTTTTTGAAATCCTTTTATTCTTGGGAACATGTAGAAAAATATTCAGAATGGTATACGAAACATTTTAGTAGTTCTATTTTTTTAATAATTCGCTTATTTTGAAAAAATGACAAATTTACTTGCAATTTTCGAGATTCGAATTTAAATATTCGTTTACATAATCGCAGAAGTATGACCAACGATCGCGAGTTCGGGATTTTCGAAAAAATAATTTTTTCGACAATTTAACAAAATATCCTAGATCTGCCCCCTGCAGTGTTGAAGAAAAGAAAACCCATTTTTGTGTCGATTGATTCTAAGGAAAAATAAATTATAAAATAAATGGAAATTAATTGCGTGAAAAGAAGCCCGTAATTTGAATTTGTACTTACGAAAAAATCAAATCGCTTATTAAATTTTCAAGGACGCCGAAATGGAAGATCCGTTGAGTAAATCGAAACAACAGGACAATCCATTCATAGAGCCTTCCCAGCAACACGCGGTAGTCGACATGAGAGGTAATTTTCGAATATTATCTTTCCCCGAAAGAAAAAAAAAAAACAAAGACAAAAACAAATAAACAAAAAATGAAATTAGGGTAGAAAATGAAATTTCACGCGCGATTCTCGTTCGTTCGTTTTTAGACGTCATGGTGCTGAACGACATAATCGAGCAGGCCGCTGGTCGGCAGAGTAGAGCAGCGGAACAAGGAGGTAATATCACTTCGGCAATTTCACGATAAAATAAACAAAAATTCGTTTCAATTATTCGTCGTGTACGAATAATGAACACAATGAAACGGTTAACTTCGTTATTGATGCAAATTTGGATGAAAAATTTTTGTCCCATACATGACTTCAATACACGCATACGTCATATATTTGTAAATGTTCGTATCACGAGTTGAAATTTCGCGTTGTCTTTTTTTTTCTCTTCTTAGTCAATCTCTTCATTTTTTCCCTTAATATCACGATTCTTTTCTGTTTTTCCGCCGCGTATAATTCGTCGGGCGAGAGAATCGATAGGCAACAAAGGAACACAATTTATTAGACGTGCTCGTCACACACTTTTTCTCACTTTAAAAAAAAAAAAAAATGACACGAGTTTCCGAGGCTTGCTCCTGCTGTACAATAATTGCCTGCGGTTATTATTATTATTGTTACTGTTATTAGAGCGAGTGGTGTAAAAATAACAATTAAATCAAAAGCGGTCATGCTCGGAACGTGAAATTTGTTTAATTTTTTTATAAAATGTGATTTTATGTAAGACAATTTGTGTGTGTGTGTGTGTGCGCGCGTGTAAGTTAAACAATCTATATTTACTTGGTGAACGTAGTTTGTCGATTTTTTTTTGGGGAAACAGAGTTTTTTTTGTGTATCGTTGAGAGATACGAGAGAAAAAAAAATTGAAATTGTCTCTTTTTATTTTTGTTATGTAAACGCATGCGTCTTTATATCGTTTACACGTATTTTGGACGCACGCGATCCTGCATAATCTTTTGATCTTCCATTTGTTTCTGTTTCCAGTTGATCGTTCCTATTTTTTTTATTTTTTATATTCGTATATTGTTGAACGTTTGCGTCTCAGGGGCGCACCCTCGTTCGCAGGGACAACGAGAGTGACATGACTATACGCTTTTGCCTCTCTGTAGCACGGTTGATTGACGAGCTATATGACTGTATATTGCCTGCAATAATTTAAAGCACGCTATTGTTTATTGATTTTTTTTGTTTTTTATTCTTCCTATTGACTCGCTGCATCAAATATCTATTGTATATATTTTTTTTCTTAATACTTCGCCGCATCAGAAACGAGCTCTAAGAGATTTGTGAATAATTTGTTTTTTTTCCGAGATTTTAACTCGAGAATATCAAGTAATTATGAAAAATTGGAGATGGGCATTATCTTGTTTGTCAATTGCATTTAAAAAGAAAAGAAATTGAAATTCCAAGTTTTATCATCGCATTGTCGTCCAGATACCGTCCAACCCTTTGCGGGGAGTCTTCCAGTGAATGCGTTAAAAAAAATTGTTAATCCATTCGGCGAGGGGCCGGCTGAGGGCCAAAAAAATTCCAACCGTGTAAATGATATTTTGAATATTGTCAATTTTTTTTTAATTCAACATCCTCAAGAAACTCACCATTCTGGCTTTGTCCCTCTCTCTTAATACAACAGGGTTTCCAAAATGGAATTGAAAAAAAAAGAATTGCTCATCCTCCGGGTAAAATTCACTGTGCGAATGAATAATTTAAATTATTCTACGATGAATATTTATTTATTAAAATTCGATTGTTCGAGCGGATAACGAATTTTCATGGATATTTTCAGAGAAATAACAATTAACAGATAATAATGATTACAAATCGTTCGTTCCCTCGGTGTATTTGCCCTCCCCCCAAGTGCATGTAGCTTGAGACGAAAAAGCCTGCAAAGATTGTCGAGGAAACACGTCAGATCCCTAGGACTTGTTATTCCCTCACTTGAAACTTAAGTCACGTTTTTTTTTCTTCTCTATAACAAAACGTAATAGCGTAGAAATCACTTTGACACATTTTAATTATAATCAACGGCACTTATACAAGCTTTATTCATCTTCGCACCCACCTAGCGTTGCGCGCGACATAATTTTCATGAAAACGTGTTACAGCTGAAAATCACTTTGCGATAAAAGGAAAAAAAAGCGTAGAAGACAGTTTTCGGCATTATTATTGATTTATTATTAATTAATTATCATTATGATAGTTATGTTAAATATTTATTGTAAACATTGCACTGCCCGGCTTCCTACAAAAAAAGGCGATTAAACGCGCGCCCGCGACAATCGCTATAAGCCAATAGTTAAAAAAATGTAATATCTATATTCCATCCACTTTCCACTTTTTTTTTTTTCTTCGTTTTCTAATATCTGTAACAAAAAGAAATTCATATATATATATGATATATATGAAAAAAGGACAACAAAAGGCCAAACTTTTAGAACGAAAAGAATGAAAAAACTCTTTCCCCAAAAAAGAGTGGTGCCAAACAAGCTTTACTAACACATAGTACAGTTTCGGTCTATTACTTTGCAACAGACGACGACGAAGAGGGCCCGACGCTCAAGGAAAAATTATTGTCCTTTATTGTACGGGGAATCGATCTCTTTTGCATCTGGGACTGTTGTTGGGCATGGCTAAAGTTTCAAGAGTGGGTCGCGCTAATTGTTTTCGATCCGTTCGTCGAGCTTTTCATCACTCTCTGTATCGTCGTCAACACACTCTTCATGGCGCTCGATCATCACGATATGGACAAGGACATGGAGAGAGTACTGAAGTCCGGAAATTACGTGAGTATTTTACGAAAAGTTATTGAAACTTTGTCAAAAAAATATTAACTATATACACTTCGCGCGTACCGTTACCCAATTAAAAAGTCAAATTGAATGGGAATTTTGATTACTTTCCTCTGTGACAAAAAAGCTGAAGAAAACAAGAAATTAACGACTTTGAAGGTATTCAAAGAACCAGAAAATTCACAACACAGTTTGTTCGTGATTCGTTATTATTTTTTGTGAGAAAGTACAAAAATCCCGATGAAGACCCCCAATTTATTTATTTCGATGTGTGATGAACGTTTTTGTTTGTTTTTTTTAATTTCCAGTTTTTTACTGCAACCTTCGCCATCGAAGCTGGTATGAAACTCATGGCCATGAGTCCGAAGTATTATTTTCAAGAGGGTTGGAACATATTTGATTTCATAATCGTCGCTCTGTCGCTTCTCGAGTTGGGTCTCGAGGGTGTACAAGGATTGTCCGTATTGCGTTCCTTCAGATTGGTAAGTTCGATTCGTTCTAAACCATCGAAACCGACAAATTTTTCCCTCGGGATAACAAACTTTTCCGTGATAACAAATTATCAACGTTATATTTATCTCTGTTATTTTTTGTCTTCTGTCTTACAGTTGAGAGTTTTCAAATTGGCGAAATCGTGGCCAACGTTGAATTTATTGATATCAATTATGGGTAGAACGGTCGGAGCTCTCGGTAACTTGACCTTCGTACTGTGCATTATAATATTCATATTTGCCGTAATGGGTATGCAATTGTTTGGCAAAAATTATACGGACAACGTCGATCGTTTTCCCGGTGGTGAATTGCCGAGATGGAATTTTACCGATTTCATGCACTCGTTTATGATCGTATTTCGCGTATTGTGCGGCGAATGGATCGAATCGATGTGGGACTGTATGCACGTCGGTGACGTTTCCTGTATACCATTCTTCTTGGCTACCGTTGTCATCGGTAACTTGGTCGTACGTATTCAAATTCTTCGATATCGTTAATTCAGAAAAATACGAATGAAATTAAAAAAAATTAAATTAAATAACCTACAAATTGAAACTTTGCACACTGGTTCATCGTTATTTTTGTACATTCGTTGATTCCTCGTAAGTCATTGCTCGTACGAATTTTAACTTCGTGGAGATACGGAAAAAATCGTTGTGGTGAGGTTTAATGGACAAACAAAAAAAAACAAAAAAAAGGACAAAATATGTAACTTTAAATTTTTAACAATTGCTCCATTTTTCAATGAAATTTTACCTCAGTCTTTCAATAAAAATTTATTTTCGTTTGTTTTTTAATGAAAATTGGCCCGCTTCAATTTTTGCGGCGTAAGCATTGATTTTTTACAACTGTAAATGATAAAAATTGACTTATTTCCTTCTTGTCAAATACAAAATTAATTTGTTTCGAACTTTAAGTAAAAATTGATTCACCTCAATTTTAGAAGCACGATAATTTCGTTATCCTTTTTTTTTTTTGTAAAATTAAAAATTCGTAACGAATGTCTTACGTGCCCAGGTACTCAATCTCTTCTTGGCCTTGCTTTTGAGCAATTTCGGTTCGTCAAATCTGTCAGCGCCGACAGCCGACAACGACACGAACAAAATAACCGAGGCAATTGACCGGATAGCACGTTTTATAGCATGGATCAAGCGTAACTGCGCTGAAGTCGCAAAATTCATGAGAGCCAAATTCACCAATCAGATATCCGATCAGGCGCCAGGTGAGGGACCGTCCAACAGTTGGAAAGAAGGTTTATATCCAATCAGATCGCTTGCTGTGTGCGCTGTGTAGTTTGTGTTTACATTCTTATCATTTAGCCGTGCTTGAATTTTCGTTTTTTTTTTTAATGAAAACCAAAAATTGATTTTTAAAATTATCGTCACCTGTGCCAGTTGCTCCGTCGGGTTCGAAAGATAAAAAATTTCCAGTCCAAATATCGTAAAATACGTCTGTCGCACTATTGCGCACTGGCACGATGGTCTTTCCTTTTCTTTTTTTTTTCTGTACAATCGAGTTTCAGTCTTATCTTTCGCTTTCGATCACACATATCATTGTAAATAAAAATTACATACTGTTAATATCGATTGAAACGTAAAAAAGAAAAATAAACATACTCATAGCGTTTACCATCGAGCTATATACACGATGTTGGTGTTTACCAAAATTTCAAAATTTTGTCAATTCTCAAAATAGCTCGATGAAAAGAAACGCTCGTAATTTCGGATAGTTGCCAGTCGCTTTTATAAGTTGGATTTGAGGTGGATATGACCAATTGTTTATGAAGATAACTTTTTTTTTTTCTAGTCATACATCAATGTCACTACACAAAACTTCTTTCTCGTAGTAAAATATTTCAGTTTATCTTGTTTGTTTTTTTTTTATTTGTTTTTTTTTCTTTACTTCCCACTCGCTTTTATTGATTCATTCTCAAACGACTTTCTCGTAATGCAATTCTCATTGAATGGCAATATTTTCAATTGAAAATTCATCGTTGCCTATTCCGATCAAATAACAAACGAGAGGGCAGAATTAATGAGAATCGATTGTCGTCGACGAGGCAAAGAAATGTTCTCGAGGCTCGTAAAATTTTATTCCATCATTCATAATTGCACATTTTTATTCTCGTACGCGAATAATCGAATTTTACTTCCGAAATTATTGATCATTGTCACTTCGTTAAACGTAAAAATCAAAGATATAAAAACGAATGAAAATAAAAAACCACCGCCGAACACCGTGCTGCTCTCACTCACGATACACGCACTGCGATTTTTGGGCACAAAATTTTTCGTAAGCACTTGTGAAATTACGCACCCCCCCTCCGCGTACACAAAACGTAGATTTACGAGGATATTTTTGAAAGATTAATTTCTATTAATATTGTGCTCGAGATCAATGGAGAATCTCGAAACGTTGCAACCTGGTGAAAATAAAAACAAAAAAAATTGCCCAATTCTTATTAATCCTGCCTCAAGTGCATGGGTGTCAATATTTTCTTTTTTTTTGTTGTTGTTTATCTTACTCCGCGTAATTCGACACTCGATTGACGAGAAATCCACGATATCAAGAAGCGAACAAACGATATGCTATTTGATGATAAATATTTTTACAATTTTTTTTTTTTCCAAATGTGTTTTATAAAATTAGGTAAAAAAAATGAATGATTTTTTCAACGAATTAATTGCACGTTGTATCGATCGTTAGCTTCTTGATAATCGGCAGATTACCAATATTGGTGATTATTTCGAATTATCGTTCCAGTTTGTACAACGTGTGTTTTTTTTTTTTTTACAACACAGATGATTATTTTTAATAACGCATAATTAATATTTGTATTAAAGAAAGAAAAAACAAAATTACGAAAAGATTATTGCTCGGTGGGATGGGTTAGAGTTAATGTGTAAATGTGCAGATGGGATAGACCGCGACGGCGATCGGGATCTTGCAGATGGCGAATTGGACGGCTATAGGGACAAAAAAAGCGCCAAGGAGTTCAACAATCAGTTGGAAGTTGCGATTGGAGATGGCATGGAATTTACTATTCATGGTAATAATAATAATATGTAATACTTGTAACGAATTTTTTTTTTTCCCTCTTTTTACGATTGTCCATTCGACCCAATTATCATCGACTCTATGCCCTTGTTTTGTTGTATTTTAACGAAGGAGATCTGAGAAACAAATTGAAAAGGGAGAGGCTCAGCATGAACAACACCAAGGCCATTCCAAATTCGATCAATCATCGTGATTATAGCCTCGATCGTGATTACATAAATCATCACGATGATGATACGATAAGGTACGTAAATAAGTGTCTTTTAATGTTACCGTGACTTTTGTTAATCGTTATATATTATTCGAACGAAGAATAAAAATAATAATTTTCATTACAAAATTAATTGAAGCTAATTATCGTGATAACAATTCTACGTTGTTTTTTTTTCGATTAATTGTTATTCGTGACAATTATTTTTTTGCAATGAATGCCCTTTTTGGAACAGCCCGGTCGATTGTTTTGTTAAAAAAAAGGCTTTTAAAGTGCACTCTCCTTTGAAACAGTAACAAGTCGTACGGGAGTCACAAAAATCGTCCTTTCAAGGATGAGAGCCACAAAGGAAGCATGGACTCGCTGGACGATGGCGAGGAGAAGAAGGACGCGAGCAAAGAGGACCTCGATCAAGATGGTTTGTACAATCTACGTTTTTTTTTTTTTTTATTGTCGATTTTTTGTCGTTGACGTAATTATAATTTTAACAATTTATTTATAGATTTGGAGGAAGATGGGGAGGAGGGAGAGGACGATATCGACGGCGAGGCGATACCGGTCGACGGTGAAATAATCGACGGTGAATATCCGGCGGATTGTTGTCCGGACAATTGTTACAAGAAATTTCCATTCTTGGCCGGTGACGACGACGCACCGTTCTGGCAAGGATGGGGCAATCTGAGGCTAAAGACTTTTCAACTCATCGAGAACAAGTACTTCGAGACAGCCGTTATCACTATGATCTTGCTCAGCAGTATGGCACTCGTGAGTTTCGTTATTTTAGAAATCATTTATTAAAAACAAAATTAAGGGAGGGGTAAGGGTTTCAGCGTAAAAAAAAAACACTTTTTTTGCGATCTTTTTTCTCAAATATGGATTGAGCAATTTTATTCGAACCTTTTGTACATTATTGAGCATACTTTTGACAATGTTGTGGTAATTTTTTCATGCAGAAATATTGAAGCATAAGCCCGTAACAGAGCTTCCCGCAGAACGTCTTGGAAAAAAAACAATTTGCGGTGTTCACTATAACTCGGCCGGAAATTATCGGAAAATGAAAAACCATGAAAATTTAGTCAAATTATAATCAAATCTTCCCCCCAACGTTCTCCGATAATTTTTTTTTTAATTAAAAAATTTTTGCCGTCCATCTAAAGTGTGAACTGTTATTTTCCACGAAAAATTCCGCCATTTTGTGGGTGGGAAACACCCTTAATGTGAAAAAAAAAAATTTTACCAAACGTTGGGGGGAGGTATTTTATATGTAGAAAATGTGTACAAAGTCCGACATGAATCGGTCAAGTAGTTTTTAAATGGCAGTGAACACGGACTTTGAAAAAGTAGTTTTGAGAAAAACGCGTCTAAAGTGCACTGCTAGCCCGACCGCCCGCAGCTGTTAGAGGTATAGCGTTAAAGGCCAGGAGATTAATAAGACAATAACTTCAAGAATATTGCTTAGATCGGTTTAAAATTTAAAGGACATATTCTTGAAATGTTAAACAATAAGATAAGACAAAAAAAAATTCGATTTTTCGAAAGTGAAAACCCTTACCCCGCCCTTAAGAAGAGAAAAAAAGGGGATCATTATTTATTTATTATTATTAAGCTTGCCACTATGGACTAGCCCCATCGAAAAATGTTTAATTTCCTTTTTTTTCGTGTTTAACTTTTGAGCCAATTTCGTGAAATCGAAAGATCGCTACCTCAACATTTTCTTAAATGCTTGTACATATTGTTGTCGTGCAAAATAAAAAGAAAAGCATAAAAAACGATTAATTTAATTCAGAATTGTGATCGATCGAAAGAGTGAAATTTCCAGAGTCGCGATACGGCGAAAGTACGTATGGGAAACATGAGGGAAAGCTGAGGTTAAAGTGTTTACTATTAATTGTGAAAGAGTAACAATTGATTCGAAAAAAAACATGTGAGTGAGTGAAAAATTGAAATTATCTTTGTTCAGGCTCTCGAGGACGTTCATCTTCAACAGAGGCCTGTGCTACAGGACATATTGTACTATATGGATCGAATATTCACGGTCATCTTCTTCCTCGAGATGTTAATAAAGTGGCTCGCTCTTGGTTTCGCAAAATACTTCACGAACGCCTGGTGCTGGCTCGACTTCATCATCGTCATGGTAAGATAAAAACAAACAATTAAAAAAAAAATAAAAAAAAAACTTCGGTAAATCACGCGGAAATTTCGAAAAAAAAAGTATGACAGATGAATTTTTGAATTATTAAAGAAAACGTTCAATTTCATTGAGTTAAAGGGTTCGAAAATTTGATTGTAAACTCGTAAAAGTTTCCATGAACGGACATGTTTCACAAAATTCATGCGTTAACTGGTGCAACGACAGGATTTTTTTTTCTCTTCGATCCGTTCATTCTACGATCGATGTGCGAATAATTGAAAAGCGACGAAAAAAATCCTGCTGTACAAAATATTCTAGGATACTTCTATCAATTAATTACCCTTGAAATCTCTGTTTCTGGAACTATTGAATTTTCAGCAACTCTACGAATTTCAAGCAGATAATATCTATTCATCTATAATATTATTTTCATTATCCTATATCTCTCTCTCTCTCTCTCTCTCTCTCTCTCTCTCTCTCTCTCTGTTCACGACAATAACGTCGAACTTGACGCACGAAGCCGTACGACCGGAGCACAGAAGCTTCCAATGGAATTTATTTAACGTTTTTTTCTTTTCTTTTCATTCAACATAGAAACGAAAAAACAAGAAAACAAAGAACAAACAAAAACAGAAACGAAAAGCTACATATTGTTTATGAGAATAATTGTTCGATAGGAATATTTGCGCAACTATAATTTGAGTTAATGACGATGTAGCTATCGCTGATCAACATGGGTGCTATCTGGGCCGGTGCCGCGGACATCCCAGCTTTCCGTTCAATGAGAACACTGAGAGCTCTGAGGCCCTTACGAGCGGTATCACGTTGGGAGGGCATGAGAGTAAGTCATCGGTCGAAATCAGAGGGATATTACAATGATATTCCCACGTATTATCATATAACTGTTATCGTGTTTATATTCATTTTTTACGATCATTATCGATTCAGCGTAAGCGGCGTGTGATTGAAAGAAAAAAAAAACGAACAAAATTTGTGCAATTTTATAACGTTTTGTCCGTCTCGACGAGCAACGTCGATTACATTCGGTGTTTTGCAAGATCCAATTTTCAGGGAGAAAACAAAAAATTACGTATGGTAATCGAGTGATAAACATAGAACAAAAAGCGTTAAAAAAACAACAACATATCGGAGTAATTTGAAAAACAATTACAAAAACATAAATAAAAAGAAAATGACGGCTACGATAATCGTTGTAGCATACTATGGTGCGCTTGTGAATTAAAAAGACATGTCCGAGATGTGCCCGGATACGCACTGGACGTTCGACTTTGGTGTTCCCGCACTAAACAAAAAAGGAAGAAAAAAAAAAAAGAAATTAAATTCCGAAGTCTCTGTCGTACTAGCTACTGCGGTGTACGCCTTTTTTATTATATATACATACATATATATATATATTTAAAATTATATTTATTATGTATTTAATATATATACATATATATGTATGTATGTATATATATCCTAATATAAAAAGTTTGGTAAACATTGATCGTTGTCGCAAAGAACGTTCGCTTTCTATGTAATGTAAAATACTTCCTTGTGCGTATGTGTTTATTTTCTATGTAAAGGAGACGTTTTTTTTTCTTTTTCTTTGGACAGTGGTAATATCCTCGACGATTTGAACGAGCGAGCTTTGAATATGACTTTTGGAGGGAAAAAAAAAAGAACCCCCGTGGCGGTGTTGCTTCCTTCCTTCTCTCGCATATCGTCCCGTGTTATTTGCTCGTACGTTGCATTTCTTTTCTTTCGCACAAATTTGCATCGTTAATTGCGAGGAAAAGAGAAAAGTCAATTTGATAAAGAGAAACGAACAAATTGAAAAAAATAACGAAAAGTTAAGACTTTTGGAATCGCGTGATTGCACGCAAAGACGTTTAATGCAACGTACGGCATGTTAAAAGAGAAAACCAAAGTTTCATCTGTTTCAGGACGGAGCCGATTGGTCGTTGTTCTCGTTTCATACAATTATCATCAGTATTATTGTCATACTATACTACTATATAACCATATTTATAATGTACATTATAATACCTCATCTCTGCGTCTTGTATTTCTCGTATATCGTCTCTTAATTGTCATTGCTACACGTTGTTGTATACCGTACTCTACTATGTCTACTATACTGCTGCTAATCCTATAATTTAAAAAAACTGCGGTACGAGTGGATACTATATTATGCCGAAAATAAGAAAAAAAAAAACGAAGGAATGGAAACGGAAAAAAATAACGAAAAAGAGAACGGGGTACAGAGCCGAGCGAAATAATATTAATAACCGGTAAAATATTAATAACAATATAGAGTTACACAGAAAAAAAGATATTATTTATTAATAATAATAATAATATGAATAATAATAATAGTATTATTATTATCAATAATAATAATAGTATTATTATTATCAATAATAATAATAATTTTATTGATATGTTAATATTATTGATATTATTAATCATTGTATTATTCATTTTTATTATTTTACATTGTTGTTAAAAAAAGTCGTACCATCAATGATTATTATTCGATAATTTGTTTTGTAAAAAGTAAAACTCACGAGTGAGTTAATTAATGAATAGGAAATCGGTGAATACCTCGGGGCCAGCGCGGCAGAGGCAGATCTTCTTTCAACCTTCCCCCTCAGCCCCCCCCCCCCCCCGCCCCGCAAACCTGAAAGAAAACCTTTGAAATTTTGACTCGTTCTCATTCTAGCACTGTCTTATTTGCACTATATATTTGTACTAAACTTTGTAACACGAGAGAGATCGAGATTTTGTTTTTGTTTGTTAACGTAACGTGATTTTCTACGATATTACGACGACCAACCACTCTGGAACTTAATTATTACTTTTTTCCTTCCTCTCACCACGTCAACAACGAGAGATGGTTGACATTTTTGTTGTTGTTTCTCCTCCAGTTCGTTTTCATTCCCTTTCGAAAACTCTCGCTGTTATTTTTCCCTCTCGTTTCTCGCTCGCAGGTTTCGCTCATTAACTTCGTAGCGTCGCTCTGTGGTGCGGGCGGGATTCAAGCCTTCAAAACAATGCGGACCCTAAGGGCCCTAAGGCCACTCAGGGCGATGTCTAGAATGCAGGGAATGCGGGTATGTAGCCCGAACGTCTCAGCTGACCTTATCACATGTTTTTTTTTTTTTTTTTTCATTTTTTAGTTTCATTTCTTCCACACAAGTGCAGTTTAAACGCATTTTTTTTTTCATTCATTTAGTGTCCACGTCCTCTGGGACGTTATGTTCGTATTGAAAAAAATAAATAAAATTACTTTAACATCGTTTGATTCATTTATTATCATTATTATTATTGGAACATTATTAGATTATTACCTCGTTGAACCAATATGTCACACATTATAATTACGTATTATGTCTCGATGTCATACTACAATCATTCTCGTATCGTAGTCTCATTTTGTTAGTTTAAAAAAAAAGAAATTAAAAACACGAAGGAAAAAATACAACGAAAAACGAATGCAAATTGCCAATGTTATATTGTCATTAGGATTTTTGTATTTTAAATAACATAATGATCGATATTAGATTTTTGTGCAATATTCGAACGATTTGTCAACACACGAACGTCCTTCCTTTTAGTTCAATATATGCCTTAGCACGAAAAACATACATATATTATAACCATAATATATTTTGTTATTATCTCTCATTTATCTCGACAACCTCGAGTCACGCACGAATTAATTATGTACTTGTATCGATTGCCAAGAATATTTTAAATTGATATATTAATTTTATCGAAACACACATTATAACACCAATCACACGTCGTGCAGTACTTTCACTATTTTTTAATGGTATTTTTAGAAGCGTGCGCAAGAAAAAAACCGAACAACATAGATTAGAAAAGTCATTTTTTTGCACGTTTACCATGCATTATACCATTACGCAGCCAATGATTAATGCACTTGCTCGTTATCTTGGAATTACAAAAAAAAAAAAAAAGGGAAAAAAACATAGAGAAATGCCAGTAGACGAATTATGTTCGAAACCCAATTTCAGTCTCGTAATTATCAAATGAGCGAAATTAATCGACGTACGAGCGTATAGTGATATTTATATTGTTCGATAATCAATTTACGCGTTCCAGTATATGTATTTAGCAGCACCGTGAAATTCTCAAACGTAGACAATTGGTACAACGTGGAAATTTTGTTTGCCGTTTCTTTTTTAAGTCACGTTTCCTGAAGGAAGGAAATTTGAAGAACAAAAATAAACATCTATTTAATTTATACAAAATATATTAGTAAAAAACAAAAAAAATTAGTTAAACACCCGATTTAATTGTAAGGTCGCTGAGACATTGGGTCTAGAGTTATGGTCATGCCCATACCCTGACACTTATTCAACTTATCGAATAAAATGCAATTTATTCTATTGTTTATATGAACAAATTGCATGCCAAGTTAGGTGGATTGTCGAGTTGAAATGGAAATTTCGTGATGGCCTGATTCCCAGCTTTACAAGAACAATTCCTTAAGTTTCAGTTTGAAGGAAAAAATTAATACATTTATATAACATAAAATGTACACTGTTAAGTGTTAAACGAATTTTTTGTAATAAAAATATTGAAATACCCAGTTTGCCAGAAAAATTTCCATTCGACGATGATAATTCACGTTAAACTGCAATCTTATACACGAATAAATATGATAAACATCCACTAAATGTATTACATATGTATATACGCTATGATATGCCTAAATCATGTATAAAAAAAAAAGCTATCGCATGATCAATGTTTGCTCGAAGCTTACGAGATCCTGTGCTGTTTATATGCTTCTGTGCCTGTTAAATGCTCAATATGTCTATACCTGCGTGTAATATACGTGTAAATTGAGCTTCGCGTAGTTATTTGCCCAATGGACGAAATTCTCCGCTTAATAGACATGTGGAAAATATAAAAGAGAACATTTTCGAGTTATCGTTACGTAGATTATAGTTGAAAGAATTTTTTAGCATATATATATACTAGCCCGATTTGGCACAACGATATCACACACGTTATTCATACGACGCCACTTTGGATTACAATTATACCTTATTATCATTATCGTTATTATTACAATTTTTTTTTAAACGCAATTAGAGACACGCACAACGATCGGTCGCATCGCCACGAAAAAAAAAAACGCTGTATACAACAATTAGATCCTTAGGATCGTTAGATCATCGTGCATTCATAGTTCGAATTGCCATAGAAAAACACAACGCGTTTATTGAAGAAAAAAAAACTTTGTTGTATCAAATTATGCTTTTCGATTCCTATTATTTTCAAGAAATTACAAGTAATTCCAACGAAAAGTTTCGTTCGATCGGAACTCCATTATCTCGCGACACGATAGAAATGTAGAAAAAATAATAATAGTCCACACTGAAGATGCTAAGAACATTGATTTTGTATAACAATTATGCCGAAAAGTTATTAATCAAGTAGTCGAAAAAAGTCGTCCGCGAAATCTGTAGAAAATGATTTTTATCGCCTTTCTATCCATTATTTCAAATCAATGTTATTACGGTCTTCGGTATCGTTCATTTTTTTTTTCAAATTTTCTATCGTACAGCAAACTACTCAAAATTTCAAGGGTTCTTGTAATTTCAATAGTTTATCGATAAACGTTTGTGAAAATAATTCTTTCAAATTTTGCAATTCTCAGCATAGAGAATGGTACCGTGTACCACCTTACAAGTGAATTATTCAAAATTGCTGCATTTGGTACATTTTTTTCTTCTTCAAGACGAGGCTTCATCTACACCTTCACCAAAAACAGAAAAAAAAAACAAAAAAAAAAGATTCGATCACTCACTTACAATAAAATAGAATTTACTTGTAAAGCAACAAAATTAACGCTATCTTTCTTGTTCAGGTGGTGGTTAACGCATTGGTTCAAGCTATACCGTCTATCTTTAACGTCTTGCTGGTTTGCCTTATATTCTGGTTAATCTTCGCTATTATGGGAGTTCAGCTGTTTGCTGGAAAATATTACAAAGTGAGTGAAATAGAGAAAAAGTTATATAAGAATAGATTTTTTATTTTTTTTTCTCGTTCAATTTAAGTCGTAATAATTCGATGTGTATGACGAAAATTTACAGTGCGTCGATATGAACAAAACAACATTGAGCCACGAAATAATACCGGACAGAAATGCCTGTATAGCCGAGAATTATACGTGGGAAAATTCACCAATGAATTTCGATCACGTTGGTAAAGCTTACTTGTGTCTGTTCCAAGTTGCAACTTTCAAAGGTTGGATACAGATTATGAACGACGCGATTGACTCGCGAGACGTGAGTACAAAAAAAGTTAACTTCTTTTTTTTTTTAATTCGTGGTCGCAAGATACTAACAGTTAGAAATTTAGAAAATTGTTTTTTTTTCCCAATTACATTTGAATAATAGCAACTATAAATATATTTAATTCATTGATAGCTAGGAATTTGGGGTGTAACAAAAGAATAGCAACTAAATGACCGAAATTATTATTTCAATTTTTAAATATAATTCGAAAACGATATATTTCAACTGTGATTACGAAATTTCCGATTTCCATAAACGTTTTTTTTTTTTTTTCAAATATTCTTTTATTTATTCTTTCAGATAAACAAACAACCGATTCGCGAAACGAATATTTATATGTATCTCTACTTTGTATTCTTCATCATATTCGGATCGTTTTTTACCCTCAATCTATTCATTGGAGTTATCATCGATAACTTTAACGAGCAAAAGAAAAAAGCGGGTGGTTCGCTCGAGATGTTCATGACGGAGGATCAGAAAAAATATTATAACGCTATGAAGAAGATGGGCAGTAAGAAACCACTCAAGGCCATTCCCCGACCAAGGGTGAGTTAAAGACGAAAAAAAAAAACAATTGCAATAAAAAAAAATTTAGTAAAAAAAAACATGTATTTACATTAAAAAATATATTTGTTTCTTTTAATGTAATTTTTTTTTCTTCGTTCTCTTACAGTGGAGACCGCAAGCGATTGTGTTTGAAATAGTGACGGATAAAAAGTTCGATATGATAATCATGTTGTTCATCGGCTTCAATATGTTGACAATGACACTGGACCATTACCAACAAAGTGACACGTTCAGCAATGTGCTGGACTACCTGAACATGATATTCATTGTGATATTCAGCAGCGAGTGTCTGATGAAGATTTTTGCCCTTCGCTACCACTACTTCAAGGAGCCCTGGAACCTCTTTGATTTTGTTGTTGTTATATTATCAATATTAGGTAATGTAACGTAATGATTATTTCAGTCGTATGACCCTACTGAAACCGGTCCGATATTGAATGATAAAAAAAAAACAAAAATACCTGTTTGCTTTATACGTCTCGGAAACTATCGCGAAACAAAATGATACATGCAACTTTTTGTTCAATCATTTTCTTTCTTCATTGTTCATGTCATGGATTTTCGTATAATGAAAAAAAAAACAAAACAAGATCGTACGACACGATTATAGAAATCTAGAACTAGAGTTTTTTTTTTTTTAATGCCAATGAACTGCAAATTTGGTAGTACGAATGCCTACCCCATGTCTTCTATACTCGAACCCTGTCTCTTTCAATGTTGCTACATTTTTAATTTTTTTTTTCACTTTGTTCTCGTAATATTTGTTCTCGGCACACGATTGTACGAAAAAAAGAAAAAGCGAACAGGTGTATGAGGCGTTTCAATTGAGTCGAAACGACTGATTGTCATCATTACGTTATGTAGCCTTACATTGATGTGATCTCTGATGCTTCGATGGTGCCCCCACCTTCCCCCTGTTACCTCGTAACCTATCTATCTATTTAACAAACCCCTTATCACCCTCGAAAATATAACAGCCTTTTGACCAATATCAATACGTTACCTCGCGGATCGATAGCTCAATATTCATCGAAAAATGTTAATTCGGCACTCATATTTAAATTTGCACAATGTTGGTACAGTATTTTTTTATTTTTATCGACAAAAATCACTTCACTACAGTCAATTTGTTCTGAAAAAAAAAAAAAAAAAAAACACAATTATGGCGGTACTATAATCGCGCTCCTCATGGGTTGTTCGAAGGTTCACATTTGAAGATTTAAAAATGATATTTGCGAACTTTTACCAGTGGATATTTAATTTTTCTCGTAACGGTCACGATCATTAGAGAAACCGAAACTTCGGGCGATCATTTTATACGTCATTGTACAGTTGAATTTAAAAAAAAATCATTTCAAACACTCGTTTGGAAATTTTTTTTTTTTTTGCAAAATATATTAAAATTTGTACACTCTTTTCAATTTTTTTTCGGCTTCTATTTCACTGTCAATCGTTTTCCTCGCAATAAAATTAACATCACTATTCTCTACTTTGCTCTGTACCACTACAAAAAAAAATTGATTCTTCCGAAGCTTTACGATCGCGACGTAACGAATTGATCTTGAAAGTATAGTGTAAGTATACTCGAGCCTCTCTTCGCCTACTATACTCCCCGTATACGTTTCACCGGTAAGAAAGTTCCATAATAACAAATATGCATCTTTTCGACTGCATCTACGATTGGCACGTATATAAAACTTACAAAAACAAAGAAAAAAAAAAAGAAAAAAGAAAACAAATTATCTTAGATCGATTTCAGTCACTACACAAATTTTTATTTGCAAATCGAGGATTCTACGTTCTTCCTCGTCGCGTCAGAGTGAATAATAGTGCTATAGAATTTTTTTTAATTTTTTTATTTTTTCTAATAGATCGAGAAAAATCGAAACTATCAACGGTCTATCTCTCTCGAGCGTGGCTCCATATTTGGATGAATATTTTCGTAAAATTTGTCGAGTAATGCACGAAAGAAATATTCGTGAGAACGTATAAATCGCTGATGATACATTTTGTCCGAGGCAAAAAAAATTAGTATTACTCTCAAGGGTGAGGGGTTCGTGAAACGCATTTTTTTTTCCAAGTGAGTTTGTTAAAAGAAAGTGCAATGTAATGGGATATTTCAGTTTAGTGTGCTATTTTTTTTGTTTGTTTGAGTTTCATAAAGTTCAACAATGAGAAAAAAGTTAAATAATTTTTCAAAAATACCGGAACGCCGGCGATGACGAAATTTTTTATGATAAACATCTCATTTCTGGAACAACATTACTGGTTTCAATTTTTTTTTTTCATTGAGCAGTTCTCGAGATTCTAAATCGAAATTTCCTACGAATATTTAATATTTTTTGTTTTTTTTTACAAACTCACTTTGATAAAAATCGCGTTTTACAATCCACGATCCTCAACAAGCTTTTTGTACATTGCCAGCAGATGCGTTGCGGAGTAGTTTTACGTTTTTTTTTTTTTTCCACCGAAATAACGTTCTTCTAAAACGAAAAATTACGGAGAGTGCGCCGGAGAGGCCAGACTGTTGTAGCGCTGCTGTAATCACGAAGAATTAGCTAAAAAAAAAACGAGAAAAAGGGGGTTGGTTGGTACATTTTACACGCGTCCTCTTTTTTGCCACCAAAAATCGGAAATCCGAATTCAATCGCATTACGAATGTATCTTTAAGGATCGTGATTGTTCGGATTTCATCCAAAGTTTGACTGTGAAGGGGTGAAAAAGTGATTCGTATGAAAATGTACCAATCGCCTGTCTCGCCGGTCGTTGTGTTCGCCGATATGCTTGGCAAAAAAAAAAACGTTTGAAAAAAAAAAAACGAACAGCAAAAAACACAAACAACACACACGGACACATAGTACATCGTAGTCTTATGATTTTCGTTAGTTTATCCACACGAACACCGAGTAAACGATTCGCTATGATTAATGTCTCTGTTTAATTTCTTTGATTTCGTTTGGATTTGTTGAAAATTTGATAATGGCCTAGTGTTAAGAATAAATTAGTGAGCCAGAGAACGTAATTAACGTAGATAGGATCGCTTTGGTCACGTTTGGTCGTACCGAGTGATTGATAAACATTAGGCACTTAGTACACAGATTAATAGGATTTTTTTTACGTGAGCGAGATGTTGACAAAAAAAAAAAAAGAAAAAAAGAGAGAGAAAGAAAAAAGAACGAGAAAAAAAAGAGGCATGGTTCTTTGGAAAGTTCTGAGCCCCACTACCCTTTGCCCCCTTTAAAAAAAACCCTCGTCTTAGATGTGCATGCCCTTTAATACAACCCTGAGAAAACGAGATTTCCCCTGCAAGACCCCTACTCTGCCTGCATTTTTGTGACATAACATTCCCTAGCTGCACCAAATTTGATATAATTAATCTTTTTTTTTTTTTTTTCCTTTTTTCGTAATAACAACGAGATTCAACGGAACGACGTCGTGAAATGTCTAATCGTAATTTTTTTTCTCTCTTTCGTCACAACTCTAGGGTTGGTACTCAGCGACATTATCGAGAAGTATTTTGTCTCACCGACCCTGCTGAGAGTCGTCAGAGTGGCTAAAGTTGGACGTGTATTGCGTCTCGTCAAGGGCGCAAAAGGCATAAGAACATTACTGTTTGCCCTTGCCATGTCGTTGCCGGCGCTCTTCAACATTTGCCTACTGCTTTTCCTCGTAATGTTTATATTCGCCATCTTCGGAATGTCATTCTTCATGCACGTCAAAGACAAGAGCGGTCTCGACGACGTGTACAACTTTAAAACTTTCGGACAGTCGATGATACTGCTGTTCCAGGTAAAAAAAAAAAAAAAATACACATACGTCTGTTTGAGTAATCGTCATGATTTTTCATAATCCAAATTGTTGGCGAGAAAATGCAAGAATATAGGGTGAAAATGTACAAATAGTCAGCGTACATCCTCGGGTCCGTGTGACCCGAGCGAAAAGCTAAGTCGGTTGCTACTTTTGTGCGATTGGTATTCGACATAACGTTTTGTTTCTTCTCAAACTGCATGTTTTCCTCTTTTTTAAAAACATCACTTCTGTCTTTTGGTATTTTTTTTTATCATAAAGATATGCTTTTTTTTTTAACTGCTTTTCCGACTTACTTTTTATGGAGAAAACTTTTGCAACTACTCTCGGTCCGCTCAGAGAGCGACTGAAAATTTTAAACGGGTTTTTCTCGAAATCACGTTTTTTTCGAAACACGCGGAAGCATAACTCGAACGAATTTTCGCTTATCGATTTGAAAATTTAACTGCACATTAAAAATTAGATTCTCTACAGAAGTACGTGGAATTTTTGTGTCATATTACATAGTCTTTCCGTTATAAACAATTATCTGCTTTCGTCCGAAAATTTTTTATCTTTAAAAAAATTCGCCATTTTGGCAAAAATCAATATATCGGAAAGAATCCTACGTACTTCTGTAGCTGGTGTTATATATAATCGATAACAAATTTTGATTTTTCGTTACCGGTCAAAAATTGCATGAGCTACGTATCCGCCCGTGGACCCTTCCGAAAAAAGGTGTCGACGGAAAAATGCTGTGCAGTCGCTATCTCGTTATTAATCACTGCAAAAAAATTCTTTTTTTACAGTTCATTAGTACTGTAATACAGAAATGTGCACGGAACTTCGATTTATTTCATAATTTCGCTAAAAAAAAATTCCCAACATATGCCTATTTTTTCTTGCTCCAGAGTGGCCTGATCCGTTAAAGAAAAAAAAAGCGTAAAATCCATTAAGATTGAATCCAGAATGAACATTGGGAGACCAAAAAAAAAACAAAGATTTAGTTCGAGATAAAAGCGAAGGCCCTTCCTTCGATTCGGAATCGGAAATTGAAACCGAGAAAAGCAAAGGAAAAAAAAACGGAAATAAAAAAAATACAACAAAAAATCTCTTGAAAAAAATCATGATCGAAAAATAATGTAATTTTTGTTTTCGCCGCACAGATGTCAACATCGGCCGGTTGGGACGGTGTCCTCGATGGTATAATAAACGAGGAGGATTGCAACGAGCCAAACAACGAGATAGGCTATCCGGGCAATTGCGGATCATCGACAATTGGAATTGCATACCTGCTATCGTATCTCGTCATCAGCTTCCTAATCGTCATCAACATGTATATCGCTGTGATATTAGAGAATTATTCACAAGCGACCGAAGATGTGCAGGAGGGATTGACCGATGATGACTACGATATGTATTACGAAATATGGCAGCAATTCGATCCGGACGGAACGCAGTACATAAGATACGATCAGTTGTCGGAATTTTTGGACGTGCTAGAGCCACCGTTGCAGATACACAAGCCGAACAAGTACAAGATAGTGTCGATGGATATCCCCATATGTAAGGGCGACCTTATGTTTTGCGTGGATATCCTCGATGCGCTCACCAAAGACTTTTTCGCACGTAAGGGCAATCCAATTGAGGAGACAACGGAATTGGGCGAGGTGCAGGCGCGTCCCGACGAAATTGGCTATCAGCCGGTGTCCTCGACGCTCTGGCGTCAGAGGGAAGAATATTGTGCGCGTTTGATACAGAACGCATGGAGAAAGCACAAACAGCAGAGACTCGGTGGTCCGAGCGAGGAGAGCGACGATCCAGATATGGATCCGCGTGTACGACAAACGGCCGTACTGGTCGAGAGCGATGGTTACGTTACGAAAAATGGTCATCGTGTTGTTATACACAGCCGTTCGCCGAGCGTAACATCGAGAACGGCGGATGTTTGATCGGCCGCTAGCCGCGTACTGCCATCGCGCCTGAGATGTCCCACCACCTTTCCCAATCAAACGTCAGGCACTGCCGCCGCGTCATCGTCGAGTCCACTAACAATTGTTAACGATGGCGTTGCCGCCGCCGCTGCTGCCGCTGCTGCGAGTGCCGCTGCTGCCGCTGCCGCTGCTGCACATATCTATCACGAGCATCCTGACGAACAGTGAACATTTTTTCAAATTACGCCAACAAAAAAAAAACCACCTAATGCCACAAACACACACACACACGCGACATTTTTAATGGAAAATAAAAATTTGAACACACAAAAATGAAGATATACGCGCAAGAAACACCACAGAGACCGTGACGCGTGACAGTGAAAAAATACGCAAGAAAGAGAGAGAGAGAGAGATCAAGAAGAAGATGAAAGATTGAAGAAATAATTAAGGACGAAAATTCGCACTACACGCGTTTTATTGTACTAATCGACAGCCTTATAGTTTTATAAAGACAAAAAAAAAACGTATAAAGAATACGAAAAATTTCCTCCAACGAGTTGCCTTTTGATCGACTGCACGCGATATTATATGTCGTCGTTGGCGAACGAGGATCGGTCTGTTATACTGTGGTGGATCGACATATTATATATATATTAAAAAAAAAAAAAAGAAGGAATGAATATGCGTACTTAAAAGAAAAAAATCCATTACGCTCGTTTTTTCATTACCCGTTTACGGGTCGCGCCATCGCTTGACAATTTGGATTTTTCGACAAAATACTTGGTGAAGAGAGCACGAAAGAAAAGAAAAGGGAAACGGTGAAAGTACCATTGTCATTTGATTCTTTGGAGATCCCAGGTTGTATCCTTGGCGGGACGAAGAACGATGGACGTCGTTCGCTTCATCGAAGCTGGAATAGGGCCTGCCACCACCGATCGAGCCTCTTCGAAAGATACCAGAAACAAAAACAAAAACAAAGAACAAGAGATAAATAAGGTGCGTGTGTGACAAAAAACGAGAGAGAAAAAGTGTCCTGGCAATTAATTATATAATACATTGAATATATAATCGAATTGAATGAGGAAAGGGGCAGAAAAACAAAAGGATTTCGATGTTGCGGGCCTAATATCGTCCGTTTTTTTTTGTTTGTTTTTCAAATCGAGGAGAACGATCGAAATTCCATGGACGCGAATACGCTGACTGACACTCGTAGACGCCCGCAAGGACGTCCACGAGTGAGAGTACGAAGATAAAAGCGCTGCGAGAGAATTGAAAAAAAAACACCATGACGAAACAGACGAATCGTCGATACACGAGGACAGTGGTGACTTGGCTCCCAGGATCGGTTTCCCCAACAAAAATAAAAGAACAACACATCGGATTCCGGGAGTCGACGGATCCACTGTTTTTCATACAATCTGCAGTAACGTCCGTCTATAAATGACGATCGTGGCGCACGATCGATGGCAAAGGAAAACGCGAATTAGGTGAATGTGGCACGCGGCTAGTCAGACCAATTGTGAGGCAACAAAATCGATCGAGATAATGAAAACGAGTCACAGTGGACATCGCGACGATTATCAACCACTGCTGTCGACGGTTGAAATAATCGTCGAAGGTGAAATAACGAAGAAGAAACGGTAGAAGAAAAATAAGATGATTCGTGGTGGCGCTGCTCGTCAACGGGAAAATTTCGAAGTTGACATCCTTCCCCCCTCGCCCTCCATAAATCGCTGAGAAAAATGAAATTCCAGCGCTCAGTTCTCCGATTCATCAACGATAAATCAAGCTAATAGTCACAAAATGACACGGCCAATCAGCGAATCACCGTGGCAAAGTTTTTTCGTTTCCACCCCTTGCTCGTACGAAGAGTTTTTTTTTTCGAATTTCGTTCGTTCGAATTCTCTCAAACTAATGTAAACATCACTTCACGGTACACTATATATAATTATTAACTTTACATAAACGACATTTGTCCTACCCCCCAAAAAAAAAAGCCCACCCCACCCTTCCCCCTTTCTTCGCCAGTTTGTAGCGTCGACTCGACGAGCTAGCCTGGTTTTTTTTTTTACAGAACAAATAAAAAAAAACTAGAGTTGACTCGTACAAAAACGAGATCTGACGCGGCGACGTGATGCAGTGCGCGGTGCGAACGATATTTATTCGCGACGGCGATTTATATAGCGAATTAACAATTACATATATATATAAACAAGAACAAAGAGGAAGACGAGGCAAAACTGAATTAGTGGAAACGCGAATTCTATGAGGTGGGAGAAGAGCAAAAAAGTTATATGTTCGTAATCATCGAGTGTGTAACGAGAAAAAAAAAAAATTATGCAAAAGAAACGTGTGTACAAGAGGATCAAGTGTGAAGACAGAGAGAGAGAGAGAGAGAGAAAGAGAAAGACAGTGAATTATTAAATAGAAAATTTAAACGAAAAGAGACTAAACCAACACAATCCTCACCCGTAGATCGAGAGAGGTGATATATATACATGTATATACACACACGTATATATATGTATATATATCCTAAAAAACTATTTCATCCAAAAAGTTTTTCTACGTTGTTTCATTAATCATCATTATTATTATTATTAAATTATTGTTATTCATTGGGTATATAGCCTGTAGTTTTTTGCGGCATATCGGGAGGCGGCGTCGTCCTCACGTTATAGATATATTGTGCATCCAAACATTTAATGACATATATATATATGCATATATAAAAAAAAAAAATATATATGTACATATATATTACATGTGATATGCGCGATAGTACGTACTACGTGCGCGTGCGGAAGACCCGGATAGAAAACAAACAAACAAACAAACAAACAAACAAACCAAAGAATCGAAGAGGAAGAAAGAAACCGTTAGAAAACTTAACAAAGTACAGGAAAACGCGATTCAAATATTCGGGAAAATGCCGGCCAAAAGCCCCCCGCGGAGATTACCGATGATTCCTCACGCGGCTAACATTTGATTTTCATTGTAAACACACGCACACACGGCATGTCCGGGTAATCTCTTCGGTAAATGAATCGACAATTTTTCCCGAATATTTTTCCTTAAATCTCGAGGAACAACAATTCGAGCGTGCTCCAGCGACGTATAATTACAATAATACAAACGAAATACTACAATCGGGAGGGGGGGGCGCGAAAAAAAAAATTATTAACGCTGAAAAAAAATGATCGAGAGGAAGGAGCGAGAAAATAAATAGCGTACGAAAAAGCCCTCTAGCACTATAATTAAATACTATTTACGTACTTATACATTTAAACATATATATATAGACCACGATTGTTAGCAAACAAACGAGCGTTTAACACGTTGCGCGTTAAATCGTGTTACGCCCCTTTGTCAGCCAGCAATCGATGTATTTATGTGTATAAGTACGTAAAAAAAAAACAGAAGAAAAATAAAAACGCACGCGTTTACGAAACATTGCGACACACGAGTACATATTATAAATACGTATTTATCGCGGGAACGTTGCAAGTGTCGCGCAGCGCGTACTATTTATACGCTAAACGAATGAATCTAAATAGATTGACTATATACATAAATATTTAAAGAAAAAAAAAAAACCAAAAAAAAAAAATACATCAGCCTACTTGCAATTTTTGGCTTTTTATAATTGCACACACTTCTAAATATATTTCCCTCGTAAATAATGTCTGTTCGAAGATGATAAAAAAAAAATACACATACACACACACAAACACAAACACATAATAATAATAATCTACGGTGATGAAGCTATTTTTTTTTTGTTTTTTTTTATTTTCAACGACGACAACAAATTACTTTAACGAAACAAAAACGACGAAATTACGATACGGTGAAGGATGGCGAGAAGGAGGGAAAATTGTGTGATTCGAGAATTTTGAATAGTGTGTGCGACGACGAAATATTTATAATAGTGTAATATCATTGCGCGCGCGCGCACCCTCGTTCGCCGTGCATTGCCGCGTGTAGCGCATCGGCAAAATCGAATAAACAGAAGAAAAAATAGATATGATAAAATAATAAAAAATAAAAAACGCAAAAAAACCTGAAAAAATAAAAAAATAAGAAGCTAACGATAATAACACTCATATGAGCATATAGTATTTATATAACGACCATCGGCAAATTGCCTTGCGATAAAACGGGCGTATGGATGAACCGAACAAAAATAAGTGAAAAAAAAAAAATAACAAAAAACATTAAGAGCAAATCGAAACCGACAAGCAGCGTCAGCAGCGTACTTACAATGTAGCAGTCGGAGCGCAGTTTTTTTGTCTATTTTTTTTTTATATTTTAGTAATAGAAGACACGCGTTAAATTTTTATTTTGTGACTCGACCAGCGAACACTTTGTCAACAGTCACCGAATCCTTCTCGTTATGCCACTTTTGTCGGTCGCTCATCATACAATCGACGATTACAAATTTTGAACATACAGAAAGAAAGGAAAAAAAAAAAAAGAAAAATACATTACACAAACACACGCTGTTGGGCAAAACGTAAAATTGGCCTTGTAGAACGACATTAAATTAACCCGCAAAATGTTTTCAATTAATATTCAATTAATTTGTCGTATTTTTAATTTTCGTAATGTCGTTTTCGTTGATTCATTCGCGATTTCACACGAAACGACAATTTTTTTTCCTTCACTCATTACTCTTTCGTCAGAGTCCCCATCGCGATCTCGCGGCTACTTCCCCCGTCGTGTCACGAAGCCGGCCGTCATAATTAAAAATAACAATCATTGAAAAACCGAAATTAACGAAACAACCAACGACGATTATCTCGCGGTTAATCAACAACAATTTTTACTTCCCCCCCAATTGTAATCGAACGATTAATTATGATTGACGAAGGATCGTCGTTGGTGAAAGTCGAACAGAAAAAAAAAACGAAAATTCGAACGATTTCTCTCTTCTCAATGCTCCCGAGGCGATTTACATCAAATTCGTGAATTATAATTCTTCCCCGTTCATCAAAATCGCGAAGAGAAGAACGTTATCGTTTCGTAAATTATTCGTCGATAATTTGAAACGTGTAAAAAGAGAAAAAAATTTAATTTCGATCGACCGTTTTCGTCGCGAACAGCGCGCCGATCTCCGCGATGTCCAAAACTTTTGAGTTTACTGACACAAGGGATTTTGCGAAATTATTATTTTTTTTCTTTATACATCATTTATTGTTCGTTGCACGGGAAAATTAATTGTTAAGGTGTAAAGCTTTAAAGTATAAGGTCGTTTCGTTACCGGCTCGTAGTACCCATTGACACGCACACGTAAAACTAACGAGACACGAGACAATTTTCGAAATTCCAACGATAGTTTGATTTAAAAAGAGGAGAAAGAAAATAATCACGATAAAGTACCGAATATAAGATTTAGGGGAAAAAAAAAAAAAACAGAAAACTGATCCATGAAAGCGCTATACAGTTTCAAGTCAATATTGGAGTTGCGTGTGCAACTTACGATTTCCCAAACATTATCGATGAAAAGGGTATCGAGATTTTTTTTTATTCACCAGTACTTTTATAATTACTATGAAGATTTTGCGTTCGACTGGACCAGAGATATTTCATTAATTTATCAATTATTTTTCATTGATGTCATTTATTTTCTCGCGATTTTATCTCTAAACAAAAGTACATTACAAAAGACACGATATATAATTATGAGTTATTAGAAATATTATTTGTTTTTTATCATCGAAATTCAATTGACTGAAAATGATAATTAAATGACGAAATTCATTGTTTCCTCTAATCAGATTGAAAATTTAATATTTAATACACGTATCATTAGGGCTTACACAGACACACATACAACACCAATCGTTATTCTTATTCTTACAGACACACGCACAGAAAAAAAAAACAAAAAAACACCCACACACACACACACGGAGAGAAGTAACGAGACAGAGATTGAGAGAAAAAAAAAAAAAAACGTTCATTACTCTAAGCTAAGTAGAAGCTCAAAAGAAGAAAAAAAAAAAAGAAAAAACAAAAATAAGCGATTGAGGAAATCATTGTAAATTATTACTCGTACAAATTACTCAACTATCGATGTCGAGTCTGCTTTGTCAAAGTACTTTAGGATGCGCCTCTGTCGATATTGATATAAAGAGCGAGAAAAGAAAAAAAGAAGAAAAATAAAAAATATATATGTATAAAGCAAAAGCGAGAAAAAAAAAACCCCGCACGAAACGAATCGTAGAGTCCAGAGTGATAAAGGTTCGTTCGAGAGATTGATACAAATTGAGATTAATGAAAAAATAACGAAAATATTAAACGAGCAGCGAGCTGTTGAAATATTATTATCATTATTATTATTTATTATTTGTTATTTGAAAAAATTCTTTTTTTTACATAGATTTGCAACATTGTGTATAACAATTCACCGTCAGGCATTGAAATGTGTAATTCTGTTTCGACACAGTCCACAAAGCCAACACGTTGGCTAAATAATTTAAAAAACGCGAAAACGAAAATTTTATTATACAGTTATATAATATTGGAAACGGAAAAAAATACACACACATACACACACACACACACACACACACACACACTTACTATAATACTAATGCGTATGATAGTAAATATTGAAAAAAAAAAAAAAAAAAACACAAAAAATCACCGTTCAATTCGGAGGAGGTCTTCACGCATTATTTCATCACGAACACAATTGTATTAATGATAATAAATAACGTTAAACGCGTCGTGAAAGAACTTTACTTTTCATCGTCTCATTGTCGCGTCGATTTAGAGAAGAAAAAAAAAAAAAAATCAATGAAATTTGCTAAATAACAAAAAAAAAACGAAAACGAAAGAAATTACATCGTGTAATGTAATGAAGGTGCGCGCGCTAGTGCCCCTGAAAATTTAATCGAATGCGCTAAGTGTGAAAATTCTTGTTTTTTTTTGAGTATTGTTCATTCTTTTTTTTTCTTCGAAATTCACGATAACTACCGTCGTTTACTGTATCGGGGGAAGGGAAACAAAAAAAAACGAAAGAAATTAACGAAGCTTTAAACTGAATTGCGAATTTTGTACATGCGTCGAGAAATTTTTATTGTTGTAGTTAATATCGAGAGAGAGAGAGAGAGAGAGAGAGAGCGACAAAGGAAGCGCGATGTAATGCGATTAAAAAAAAATATATATATATATATAAATATATGTACGATTGATTCGTAATATAATTGCAATGACAATGGACCTCTTCCGGATTAAAACACCGAGATGCGACGAATGTGACGAAAAAAAAAAAAAACGAAGAAGAACAAATGTATTCTTTACAGAATTATTAAAATAACGCTTTGATATAAAAGAAAAACGAGGAAAAAAAAACCGAAGAAGGACGTTATCATTTTTTTTTTAAATTATTTTCACAACGCTGTAATATGTGCAAATAATTCGATAATAATCAAATCATTTATACACGATATATTTTCGATATTCTATTCTCGGCAAGTGCAATGTGGACAAAAACCCTATCAATAGAAATGAGAAGCAATAAAAGAGGATTAGGAGAACAGACAAAAAAAGAACATAAATTAAATCTAAAAATCATATCTCTCTCTCTCTCTCTCTCTCGAGATCCAAATTTAAATGAATTTAATGAAAGAAAAATTTGCCCATCGTTTTTATCGAACGCAAAAAAATGTATTAAGGCAACTTGTAAAAATTCCACATCCATCACTCAGAGCATATGGAAATGCCGGAAATGTAATACAGAACGATAGAAGCGAGCGTGTATTGTGTAAAAGTAACGAGACAAAAAAAGTAATGAACATTCAATGAGTTATCTCGTGGTTAAGTTTCGTCGGTGTGTAATCGAAAGAAGAAGAAAAAAAATAACATGTGATTTTCTGAAGGCTTTAAGTGTGTGTACATTTTGAGGGCGAAAAAGAAGAATGTTTTTTCCGCGAAAAGACAAACAAACGAAAAAAACTTTAACGATTAAATCGAAGAAATGTACGTTACCAAAGAGTTTTTTTTTTTTTTTAGTTCAAACGATGTCGCAGAGTTGTAAGATGTGTTAAATCGCTCGAGCTTTCGAAAGATCGTAACTTCCCCCGTATTTGTCAATCTTTCACGATCCACAATCTCGAATAACAACACGAAATGTGGCTGCGATCGATTTAATACATTTCTTCATCTCGAATCGAGTTAATGGGCCAGTCCAAGAAGAAGAAAATGAAATAAAAAATTGTCGCCCGGCTTGTTTTTTTTTTTTTTTTCAATTATTTTTTGGACAAAAATACGTGCGGAGAAATTTGCATAGACTAAGGAATGCCATTATTATCGATGGTATTTAGTGGCGTCGATTGTAATATTATAATTATAAATATGTATGATTTTTAAGAAATTCGCTCGAAGCGAGCTGTGCGAGGCTTTTTTCATTTTCACGAAAACAACAACAAAAAGATGAAATTAAAACGAAAAAAAAAGAAAAAGCATCGGAAATAAAAAAATCGGTAGTAACGAGAATGGCGAGAGTATGTAAATATACTATAGTATAGCAATCCGCTTATATTTATATTTCATCCTTAAAAACTAAATATTGTAAATTTGCCTCTTTAATTTGGGGATCGCTGTAATATAGCTGTATATGGGCGATTTATTATTGTTAATTTGCCAAACGAATCGCTGAGCGAGAATCGTTAAAATCGAGCGCACGTACTTTCTCCGTTAACGATACTGCCTTTTTTTTAATTTTTTTAAAAATTATTCAATCGCGCATTGTAATATAAAATACTACACCTATATATAATTACTAGGTTGACACGTTTATCGGAAAATTACAAGAGGATACAGGAGACAAATAGCGAGATAAATGAGAGTGAAAAAAAAAAAAAATTGTTGTGGAAACACGAGATGTAGAAAAAGGACGAAACAAGAAAGATAAGTCGGAACGATTTTACGTTTTGAGGCTCGCAGAGAGTTTTTTCGACGAACACCTGCGATCCTAAAACGAAAAAAAAAAAAAAAAAAAAAAAAATGTCAAAACATGAGGCTGTTCTTTAACTCCGCCGCTTTCCAGACGCGTTATAACATTTTCTTTCTTTTCATTATTCTTTCGTTGTTTCTTTTTCCTTGCCCGAATAAGTTTACGAATCAAGGATTTAAAAAAAAAAAAAAAAACCGAAAATCTATTATTGCAAGAACCATCAGCATATATGAGATAATAAATTGATAGAAAAATAAAGAAAAAAAGAAAAATTACACGAGGCTATTGTAAAGTACGAAGCTGAAGAGAGCCTGTCGGCCAGTAATTAACAAGCAACTGCCATGGGTCAAGCTAGGTAGATGAGCTAAGAATCCAATTTTCAACAACCTAGCTATGGAAAACAAAAAAAAAAAAAAACGACACATTATTATAAAAGTACTGTCCATACTATATACACGTTCTGTTACACTTACGAAGCATGAATAACAAGAGAGAGAGAGAGAGAGATTAACGAGAAAAAAATCCACATACTGTACTTTGTGCGAATGCGAATAATTAAAGCAAAGCGAAGAAAAA
This sequence comes from Oxytorus armatus, assembly GCA_958009045.1. NCBI lineage: Eukaryota > Metazoa > Arthropoda > Insecta > Hymenoptera > Ichneumonidae > Oxytorus > Oxytorus armatus. Next base: position 4,307,186 of record OY253744.1, read on the forward strand.
GTTTTGGAGTAGATGAAGAAGAAGAAAAAAATAAGAAGCTGTAGGAAACGAATACGCGAGCATACTAATAGGTATAGATAGACCGAGAACGGAGAGAAGGGCTCCTCTGTTGAATGAAATTTCTCATTAAACTCTAAATACAGAAATATGGGTTATTTGCACAATATTATAAATAATTACTATGTTTACTACGATTACTGAATTAAAGAGCAAATAATGCAAAGATTTAAAAAAAGAAAAATGAAAAAAAAAGGAAAAAAAAACTGTTGTTAATTAATTAATACAAAAAAAAAAAGAAATGAGCAAAAACAATAAATGATTTTAGCGAAAGATTGATATCGGATCAAAACGCATTGATTTATTGTTAATTATTAGTTTAACGATCCTTATTGTATCATTATTATTATTATTATTATTGTCATTATTAGTTACTGTATAATTATTATATTAATAATACTGTATAATTCCTACGATAATAGTTACGAGATTAACAAGTTGTTACCGCTTTGTTATACACAATATAATTAATATAATAAGATTATGAAAAAGTAAAAAGCCAATGCATCGTTGATTGGTCCTTTATTTAGAATAAAACGAGATGATAAACAAAAGAAGAAGAAGACGAATGAGAAAGAAAAGACGCAAGAACAACAGCAACAACAAGTAATCGTTAGGAATAATAATAATGTCTCTAATATATGTTTTACGATTTCGCTACGAATATCTCTTTGATTTTTTTTCTAATCTATTATCCAAAATTCGGTTTGTTGGTCTCTGCGTGGCCGAGCGGATATACACATTTTACAGAAATATTTTCAATAAATGAAAAAGTTTAACACTCTGTCGTTCGTTATCTTCATCGTGCATATATCCCCTTCTTGCTCGTTAATCGTTTATACGCGAATATTCGTCTTAACTAAGCGTGTTTTTCTTTCGAAATTTTAAATTCGTGAAACCGAAATTTCTGTAGTTCGACAATTTTATCTTCTAATAATTTTTCACTCTCGAGACTGATCGTACGTTTCGAGGGTTCGTGGTTCGCAAGTAAAATACACGTTAAACATTTCGTTTTGTCCCTTTTATTCGTTAAAAATAATGGAATAATTGTACAAAAAGAAGATATTCATTGTTAAGCCTAGTTTTCGTGATAAATCGTGAATTATCGTGTTTGCACCGCGGCTTCCTTTCGCGCTGCATCCTGTAGCAATTGAGTGTCCACTTCGTCGCCGGGTAACTGTACGTATCTCACCACTGATCCTCGGATGAAACAATTTTTCACCGAAAGCTACGACGTGCGAAAAAAAAAAGGTGTGACGACATGAGGGAAAATGGAATCATTGTAATCGATGGAAAATTGAGGTTGATTGATATTGAATATTACTCACCATGTGAGGATATTTGTCAGGATCTGTGACGCTGATGTCGGTCAGCTTTATATTTAGATACTGATCTACGGAATGAAGCGTACCGCATATACTGCGATACACGTATACAATTAATTTCTGTTGTTGCAATTTTTATTCTTTTCCTCAAGGAATACGCTTCTTACGCAGTAAAATTCTTAACTAACGATCTTCTCACCTTAGGTCATTCTTCAATTCGACCACCACATCTTTTCCGATCAACGATTTGAAGAACGAGTAAAACAACTGCAATAGAACAATGTTAAATCGTTATAACAAAGCAACAATGGGTAATTTTATCAGCAACAAGTTTCGCAGCTAAATTTTTATTATTTCTAGAATGGAAATTTGACACCGCTCTGTAGTGTGCATAATCAGTTTTTGTTTGCATTCAATGGGAATAAAAACTAAAGAAATTTAATGCAGAAAATTAACAATCGTTCCTCTTTCTCTGACCAACTACATAATTGTGCACAGACTTAATGCTCGCAGTTACAAATACTGGATGGTCGCTCATATGAAATAAATAATAATTTGAAAAATTATAGAAAACAAGCGAGGGATGCTTTTCTCAAAGTAACGAGAGGTGCCCATCTTCGCTCCGGAGTAACTATGTCAAAAGATATTCTTTAACTGGGTATGAAAAGTTTTTTCGTATACTTCTTATTTTTTTATACAATATACTTTATAAAGTGAACGCAACAATGAAAATACCATGTATGTGTGCACTGATGAAAAAAACATAATCAAAAACACTTGATTTTGAGGTTATTTTTCGTATCGTTATTGCTAATTGCGTTCTGACAGTTTTTAAGTAACAAAAATATCTCTTACCATCTTTGGAACTATTAATATTCTATTTTACGAGGTAGATTACTGCATTTACTCTTCAATCGAATATAACGAAACAATTTATCAAGGAATCGAATCTCACCCTCAACAAACGTTACACTGCGTTACACCGGCTGATACCGGCTTCGACGCACTTCGACGTGCTTCGACGCCAGTGACGTCGTGAGCAGCGAAGTGAAGTTGGCTGTTGACTGACGGAGTGAAGAAAAAATCGATTTGCGACTTTTTTGATTCTACATTATTCAGACAAATGTTAAGTTTTTCAATTAATTTGAATTATTTCTTTCGATATTCTTTTATATTTAATTATTTGTTAAAATCAATCATATACGCATAATTTTGAGATCAGAGGAGAGGAAACAAACCATTACATAAAGTATACGTCTATAGCAATGTAATTTAAAGAAATCTTCATTATATGCTGCTCGGATTACCTCTGTATAGCTATGATATCGTCATACATACGACCCTCGTTACCTCAAGGTATAAATTTGTCATTCCTCTCCCCCAACCCGCGCAAAGACGTCGCGAGATTCAGATGGTACAGAGTGTGTCGGGTAAAACAGAGATTGCGCTTGTTATCTCGTTAATTGCAAAACTGTACAGTTAAATGTGTTTGCATCAAAGAAATTGTACGATTAGAACAGCATAAAGTCCAGTCGTCAATCGCCAACTCTCGATCGAGGTTATCAAGAGATATTGCGCCTTATATGTACCGCAACTCAGAGTCCCCGAACTCATGATTCGTACAGTTATTAATGAATCGTTCTAAAGGCTCGCGAGAATCATCAATTCAATTATATTCTCACGGAATGGCGGATACCGTAGGAAAAGTGCGTATTTATCATTGTTAATTAAAATGTAAATTGATAAAAAATACTGTGATCTCATAGTAGTTTTTTTTCTTCACACCCTGATAAGTCAACCTCTCAGAATTTGTTACTGCTCCGTTCTATAAGTGAAAGATTTGATACTTTAAGAAATTTAAGAAATAAGAAACAATCGATAATCTCTATGTCACTTATCACATATTCAATTAGTAATTTGGCTCTTGTCCATCGAAAGGTTATCAAATGTAGGGCGGCGGTAGCTTGGAAGGAAAAAGAACCTCTGTCGATCGAAGAGATCGAAGTTGCTCCTCCGAAAGCTCACGAAGTTCGTATAAAAGTTACCGCCGTTGCACTCTGTCACACCGACGCTTATACCCTGAGCGGTTTGGATTCTGAGGGAATTTTTCCCAGTATCCTCGGTCACGAAGGAAGCGGCATAGTCGAGAGCGTCGGAGAAGGAGTGAGCGAATTCAAGAGCGGTTAGTAACTCAAAATAGATAGGCTGTATACGAGTATTAAAAACAAAATCTGAACAGAATAGAAAAGACTAAAAAAAATTGTATCTCACAGGTGATCATGTGGTACCTCTGTACATTCCTCAGTGCGGAGATTGTAAATTTTGCAAATCACCAAAGACAAATCTCTGCAGTAAAATTCGTAATACCCAGGGAAAGGGTGTAATGCCCGATGGAACATCAAGATTTACCTGCAAAGGACAAACCCTGGCTCATTTTATGGGCTGTTCAACATTTTCCGAATACACCGTGGTTGCTGATATTTCTCTAGCCAAGGTGAGACTCTGATAGTGCTAACAAAACATTCGAATGACGCTTTATCAAAATAACAGAGCAAATTACGGTTTTAAAAATTATAATAACACAATTATAACACGTCAAAGAGTGTCGTAGATTATTTTGTATTTTTTAGTACATTTTTCGTACAGGCATACACTGCAGAGAAAAGTGTGATGGTCTCTGAACTCACGTTTCTCAAATGAATATTATGAAAATACTGTTATTACTATTTTGAAATCTTCGATCGTATTAAAAGTTAAAAAAATTTTACAAGTAGATATCTCACGTTCCTTCTTGCCATTCTGAGATATGAAGAACGTTCCGTTTGACTTATTGAGAACAAATACTTTAAAAAAAATGTAAAAACTTTGTGAAGTAATTACTTATTATTTGGAAGACTTTATTACACGTTTTGTTAAACAATTATTTTTTCATAATTTCAAGATCGATCCGGCTGCTCCTCTGGACAAGGTATGCTTACTGGGATGCGGAGTTTCGACCGGTTACGGTGCGGCTCTGAACACAGCGAAAGTTGAGACTGGCAGTACATGCGCTATCTGGGGTCTCGGCGCGGTTGGCCTCGCTGCGGGTCTCGGTTGTAAAGACGCTGGTGCATCGCGTATTATCGGCATCGATGTTAATCCGTCGAAATTCGAGCGAGGTACAACAAAATTCAGCTGAATAAATAATTCGCTAAAATACAGTATAACGACGAAATAATTGCAACAAAAATAACTAAAGATAACAAATACCAGTATAGTTATGGAAAATTAACGAAAACAACAGCGTTAATCTTTCATTCTTATATTTTCGCTTCCATCAAGCTTGCGTCGAATAACAATCGATTGCATTCGTGAATAATGTCATTATTTCCATAATCGTCGATTCCTCGTTTCATCGTATATTTTCGAAAATACCGTTATTAATCTTTATTATTTACATTTTTGCCAAGTTCCTGTTTCAACATTATACTGAATACACACGCAAGTGATAATCCAAACAGAAACACATCACGAGCGTGCACATTAAATTAAACAGCGTCGATGAAAAATTAATATCAACGGCAAATATAAATCCGGTGATAAATTATAATGTACTTACAAAATTTACCGTTAGCAATTTAGACATGTATATATAATGTTTAAACAATTACTTAATTCCATAACTTGTCCATTCGATATATTGTCGTAGGTTCCTCTGACCTAATTATTTTTACCTAGATATTCGATCGTGACATATCGTCTTTTTTACAAATTTACTTTTCTCTTCAGCCAAGCAATTCGGATTTACGGAATTCATAAATCCGAAGGACGAAGATCGGCCGATTCAGGATGTACTTGTTGAACTAACCGACGGTGGTCTCGATTACACTTTCGAGTGCGTTGGAAACGTCAATACGATGGTACGAATACTTCATGCCGAAAAATCCTGAAAAAAATAAGTCTCACGATAGAAGAAGTGTGCGTTTATAGCCGCTAATTTGTCTCCTTCCGTAATACCCATAAAACTTTTCAACAACAAAATTTTCATTCTGATTGCAACATTAAATCGCAGAGAGAAGCGGTGGAATCGTGTCACAAAGGCTGGGGAACGTCGGTGATAGTTGGCGTTGCTGCATCCGGCCAGGAGATCAGTACACGTCCGTTTCAATTGGTAACGGGTCGCGTGTGGAAAGGCACAGCTTTTGGAGGATGGAAATCAAAGGAGAGCGTGCCAAAATTAGTGAAGGCTTATCAGGATAAAAAATTGTTACTGGACGAGTTCATTACTCATAACATGCCGTTCGAAAAAATCAATGAAGCCTTCGATTTACTGCACGCCGGTGATTGGTAAATAACGAAAAAAAAAAAAAAAATCAAGAGGAATAATCGAATATTGTGGAGGGTTGACATTTTTTATTTGAACTATCTTTCAGCTTGCGAGCCGTTCTGCACTACTGAGCAACAATACTACCACTTCGTACACGGATTAACGTCCGGTACAATAACATTTTCTACAAATTCGTACTACAATGTAAAAATATGAGTAAACGATTATTTTGTATGGGATTATTTAATGCATGATTATTTTATTGAGATTTCCCCGTAATTATTCGACTGACGAGTGTTACACCGAACGCGATGCATTTTATCTTCAATTTTCGTCATTGTTCGCGATATTTTTATTTTTCATCTCTTTTACGGCAGCTGTATCCGTACAGATAATCGCGTGTACGTCTTCACGAACGACACATACTGTACAAGATTATCCGGATAACGCTGCGCGATAATGTTTTCAAAAACAATGCAAGCATCATTATATATAATTATATAACGTACGAATAATCGTCGCATTCGTAATATACTATACTCGGTAATATACTATAGTAAATTTTGTGTATCATTTCTCATTGCCACGCTCAGATTCTCATTTCAGTCACCTGTAAATACAGAAAGACACGAGGAATTCGAGAAACGAAGTAAGTTATACGCACGTCTATATACGTACTTGCATGTAATTTCACGTCACATGCCTCGCCGTATAAGGTGAACTCGACGATATCTGTGCAAATAACGTCGCTGATATGCAGACAGGAAAATAAAAATAAAAACACAAGAAAAACAAATTATGCTGTTTGGGTAAACGCAACGGCCGGGGACGTCATATAAAAGCAGGAAAAAGGTGCACTGAGGCAACAAGTCGTAACTTGTCTCTCGTGAGATACACATCCACAAAAGTTGATAGAACGAAAATAAAAATCATGAAGTACAGCGTATTGATATCGTGGGTGGTGTTAGCGATCATGATTTCTTCGGTGATGAGCGAGTGCCTTGGGAGACAGAAAGCTGTAAGTTTATTTTATTTGTCACCATCAGTATTGGAGTTCCGAATAATACGTTATTTGAATAATCAATTATTTATTTGAATGAAAAAAACAATGAACAATAAAGATGAGATCGATTACTCACAAAAAAGTAACAAAACTGAGTCTATAAATTGGAGACCTTTTTTGAAAGAATGGACAGCGGATAGTTCCGTTATATTTTTTTTTTTTAAACAAACGTACGAACATTTGACAGCTGTTACATAATTTTTCCTAATTATTACAGTGCAACAACAGCAGACAGTGTTGCTCCCGGTACTGCCGCAATGGACAGTGCATAAATTGTAAGTTTTATACATTTTTTTTCTCCATTTTCGTTCGTTCGTCTCTTCTATCATTGCAAAACTAAATATCCAATTGAAAAAAAAATGTTAACTTGTTTCAGTCGGTGATTCTCCCGATGACGAAGGAGCTACAAACCCCTGTGCTGGAAAACCCTGCAAACCTGATGAAATTTGCGTACTCGACCAAGTTACATGCGTTCGATTCCCTTGTCGACCAATTCGGGCGTGCTACAAAAAATAATTCAACAACAGAGGACAACACGATCTTTTCCAAATCGTACAGATCCAACATTGTTATTCAAATTTATTACTGCAAATCTATAATTCCTATCGTTTATCTCAAATCGAAGCAAGAGACTCAAAAAGTATGTACGGAAAAATCTCGATAGCGAAATAAAATAAAAACGAAATTTTCTACAACAATCTTTATTCATAAAGAATTCTTACAGCCACATGTACAATACCAATCGGATTAGATATCTACGGTAGCCTCGAGAAATTAAGTAAAAATTCTTTACGCTTCGATCCGGAGTAAATATCCTTATTACAAATCAATCGTCATGGTACGAACTTCATTAGATGATTATTATATTTCAATTATTGTATATCAATTATTGTATATACAATATTCAATTAGCGGCCGATTTAGCATCAGGTCGGCGTTACGTCCGGAAATATTTATCGTTTAATCATCTATATAATCGACGTTATAGAATAATTATATAGCGGAATTAACGCTCGATGTGTAGCTGTGTTTGGGTGTGTAGGCGATAGTAATTGTATTTTTATTTATTACTTAATTTTTCCTTCTCCTTCGCTCAAAGTCACTCGACTCTGATGTCATCGGTTTCTTTTTCTCTGTGTTTTTAATTTCACAATGGCCGCATTTTTTCCTACATATATACTTGCAATACACTTACGCGATTAGGCATCCAAAAGGAATATGCGGTACTATGTTCAATAGAACGATAATTGCCGGTACGTTATGTATATAATCGCACGAAAATAATCGTACTGAGAGAATTGAGGGGCGTAAAAAAAAAGAATTAAAATTAAATCACTGGTACCAGTTATAATTATTTTATAGTTACGGGAAATATAGGGTGGACAAATCGAAAAAAAAAAATAATACTTGCTGGATAAAATGATAATTGGACAATCAATGACGTTGGATAGAGCTTAATTTTTTTTTTCAACTACGAGAGCATTTCCAATAAAATCATTCAAGATCTATGCCTTGTCATCAGCTGTGTCGATCGTTCGCACTCGGTATATATAAATCGAGAAAGTTCATCGTGAGAGTTGGTCGAATTTCGATAAACTTTTAACCCGCAACACGAACAATTCTCTCCTTACTCGCCGTTGCCCCATCTTCCATAAATAGAGTATGGTGAGATAAATACGTGGATTCAAGCGATATTAATACTGCACAATTTTTTTTTTTTAGTAAAATAGAAACAAGTATTTTGAAGAAAATTAAAAAAATTAATCTATGTGCCACGTTGAAATCGTTATGGGGGGGAGGGGGACGGAAGAGCTTTTACGTGAGGATTGCTTGCTTCACCTACGTAACTTTTTTTTTGCCACTAAACTTTATCGTCTATTCACATAGTCACACCGATCGTTCTCTACGGATTATATTTTGTTCTTTTTTCCTTATTTTTTTTTTCGTTTAAATCTATTCAATCTACATTGTTTACGCACGAATACTCGTTAAGTAAAAGTCGGTAAGTAAAAATGCTTATCTTTATGTACGGTGGAAATGCAGACGAATAACGACGTCATATTATCAGCCAGCGTTTTTGTTTCAGTGAAGTTTATCGTTTGTTCTTTATCTTCTTCTTCGTCCGAATGGTAATGAGCACTCGTACCAAAATGTCCTGATCTCGATGTTGCATACTCGAAATTCCACGCGAACGTCGTTCTCGCTTTTTCTCACTCGATCGCTCATCCATATTGCATCGCCCGGTTATTCGAACATTAAATTATTGGATTGTGGGATAATCGCATCACTTTTTCATCCCATTGCAAGAAATAGGTCGTTTGTTTTTTTTTTTTCACCCCAAGCGTGACATCTCGTTTCTCGACGAGCCGTGGCCACATGGCTACGAGAGATACCAAGGGGATTTCCAATGCTCGGAGTGTTTTGCGTAGAATTCAAGAATGAGGTTTATCACGGTCATCGCCGAACCCGAGGACTTATGCCGTTCGATAAATCGCGAAATTCTTATTGAGATGTTGTTTTCCGATTCGTTTTTTTTTCTCGCATACAGTCACATCGCTATTTTGTGTTCTTTATGATCGCCTTTTATCACGAGTCATCGACGGGTGTTATATTCTTAGATATACGTATATCCAACGAGCATATACACACGTGTACTAGGGCGGTCCTTATTTGGGGTACTTTCGAATTTTTTTTCACGATAGTCATACATTGGTTCTACATGACGAACAAAAAATTCGTGCCAAATTTTAGCTTTCCATCTCAATTTCAACCCGTGCCCCCCGGCGGTCAAAGTTTTAAACGGAAAATACGTGTATTTTCCACAATCAACTGCTGTTCTTATTTTTTTATCCAGTAAGAATTGACAACGTTCACTTGGCCAACTTGGACGTTCGTCAACGTTGGCCAACGTTCACTTGGCTTCTTTTTTTTTTTACTTAGATTCAATTAATTCAAGAATATCGATTCATAACCCATTTTTACACATAGTTTCAATGGAAACAAAATTAAAAATGATTAATAAGTTACAACGTAAAGACGAAATTTCAAAAAATATTGGAGAAAGAGAAGATATTGATTACACAAAAGAAAAATGTGATTCAAAGCGTTGTAAAAACAATGACATTGAAGAATTACTGAATAAAGAAATAGATTTTTTTATTACCCCTGACTCTATGAGATTTTTTGAAAGGTTCGATTTAGAAAGTCATCTTATTTGGATTGATCCATCAGAATGGGCTGAAAACAAAAGTTATATCGCTGCTGAAAATTTTGTTAAAAATTTACAAGTAGTAAATGACTGTGCTGAAAGATCGATCAAGTTAATGGAAGATTTTAGTTGTCGATTTACCAAAAATGAAAATCAACAGCAGTTTGTATTACAAGTGGTGAACGATCATCGACGACAATATCCTGATTCGTTAAAGAGAACAAATTTGAAATAATGAATGTACCTCATACTTATCAGTTGTAAATTTTTGTACTTCGCTTAAAAATACATCGACAGATATTTTCTTGACCAAAAAAAAATTGTTGTATCCATAATTATTAGCTATTTCAGTAAAATTTGTGAACAAAAAACAACTAATATGCAACAGCGATTACACCTTTTAGTATAAGGAAAGTTTATTCTAACTTTCAATTTTTTATATCAACTCCTGCCATGTCAAAAGAATAGACAAGCAAATGAGTGTGGACAATACATGTATTTTCCGTTTAAAACTTCGATAGCTGGGGGGGGGGGGGGGGGGGGGGGGGGGGGGCACGGGTTAAAATTGAGATAGAAAGCTAAAATTTGGCACGAATTTTTTGTTCGTCATGTAGGACCAATGTATGACTATCGTGAAAAAAAATTTGTAAGTACCGCAAATAAGGAGCACCCTAATATGTACACTTTGATACTCATAGCCGGATCATGATGTATTATTCTTACTGTTAGAAATCATAAAGAAGTTTCTTTTCCTCATTTTTTTTCTGGCTCCGAAGCATTATGTGTCGTACTTTGTGTGTGTGTCAATGTAGGCGAGCGGATTATCCTCAATAAGACATCGAGAAAATCGAAAGTGACCATTCTCCTTCTAGTGGCTAATTTTTTAATTCTAAATCTCAGTTATATAGCTTACCGATGATAACGGCTACATGCATGTTCTCAATTGTAGAGGTCAAAGATGTTATAAACAATCGTTACATTGAGCCCGGTTCTTTAGCACCGTAATTTTTCTCTCAAATCCAGTATTTTCTCTTTGAATACACTGAGCCAATTTTGAGATTTGACAGTGCAGTAATGAAACCAGTAGTTTTGGAGATATACATGTTTCAATATTTGTTCTTGACTTTTCTTTCGAAAGTTTATGTAATTAAGCGATATCTCGGAAACTAGCGGCCGTAGATGACGGTACTACGGAAACTTACTTTTATAACAATTTGGTTAAAGTTTGATGAAAAAAAAAAAAAAAAAAAACCAGAGTATAAAAATGACGGTACCAAAAAGCAATGATTCGTAACGACATTTAACAATGCATCTTTATCGTGGAAACTAACGTAAGCAGTTTTTATCAGTAGTACGTGAGTTAGAATTTTGAACAAAAATTAGCTGTTACAAGGCTAACGGTCGCTGGGTTAACGTAAATAGGAGTTATCCGGCTCGTCTACTCGGCGTGTTTCTGGCCAATGTGAAAAATGTTATCTTCTCGCACTTTAAGTACCCGCGCTGCCTCTCGTTTGTTTGCATTTACCATTTTCTCTCAATTCTCAACGTCTCTCACAAAGCATTCTCTCTAGCCTTGTTGCATAAATAGTACGTTATTATATTATTTATAAGTGCATTGTGCAAGGGAGATCCATATCCCAGGGTACATGAAGTAGATATCATTGTTTTTTTTTTGTTCCATTTTTTTCTCCTTCTCACGATCAGTCCGGAGCTCGTTCACGCGTCAAAATACATCTTTTTTTTTTCGTTTTGTATTCGCGAGAATTCGAGCCAGAGCGTATGGTTAATTAGGCTTTTGCAGATATTTCTCTCGTGTCCGTTCGTTCCTCGGTTAAGAAGCCAGGGATTAAATTGTGAAGTTGGAAAAAGTGAGGGGGGGAAAATAATGCACGGATCGGAATGTCAAAGTGTTGTACTACAAGTGTGGCCTACGAATACCCGTAGTACCCGGCAAGGAGCTCTTGACAATAATGGAATCGACGACTACGGATCGTTGCCGAGGTTCACGACTCAAAAAAAAAAATCTCCAATCGAAACTGTCCACGGCAAGGATGCCCAGGGCAACGAGGGAGCTTCTTTTTTTTTTTCCTCGCCATTCTTTCTCCTTTCTCTCGCAGGAAGGGTTACAGCATTTTTGTTTTACTTCTTCATTAATTGCTATTTTATCGTTAGGGACTTTGGGACGAAATAATCGCTTAGAAATCCAACGGTTGATCGGCCGAGCCCTCGAGATCTTGGGCGGTTTCCGTGTCGCTGTCCTCGTCGTCGTCGTCGTCGTCCAAATCAACGCTGTTCGTCTTGAGGCCGCCGTTACTTATCTTATTCACTATCGCGTCTGTTGGCAGATTAAAGCGGAAAATAATGAAATTTGATTATTGTTTCTTTTCGAGATATATCCTCGGATCTATCGGTCAGAGTATGACGCGTTAACAATCATTATTTTTTCGTTTGTTTTGTTGCAACACGTTAGGCTCGAATTAATCGATAAATTCTAAATGATGTTGAAGTTTGCATCGTTGAAACGCAACGGAAATAGTTTTTTTAATTTTCATTTTCAATATTGCTCTTGTTTCTCGTGCCCCATTTAGCCCCAGATTTTTTTAGGAGACCCCAATAAAACGTTTTAACGATTTTCGTCATCGATAATCCAATCTTAAGAGGGATGGCGTAAAAAATTTATTTTCGTTGCATTCCAACGATGCAAACTTCAACATCATAATTCTAAATGTTACAAGTATCGTTTATCGTTGAATACGTACACTTACCGCAGTCTGGTTTTGCACCGCGAGTTCTGGTACCGGCAAACTCGACACCGTGAGGATCGACGCACCAGCACAAACCGAGGCCTCGATGACACTGGGTACTTCGATAATAGCCCCGCGAGTCGCAAGACGGTGCAAAATCCGGCGATGATCGTCTGCGAACCGCCGCGCACGGTCTCTCAGCTTTTGAAAAACATTCGCACCATTCGGCCCCGCTGACGAATATGTTTCTGCGAAAAAGGAATAGTTATTTATGGATTTTTCCCTTTTTTTTTTCCCTCATTAGATTTAGCCCGAAGTTTTACGTATGAATTATATTTTTATCAAAAGCAACCGTCTCGGGAACAGGCGCTGCGCATTATCGTCGGTCGTTTTACAACATTTAGTATAAAATATTTTTTATTCATTTTTATCAATGAAAATTTTTCACGAATAATAGTATTTTAATTCTCCTTTCAATTACGATGGTCAGTCGAGTGTCCTGAAAATTTCTAATCACATAATAGTCCGGTATACAACAAACTGTTAAATAAAATTAATTACCCGTCAATGTCGCAAGCGTCCAAAAATGGTTTTAAACACGGCTCGTTCTGATCGTGCTCGAGGCTATAAAGTTCCGAGAGTGAAATTCGTCGATCACCGTCGTTGTCCAAGTGTCCGAACATCCACCTGACCTCCGTCTGGCATCCAGTGGGAAAGTGACCTGATACAAATGAGCGAATCTTTTTTAACACCACAGTTAGAGTTAATTATTTATGATTCACGATCAATTGATGTTCAAGGCGAAACCCTGTGTCCCACGAATACATAATTCGTAATGAAATTGTACAAATTTATTCTCCGATAGAAAGTATCGACTGGGTCGTTCTGACTTTATCATAAAAAAATTTTCATACATTTTCGTACACTGACTTTTGCCCCTATTGAGGGCGGGGTAAGGGTTTTCACTTTCGAAAAATCGAATTTTTTTTTGTCTTATCTTATTGTTTAACATTTCAAGAATATGTCCTTAAAATTTTAAACCGATCTAAGCAATATTCTTGAAATTATTGCCTTATTAATCTCCTGGCCTTTAAGGCCTTACGTACGTCGAGAATTTAAAAAAAATCATAAAAAATTCATAAAGTTCTTGCTCTAGCCGCGCGCGACTTCGAGCGAAACGCGCTTGAAACTTTAAACGCGTTTTTCTCAAAACTACTTTTTCTGACACGGTCGGCATGATAACTCGTACGGTTTTTAATATTTTTTGATGATTTTTTTTTTTAAATATTCGGAATTGTTTTTTCTATAGTCTGTCGAGCCGGATTTTTAAAACTATAATTAGAAAATTTTATCAAAACAATTAAAGTGTGACTTTTTTGACACAAACTTAACATTTTTTTTTAAATTACCGTAAATTGTTTAATTTTTCGAATTTCAAAAATCCGGCTCGACCGACTATAACTACTGCCGACCGTGGAGCAACTTTTTTTTACAGTGCTTCAAAAAATGTGATTTTTCATGTTGTAATTTTTGAAAAAAAATTTTTTTACAAACTTAACACAGTAATAAACAATGTGTGAGAATTTTTTTATCAATTTCTATTTCTATCCCTCCTAAAAACAGTTTTTCTTTTGGTACGTTTTCGGTACCGCTGGACGTATGTAAGGCCTTAACGCTATACCTCTAACAGCTGCGGGCGGTCGGGCTAGCAGTGCAGCTGTCGAACAGGTATACAGTTTATTCATTGCTATTGTGTATATAGTATATAGTGTATGCCATACACTACAATATTTTTAAAGAAGAGTATGGAGCTGGAATCGATGATTCTGTGTAAGTTAGAAAAAAAAAAATTTTACTTCACTTTTTTACTTCATAAACTTTAGACGCGTTTTTCTCAAAACTACTTTTTCAGAGTCCGTGTTCACTGCCATTTAAAAACTACTTGACCGATTCATTTCAAACTTTGTACACATTTTCTACATATAAAATACCTCCCCCCAACGTTTAGTAAAATTTTTTTTTTTCACATTAAGGGTGTTTCCCACCCACAAAATGGCGGAATTTTTCGTGGAAAATAACAGTTGACACTTTAGATGGCCGCCAAAAATTTTTAATTGAAAAAAAAATTATCAGAGAACGTTGGGGGAAAGATTTGATTATAATTTGACTAAATTTTCATGGTTTTTCATTTTCAGATAATTTCCGGCCGAGTTATAGTGAACACCGCAAATTGTTTCTTTCCAAGACGTTCTGGGGGAAGCTCTGTTACGGACTTATGCTTCAATATTTCTGCATGAAAAAATTACACAACATTGTCAAAAGTATGCTCAATAATGTACAAAAGGTTCGAATAAAATTGCTCAATCCATATTTGAGAAAAAAAATCGCAAAAAAGTGTTTTTTTTTTACGCTGAAACCCTTACCCCTCCCTTAAATTTTCATCGAATTCGCTTACTTTCGTTATTTTGAAGAAAAAAAAAAAAGCATTCTTTGTTCATTTTTGCCGATAACTTCTGTATTGTCAATTGTATTTTGTAAAAATGATCTACGGTATTTGTAGATCGTATATGTTTACTTTTTCACTCCATAATGTAAATGATCATTTTTCTTTTACTATCCGTGAAGAAAAAAAAAAGACAAAAGTGAACGTAGAGAAAGTAACGATCGTTACTATCTCCGCTATTGGCACAGAAAAAAAACTAATAGTTTGCATTACGGAGTAGGAAGTTAATGCAGCGAGAAATATCAGTGGTGAAACAATTGACGATCTTAAAAAGAATTATCGATAAAACAAGCACAGAATGGTTTTTTTTCTTCAAAGTAACAAGAGAATTCTCTGACTCCGTGAACGAACGATTACCGAGATTTTCGTAATTACCTTTGGACTTGATGTGTTGACGTCGATACTTGGCGTCTGCCATAACGACGGAAAACCAATCGAGCAATCGATTTGCCATTGCGGGTTTCGACGACGGTGGACATTCGGCGTTGCGAGACGACGATTGAGGACTGAATACGGATTTCGAAGTTGATGGATTTTTCTCAATCTCATTGCTCATTAGATGCTTGTCGTCGTACTTCCCTGCGGCAGTCTGAACGTTAAAAAAAAACTGTTAGTCGTAATTGGAAAGTCAACATTTTGTCTAATTTCCTTTTTTACCAGGCTCGACAAGATATTGAATATGAGAGCTTGAAAATTGTAACGATTCATAAGCTTCAAATGATTGTCGCTCGTAATAGACGGAATTTCTTATTAAGGGCGGGGTAAGGGTTTTCACTTTCGAAAAATCGAATTTTTTTTGTCGTATCTTATTGTTTAACATTTCAAGAATATGTCCTTAAAATTTTAAACCGATCTAAGCAATATTCTTGAAGTTATTGTCTTATTAATCTCCTGGCCTTTAACGCTATACCTCTAACAGCTGCGGGCGGTCGGGCTAGCAGTGCAGCTGTCGAACAGGTATACAGTTTATTTATTGCTATTGTGTATATAGTATATAGTGTATACTATACACTACAATATTTGAAAAGAAGAAACGAGCGTCAGGAGCTGGAATCGATGATTCTGTGTAAGTTGGAAGCAAACATTTTTTTCTTCACTTTTTTACTTCATAAACTTTAGACGCGTTTTTCTCAAAACTCCTTTTTCAAAGTCCGTGTTCACTGCCATTTAAAAACTGCTTGACCGATTCATTTCAACCTTTGTACACATTTTCTACATATAAAATACCTCCCCCCAACGTTTAGTAAAATTTTTTTTTTTTACATTAAGGGTGTTTCCCACCTACAAAATGGCGGAATTTTTCGTGGAAAATAACAGTTCACACTTTAGATGGCCGCGAAAAATTTTTAAATGAAAAAAAAAATGATCAGAGAACGTTGGGGGGAAGATTTGATTATAATTTGACTAAGTTTTCATGGTTTTTCATTTTCAGATAATTTCCGGCCGAGTTATAGTGAACACCGCAAATTGTTTTTTCTCCAAGACGTTCTGGGGGAAGCTCTGTTACGGGCTTATGCTTCAATATTTCTGCATGAAAAAATTACACAACATTGTCACAAGTATGTTCAATAATGTACAAAAGGTTCGAATAAAATTGCTCAATCCATATTTGAGAAAAAAAATCGCAAAAAAAGTGTTTTTTTTTCACGCTGAAACCCTTACCCCTCCCTTGACACTAAACGTCCCAAGCGGCGGTCAAATGACTTCTTTCAAAATTTAATTTAAATTCGTACATTCGTTATTATTTCTTTAGCTCATCTGACTTTCTGTAAATTTGTTCGATTATTTTATTAGAAATCCAAAGTTACGTTAGGAATTATTTCCTTTAATAATGAAGAATGTCTTTCTTAAATTCAACGTTTATTTCATAAGGGGCTGAAGTGATCCCTTATGTGCGGTTACGTTTAGTGTTAAAATTCACGAATTCAATTCTCGTTTAAATTTCAAATCTTTAATTTCTCGGTTCTCAAAGTGGGCTTGAGAAATTGCATTGGCCATTTTGTGGAAGGCTTTGAAAGCACGCTGAAGTCGTCTGGCACGTATATATGAGGCTCGTACAAGAGGGGGTTGCCCGGAGTATTACGGCACTTTGGTTCTCGCGACTGCGACAAAGTTAAGTGCCGCCCGGTCTTGTTCCTCGGTTAACCCGGGTCGCGACATCCTGGCAAGGTTGAAGTCTCTTCAAGAGGGTTGTACAATCAGAGAGAAAGGAAGAAAGAGAAAGAGAGAGAGAGAGAGAGAGACATAGAGAAGGGTAACGATGCTGGTCTTTCCACAAGCATCCCCGAACCATGTTCCATCTATGGGTTTTTCCAACGTCTATACAGATGCACTAGAAATCCTAGTGTTCGAAGGGAAGACGCCGGTAGAATCGTAATTCTCCTTTAATACACGTAACCACCGTGTTCTTCCTCTCTTCGTTCCCAAAAACCCCTCATTGCAAAACTCTCGCTAAACTCTTTTCTTCACCCATTCCATTCCCATATACAGCGCGACTCGCACAAGGAATATGTACTAAAATTTCATCGTTTCTCTCGAACTCGGTTGTAAGATTACATCACGATCATAACGTCTCCCTCGTTTGCGAATATGGATATACGACGAGAAGTTTCTCTACGACCCGTACGTTTAATAATCATTCATGGCTCGTTAAGCTTCAATTACAATGGCTCTCCGATACGATGAAAACTTTGAGACCGTAGTTTTCTTCGCGAGAATGCAACGAATACGATTTATCGTTCGTTAACGAGCCAAAGCGTACCAGTCAGTAGATTGTTCCAAATCATTTGTTACACGATTAATGACAGACTGAAAGATGTTTGAAAGTAATTCCGCGAGTATCTATCGTTGAGAATTCTTCCATGATATAATATATTGACTATCCGTTATGGGAAATTGAGAAATAATTTATAACTCTTCATGATTCCGTGACTCGCTGCCGTTTCGTAAGTGGAAATTATCGATGTTTTTCCCAACAATATATGTCCGTCTGTTCGTGCCAATCTTTACGTGGAGAACGTCGCAAGGTTTTCCGTACGTTTCTTCATGGAAATGAGAAAAGCCAGAATGGCCCTTCTCGAGGCTAGTGCGCGCCGGTGGCCCAAAACTTAAATTACTTATACCGCGAGGAAAACTTGTGAATTTTCTCGCGAAGGAAAATCCTCGCCTTAGAGAGAGAGATCACCCGTGTGTCACCGGTTATCCGTGTATTTTACCGGAGTGAAAAATCGTGGCGAACTTTCACGCGTAATCGATGATAGAGTGCAAGGAAAATACAGTGGAATTGATGCACTGGGTAGATGAAGTGAAAATAACAATTTTCAATGACGAGACGAATTTTGTTGTATATTATTATGTCGTTGAAGTTACGAACGTTCTAGCAAAAAGATATTAAATGTGGTTAACTAGAGAAAACTTGCTCCTCAATTTCAGTATATATTCTTACAAAAGCCTCATGATTTATCCTGTCAATAGGCTTAAGAGGCGATAAAATGAAGCTGCGGCTCGGTTTTGTTGAAAAGAAAATTATTTCTCGCATTCCAAACTCGTGGCCTGTTATTTGATTATTCGAGGAGACTGATATGACTCTTTAGTGTATAAAAAAAATATATACGAAAGTATTTAGGAAAGGAACCTTGATCAACGCCGGTCAGAATGACCATATTCCGTTTGGGCGTTCATTAAGGTTTTTTTTTCACAATATTTTAGTTTATATATTTTTAACATAATAGAGAGTCGTATCAGTGTCCTCGGAAAAATCGAACAAAACAGGACACGAGCTTGAAATCCGAGAAAATTTTTTTTTTTTAACAAAATTCAGTCAGAGCTTCATATTATCCTCTTGTAAGCCTGTTAACACGATTAAGTCATGAGATTTTCGTACGAGGAGTAAGTTTTCTCTAATAAACCACATTCAATTTTTTTTGGACGAACATTCGTCATCATAAAAATATGTTAAGTTAAGGTAGTATTAGGTTAATATTTAGGTTAGTATTTAAGGTTTAGGTTGATATTTAGGTTAGTATTTAAGGTTTAGGTTAATATTTAGGTTAGTATTTAAGGTTTAGGTTAATATTTAGGTTAGTATTGGGTTAAGGTTAGTATTTGTTTTCATCAACTTTGAGCGTATAATGTAAACCTACCTCTGACACGGTTATAGAGTACCCGAGCGCACCGCGTGATAAATAATTTCGACAATTTTTACCCGATTGACTTCAAATTAGAAAATTATTTTTCCAATTGCATTTGGCAGAGAAGTACGTATGGGATTACTGATTAATTTGAAACTTTCCATTCTATGAGCAGTTTCATACGAAAATTTTTCACTGGAAATTCACGTGGAAGTTCGTATGCCTACAATATTCGAATGAA
Organism: Oxytorus armatus; assembly: GCA_958009045.1. Lineage (NCBI taxonomy): Eukaryota > Metazoa > Arthropoda > Insecta > Hymenoptera > Ichneumonidae > Oxytorus > Oxytorus armatus. The sequence goes on from OY253744.1 coordinate 4,326,763, forward strand.
ACAATATTTTTCAAATTCCGTACGTATTTCTCTAGGTATTCAGATGTAGATTAAGGTAGTAGTCTGGTAACTTAAGCCGATTTTCATGTCTTGTTGGAGGGCGTTTTTTTGTAGGAAAATAAAAATGAATCGTTTCGGATATTTAGAATGTTTTTATTTACATATTAAAGATTAAAAAAAAATGTTTGAAAAAATTTAATAGTTTATTATTATTATTATTATTATTGATCGAAGTTGGCACCTCGGAAAAAAAGTGCGTGGGTGGCCCCGGTGATTTTGGCTCTTGATGTTATCTGAAATCAAAAATTCTTGATAATTCTTAATCTATAGACATGTCATTCTGGTCGGAACTACTGAAGTTAAATTTCATGGATAAATAACAAAATGGCGGACTCTGGAAAAAAACGTCTTTGTCCATTTTGTTATTTATCCATGAAATTTAACTTCAGTAGTTCCGACCAGAATGACATCTCTATAGATTAAGAATTATCAAGAAGTTTTGATTTCAGATAACATCAAGAGCCAAAATCACCGGGGCCACCCACGCGCTTTTTTTTCGAGGTGCCAACTTCGATCAATAATAATAATAATAATAAACTATTAAATTTTTTCAAAAAATTTTTTGTTTGTATCTTTAATATGTAAATGAAAACATCCTAAATACCCAAAACGATTCATTTTGATTTTCCTACAAAAACACGCCCTCCAAAAAGACATGAAAATCGGCTTAAGTTACCAGACTACTACCTTAACGAGAATTTTTTTCTTTTGTTCTGGGTAAAAAATTATGGATGCCAAGTGTCACGCCCGAAAAAAACGATACCAAAAGCAAATAGCAGTAATCGATCATTTTGTATGACAAAAAAACCAAAAAAAAAATATTTTTTATTAGGTTGATATTTATACTAAATAGATGTGTAATTAGTTTTATAAACAAATCACTTTTTCATAAAAAAAGAAATTGTTAAATGTGCACATGATTTTATACCCGCTACCGTGGCGATACTCCCTAATTTTTTTTTTCTGTTCAAGTCTCCGTTAAACCTCTCGCTTCGTGATAATAAACTATATTAGTATATCAGCGCGACGACGACGACGTTCTTTATCACACTTTTCCCGGTATATTTTCGCCAGGTTTTCGGATATACGAGAGGAACGGGATGGGAGGCTTAAAGCTCTCGCATTAGGTGGGAAAACGTTTCCACAATCTACCTCCTGCTTGGTACTAGGATAGTTACACGTACGTAAGGTAGATTGCTTGTATTGTAGACGTGCAGCAGGAAAGAAGGGGTAGGCTTGGTTCCGGTGCTTCTGGTTGGTGGGTTTGCTACGATCCGCAGAGAAAAGCTCATGCCCAGCGTCATTTGAGCTTTAGGTAAATATATATAAACGTACAACAAGTATATATATATATATATACGTACGAAAGAGAAAAGGTAAACCTAGAGCCTCGTTCTCTCGGCATCGTACGTTGATTTAATTAATACTACGAGACGACGAGAGACGACGAGGGATTTGGCGTCGTCGCTTTTCCGTGATGCTCTGCGTATAAGGACGAAAGCACGAGCTAGTTCTCCAATCTCCCTATCTCTCTTTCTCTCTCTCTCTCTGTCCTTCTCACATTCGCGATTAGCCCAGGAGCGTTTGGCGTCAGGTTTTCCCAGGCTATTGGATTATATAGTGGTATATAGTTGCTGGGCTGCAGACTGCAGTAGTAAAAGCCCGTTCAAGCCGGACCAGCTCAACGATTTTCCGTGGGAATATTCCATTTCGCGAATGTACGGGTATTAAGGTCGCGGCCTGCAAATCGAGACCTTCTATCTCTTCCCTCTTTTTCATCGTCTCTCTCTCTCTCCCTCGTTCTCGTTCTCTCCATCGTTGTTTTCACGAACGAGGGTGCGACCGGTGCGCGATCCCCTGTGACTTTTCACCATCTGATATCATCGGCTTTTAATTAACGCTCCGCGCTACGTATCGTCTCGTTTCCATGTATATCGCAACAATTTTTATCGACGATTATAATTAGAAAGAGCCCGCGGGTGTACGCGACGTTCTTGTTATAAACGCCCCGGCGTTAAAAGACTTGGTAGAGTTTTATCAATTTTGAGAATGCCGGTAGCTTATTGAAATGAAAAATGATAATGAATTTATGATTATTCTTATGTTATCTTAATGCTTTAATCCGAGAACAAGCAGCCTTGGTTTTTTTTTTTCAATTAAATGATTGCGTAAGATGCCTGCAACAAATTATTGAAAAAATCGTTGCTACTTATAAGGGTTTGTAAGTATCGGATTCATTATTTTTCTTAAGCGTTGTACAGGGTGTTTTTAATATCAGGATAGAGGTTTTGATTGGGAAAGAAAAAAAATATCTATATAAGACATAATAAGACCTAATACATGAAAAATTCTGAAATGAGAAATCAGTAGTTTGATATCTTAAGGGAGGAAATAGGGGGTTAGACGGTTCAAAAAATCGATTTTTTTAAATTTCATAAATTGTTAGTAAAACTATTGAAAAATATGTTCCCAAAATAAAAAAAAAAAATTCCGACTCGTTCTATTGTTATAAGCCATTGAGGGGGGAAATAGAGTTAGGACAGCGTTTTCTCAATGATTTTCATGAATTTTTTTATAGTATAAAAAATGAATATAATTTATTGAATCTTTGAGAATATTTTATACATATATTTAAGTATATACTGTAACATCTTTGAAGAATTTCCTTGAAAAACACCGAAGAAAATTTATGACTGCCTTGACTTTGTTTTTCTTGGTACTATTTTTTCAAACGCGTTTTTCTGAAAACGACTCTTTTTGAACTTGCGTACACGTTAGTTTGAAAAGTTTTCAACCAATAGTTTTGAAAATTGGCAGTTACTTTCTTCATAGTATTGCGCTTTATATGAACCTAAAATCGGAATATTATTATTATTTAAAATAATTTTTTTTCTGCAAATAAGGTTATAAAAATGGCAAAAAATCATGCTTTTTTGTTTTGACCCCTGTAAAAAATTCAATTTTCAATATTTTTTTATAGCATTTAGGTTCATATAGAAGAGAGACATATAATAAAAGTAAATTCCAACCGCGTTTGATTTCAGATGAAAATTGCGGCTTCCAGAATGTACGCAAAATGCTGAGTCTGATTGTGACCTGTAATATGGGGTCGCTAATATCTTCGGTGTTTTTCAAGGAAATTCTTCAAAAATTTTATAGTATATACTTAAATATATGTATGAAATATTCTCAAAGTTTCAATAAATTATATTAATTTTTTATACTATAAAAAAATTCATGAAAATCATTGAGGAAACGCTGTCCTAACCCTATTTCCTCCCTTAAGGGCTATGGCTACGGTAGAATTCTCAAAAAATCGATGTTTTTCATGCTTAATCGATGCTTTATCAGCATAATTTTTTTTTTCTCACACTTCATGTTCAAATTATATTCTGTTATCTAGATAATAATAAATAATTTTGTGGGCTGCTAGATGTCGAGATTCAGATTGAGCGTTCACCAGCACTCAATTCTCTGTTTTTGCGCTAGTGCTAAATTGAGTTCAGCGAAAACGTTCACATAAATCTTGTCTGTTGGTTTAAATCTTTTTAATCCTCTTTTAATTGTGTTCCGGTCCAGTAAGTCTGGCACTAGCTCGTTGGGATGTTGTGCGAGTCTTCTTCCGTAAGAGGCACTAAATCCCTGTATTTCTTCCTTCACAGTGTTCATCGCGAGATCTCTGTGGATATTAGTGTTTGTGACATACCATGGAGCACTTATTATTGTTCTTAGAATTTTCGATTGAAATCTCTGTAGGATTTATATATTGGAGTTTGAGGCTGTTCCCCATAACTTCATCCCATAAGTCCATATTGGCTAGAGTATAATCTTGTAGATGTTTGGTTTATTGTGGGAAGACGTCTTAAAAATAAATTACTATTCGATTTATAGCGAGAACATTTTTTTTTCACTGACTTTGAGCGTATAACGTTAGCCTATCACTGGCACGGCCATAGGGTTACCACAAGAAAATGGCAATAGTCGGACATTTTATATAACAAAAAAACAAAAAAAAATATTTTTTATTAATTTGATATTTATACTAAATAGATGTGTAGTTAGTTTTATAAATAAATCACTTTTTCATACAAAAAAAAATTGTTAAATGTGCACATGATTTTAAATCCGCTACCGTGGCCACATCCCTTAAGGGTGGAAATAGGGTTAGACGGTTCAAAAAATCGATTTTTTTTTATTTCATAAATTGTTAGTAAAACTATTGAAAAATATGTTCCCAAAATTTTAAATGAAAATTCCGACTCGTTCTATTTTTATAAGCCATTAAAGTGAGTAGCTCTCCTTCAGGCTCCGAGCGCGCCACGTGTATAACCGAGCGTACTATTTTTTCAAACGCGTTTTTCTGAATACGACTTTTTTTGAAATTGCATACACGCTAGTTTGAAAAGTTTTCAACCAATCGTTTTGAAAATTGGCAGTTACTTTCGTCATAGTATTGCGCTCTATATGAACCTAAAATCGGAATATTATCATTATTTCAAATAATTTTTTTTTGCAAATAAAGTTGTAGAATATGGCAAAAAATCATGCTTTTTTGTTTTGACCCCTGTAAAAAATTCAATTTTCTATTTTTTTAATAGCATTTAGGTTCATATAGAAGAGGGATATATAATGAAAGTAAATTCCAACCTCGTTTGATTTCAGATGAAAATTGCGGCTTCCAGAATGTACGCAAAATGCTGAGTCTGATTGTGACGTGTAATATGGGGTCGCTAATATCTTCGGTGTTTTTCAAGGAAATTCTTCAAAAATTTTATAGTATATACTTAAATATATGTATAAAATATTCTCAAAGTTTCAATAAATTATATTCATTTTTTATACTATAAAAAAATTCATGAAAATCATTGAGAAAACGCTTTCCTAACCCTATTTCCCCCTTAAATCCCTGCAATCTCGGGAACCACTCAAATGCCCATTCCAAGTTTAATGCAAGTTCGGCAAACAAATTTTCATCTTCATACTTTTGATTAATCAATTATTGACATAACGTCCTTAAAAAAACTCGAGGAATTATGTTTTACGATGTGACACACGAATAGCAGCGAATTTCGCCACCTATATAATCATTAGGACTGAAATAAATTGTGACCTGAAAAAAAATGATAACACTAACTTTAGAAAATGATTACTTTCGACTCAAAAGATGTAAAAAGTGACCGTAACTTCAAGTATTATACATTATTTTCTATATAATTTTGATCGTTGCATCTCTCGCCTCTGCGTCTCTACTCGTTTATCCCGTAATCCAAGATAATTGCAAATCCCAAACAATTTGACGTATCACGTTGATAAAAGATATCCGGAGCCAGAGCTTATGGCAGCTGCGAGAGTTTCGAGTGGACGATGGTGGGTATATAAAGTTTATAAAATATTTTCATACGTCCCTCAGAGTTTTGCGAGCAAGTAAATACATATTAAATTTCATAAAATATTGCGCGTGTGTGCGTGTCATTTTCCGGGAATATACTCTGTACGACGTTAGTTAAGCCCCGGATGAAAATCGCTGGTCCGTTTAAATTGTAAATTAATTCGCTGAATATAACCTCCGTCAGTTGCTTCTTCGTGCACGTTCTACATCAGGCCCATATATACAATAAAACTGAGCTTCTCCCATATAACAATTTCTAAACTTTTTACGATGACAAACATTTTTTCGCTGCTGGATAATAGAACATTCGACAATTTTTCATCGACGTCCGGGGCGTTTTATCATTATTAAATTCAATTCCAGCAGATGCGATATATCGTTTGGAGTAATTAATTCTTTTTATTCTCTCACAAGAGCAACTTTTTTTTTGTCACTTTTCCTCTGTGTTCTCCCGTATCATCATTCGGTGCTCGATTATGCTGCGCTATTTTAATGTAAACTTTGTGCGGGCGAATGTGACGATGAGTGGGTCGCGAGATGACCGAGAATATTTTTGATATACAAAAGTTACAGAGTCACGCGATAACGAGGTTGTATAAAAGTCGTGCAGTCCGCGTGACCGCTTCTGTTCGCGAATAAACTCAAAAGAGCTATGTGTTTTGCGGAATTCTTTGACTCCTTTGCCACATGCGAAACAGTGAGAGGGCTGGTAATGAAAGAAAGGGCACAAAAAGCAGCCGATCAAAGGGTTAGAGAAAGAAGACAAGTAACGAACGTCGCGGAGGCTTGACACAATTTTGTTCTTGTGAATAAACGAAACAATAAAAGTTCACGAGAACCTTAGGATTGAATTTAACAAGGTTGAACGTTAGTGGCGAGGCCAGTAGTGTAAAACGATCGGATACGCGAAAAGATCGTGGAACATTATTAGTGAATTAAATTTCGTTTTAATCAGTAATCAATGATGAGGTTTAATCGTGGACGAAACTTTTGGCACATCTTCCGATCACTTCGAAAAAGGGAAAATTTCGCCAAAACGACAGAACATAACGAACTTAAAGTGGTTTAGCGGAAGGAGAATTGCGACAAAAAGTGGCTAAGCCACGTTTTATATTGCATAGTTCATTTGTTATTAACAATTTTCTGACGATTTTTGGAGCAAATTTTCCACTTCTCACTTTAAAAGTGCGCCATTTGGCCAAAAATCAATATATCGAATAAATCCTAGGCATTTCCGTAAACAATGTATTTTTAAAGATACGAGGTGTGTAAATTAAGGTAGTAGTCCGGTAATTTAAGCCGATTTTCATGTCTTTTTTGCGAGGGCGTTTTTTTGTAGGAAAATACAAAATGAATCGTTTTGGATATTTAGGATGTTTTTATTTACATATTAAAGATACAAAAAAAAAATTTTCTGAAAAAATTTAATAGTTTATTATTATTATTATTATTGATCAAAGTTGGCACCTCGAAAATAAAGCGCGTGGGTGGCCCCGGAGATTTTGGCTCTTGATGTTATCTGAAATGAAAAATTCTTGATAATTCTTAATCTATAGACATGTCATTCTGGTCGGAACTACCGAAGTTAAATTTCATGGATAAATAATAAAATGGCGGACTTTGGAAAAAAAAAACGTCCTTTTCCATTTTGTTATTTATCCATGAAATTTAACTTCGGTAGTTCCGACCAGAATGACATGTCTATAGATTAAGAATTGTCAAAAAATTTTGATATCGCTTTTTTTTCGAGTTGCCAACTTCGATCAATAATAATAATAATGATAAACTATTAAATTTTTTCGAAAAATTTTTTTTCTGTATCTTTAATATGTAAATAAAAACATCCTAAATATCGAAAACGATTCATTTTTATTTTTCTACAAAAAAAACGCCCTCCAAAAAAGACATGAAAATCGGCTTAAGTTACCAGACTAGTACCTTAAGTAATGAGACTGGCAACGTAGCGTTCGATCTGGCAATACTTGAGGCGCTGGGCTTGGTGGGGCGCCAGGGGAACATGTGATACGCCCTCAGTACGGGTTTGAACTCGCTCGAGTCATTTGGTTGTCCGTAGTGATTTTTTTTGTCAAACATTTTTTTCTATTGTGTTCTAAAAAATGAGTGACATCAATTTCGAGCGACGGTGTGCTATAAGGTTTTGCTTCAGACTTGGGCACAGTGCAACGGAAAATCTTGCTAAACTTCAGCAGGCCTACGGAGACAGTGTTTTGTCAAGAGGCCAGGTTTTTCGGTGGTTTGAGGCATTTTCAGAAGGAACATAATCGATTGAAGATGAACCACGTAGCGGGAGGCCTTCGTCATCAAGAACCGATGAAAATATCGACAGAATCCGGAATCTTGTGCGTGCAGATCGTCGGTTGACAGTCAGAATGATCGGGGAAGAGTTGAATTTCACTAACACCACCGTTCATCAGATTTTGACCGATGAATTGGGGATGAGAAAAATCTGCGCGAAAATGCTTCCAAAAAACGTTTCGCAAGAGCAAAAGGACATCAGGAGGGAATGGTGCCTTGACTTTTTGGATTCGATTGAAAATGACCCACATTTTCTGGAACGTGTCATTACTGGTGACGAGTCTTGGGTGTTTGAGTACGACCCAGAAACCAAGCGCCAGAGCATGGAGTGGCACACTTCAACCTCTCCAAGGCCCAAATAAAAGCAAGAATGAGCAAGTCGAAGATCAAATGCATGCTGATTTGTTTTTTCGATATCCACGGAATCGTCCACAGAGAGTTTGTACCTCAAGGCCAAACGGTCAATCAACACTTTTACCGGGAGATTCTTGAAATACTTCGGAAAAGGGTCATTCGTGCGAGACCAAACATCAATAACAACTGGGTGTTGCATCACGATAATGCTCCTTGTCACACAGCAATTTCAATAAACGAGTTTTTGGCCAGTAAAAACATTCCTGTGGCTCCTCAGCATCCTTATTCGCCTGACTTGAGTCCTCGTGACTTTTTTCTCTTCCCGAGGTTAAAAAATCACCTCAAGGAAACTCATTTTGGGACCCTCGAAAACATTCAAACGGCTGTAAACGACCAGCTGAAGGCTATTCCAATATCGGAGTTCCAGCACTGCTATGAGGATTGGGAAGAACCGTCTCCAGCGCTGTGTGCCTTCAGAAGGAACTTATCTTGAGGGTGACAATATAAAATTGTAATTCTATTTGAATAAAAAAAAAATGAAAAAAATCAGCCTCATTACTTAATTTACAAACCTCGTGGAAATTTCAAGTGAATCGGTTAAAAATTGTCTGAGTTATGTTTCCGACGAACAAAAACGGATGCGTCATCGGAAAAACGCTGCACAGCCGCCATTTTGAAATGAATCGTTGAAAAAAAATTATTGTATACAGTCACTGATATGTATGATAAACACCTTATTTTGTAATTTCGATTTATTTCTTAGTTTTTCTGAAAAAAAAAAAAATCCCCCAAAAAGCCTATTTTTTCGGCTTCTAGAGTGGCCTAACCCCATAACGATCGTAGTACCGTTACAGTATATACTTTTAATTGCACAGATATCTCTCTCGCACTCACGTGCCACAACACTTGAGCTATCACCTTAAATCCGAATTGTTTATAAAGCATTTTTACTAGCATTCCGTTCGGACTTTCAAACATTCATATTACAAAATTTCCCTTAGTTCCTTACAGAGATTTATACGTAAAGTAGACTTGTATAGAACGGAACGTGCACAGAAATCTAGACGAGAGAGGCCACGCGAGGAAGAAACTTGAGGAAAAAAAACAAAAAAACAAAAAATGACGTAAGGAAATGCGAATGGAAAAAAGGGGAAAACTCGACGTGGGAGGGGTTAAGAAAAATTGTCGCTGAAAAATATATATGTGTGCGCGAAGGAAAAAGACGACGGTAGCGCGTGTGGACCGTTATAGAATTGGGCGAGAGCGTAAAGAAACGCGCGAAAAGTTCGAAGTTTCGTTTGATTTATAGGAATGTGTGAAAAACCCCGAGAGAGGGTTTTGGATTCCGTAGCGTTTCTTCTTTCTACGTTATATACTACGTATATACATAGCATGCGGAGGTAAAAAGTGTGATATGTGGGCATCTTTGTACCCCTATGACTGTGGGTGCTCGAACAGAAATATATAAAGGATAAAAGAACGAGGGGGAAAGAAAGAAATCGAAACGAGAACTACCGAAGAAATAAAAGTATTGCTCTCGGCTACTCCGTAACTCTTCGATGAAAAAAAAAAAAAAAACGAATATCTATATGTCTATATACGAGTATTTCCTATGTACGAGAGGGATCGAAATGTGCGTGGTTCGCACGAATGGAAACTCTTTGAGTCAGACGGGAAGTAAGATGTCGTAAGAAAAATAACAACGACGAAAAATTCGCTCGGTATGATTGTCGGAAATTGGAATATCGCGCGGGATGGCGCGTTACTTCCGGCTTTTTTCCCTCTCACGAGAATTTCTTATACACGCGTGTGCGACACAACTACGACAACCCACCCCCCCGAAGAAACGTTCATTTCCGGAGCGGATGCGGCATTTGCGCGGCACTCCCGTTCACTCATCTGCATTGTTAGCCTTTTTCGTCATATATTTGAAAAGTTCTTATAACGCGATCGCAATACGAGGTCTGTTCGAAAAGTATCGCGAATTTTGAATTTCCGCGGGCTACGTATATTCGATTTTCGATTTTTTTTTGTGGCGTTAGGTTGGTACTCGTGTCCCTCACTTGTGCTGAAAAAATCGGCTATTTTGAATGTTTAGTTAATTGTTGACAGCCGTTTTGGTTAGACGTGTTTTGGCTTGTCTTCGATTTTTGCCTATTCCAAAAATTGGATGATGTTGAAGTTTGCATCGTTGGAACGCAACGCAAATAGGTATTTTAAATTTTCATTTTCAGCATTGCTCTTGCTCTTGATCATTTGTTGTCGGTAGCGATCCTTGTTCACCGTTTCACCAGGTTTTAACAACTCGTAGTACACCACACCACACTGGTCCCACCAAACACAGAGCATTGTCTTACGGCCAAAGCGATTTGGCCTTGCAGTCGATGGGCCGGCTTCACCAGGTGAAAGACATGATTTTTTTCGCTTCGGGTTCTCAAAATAAATCCACTTTTCGTCCCCCGTGACAATTCGATGCAGAAAAGATTTCCTTTCGAATCGTTGAAGCAGCATTTCACAAACTGTTTTTCGATATTCCATTTGTCTATCGTTCAGCTGGTGTGGCACCCATTTTCCATACTTTTGGATCTTTCCCATGGCTTTTAAACGTTGGAAAATTGCTCCTCGAGTCACATTTAGTGTTTCTGCCAATTTTTGTTGCGATTGGGTTGGATCAACATCCAATAACGCCTGCAATTCCTCGTCTTCGAACTTTTTCGCTGCACCAGGATGTTCATTGTCTGTCAAATCGAAATCTCCACTTTTAAATTGACGAAACCATGCCTCACATGTTCCAATCACTGGAGCATGTTCACCATAAGTTTCTACCAGCAACCGGTAAGCTTCAGCTGCTTTTTTTCTTTTGATGAAATAAGAAAAGCAACGAATGCCGCAAATGCGATTTACTTGGAACGAAACTCGACATATTCACTGAGGTAAACAAATATGACGCTATTATTTTGGCGGAATGTGACTTGCGTATTTTTGTAGGTTAATGTCAATAGAAAAAAAATGACATACATGCCAAATCATAGAAATGTATACATATTGCTAGCGACATCGACTGGTAAAACCGGCAAACTTCAACTAACACCCCTGGTATATTCGATTTTCGATTTTTTTGTGGCGTTAGGTTGGTACTCGTGTCCCGCACTTATGCTGAAAAAATCGGCAATTTTGAACGTTTAGTTAATTGTTGACAGCTGTTTTGGTTAGACGTGTTTTGGCTTGTCGTCGATTTTTGCCTAATCCAAAAAGTGGATCAAAGAATCCGTATCAAATTTTGTGTGAAAAACAAAATTAAGGCCGTAGTCTGGTCTAGAGCGAGATTTTTGACGTCATTTCTAATGTGCAATAACGTTTAAACCGTTGAAGTTGTCTTGATGAAAATTTACACGTGCATTTATTGATCCTTAGAGAATACTTGTACATGAAAAAAAAAAAAATTATTTTAAACATTTTCATGTATTTTTTTGCCTTGTTGCAACATGGTGCGCCGAAATCGGCGCCCACTCTGGACGATGTTGTATGCATCTGAAAAAAAATATATATATATATACAGGGTGAGGCACTAACTGTTGTCACGTAGAATAACTCCGAAAGTACGATAGTAGTAGAAAATTTTTTGAAACAAAATTTGCACGGGACAACGGGGACTATCATATGGCGTTAGTTTTTTGTTGCTAGGTGGAGTCGCATCGGAGATTTCACGGTCAACATTGTTTTTTTTAGATAGAATGCTATGTTTTGGTACTTATTTTCTGGTAGCGGTTATCGAGACGAATCCAATGATGTTTTTTTTAATTTTTTTTTATTCTTTTTTGTTTAAAAAAATGTTTTTCTCTCTCACATAGCGTGCAAAATTTGACCGTGTATTTACACGGCACATTGTAGGTTTGATGAAAACGCCGTATTTAGTAAATATTTACTATTAACGCACATTTACATTACATTGTATCGTACAATGTATTACATTGTATTGTGTCTTGTACGAGACAACGATAGTAAGAATGGCAAGACCAGTATCATCGCATCAAGCGAATGTAAATGATGTCGTATTCTTTTGAAGAACAAACCGATATGCTTCTAATTTACGGAGAATGCCAGAAAAATTCAGTGAGAGCTAGAGACTTATACGCTGAAAAATATCCTGAATGTTCTCATCCTACACGCCGTACATTTCAAATTTTGTACATGTGATTCGATAAGTGCCGTAGTGATAAGAAATTCTACACAATCCGTGATAAGGAGATTGCAGTACTGCATTGATTCCAACGGCAATCACTTTGAACACCGTCTGTAAATAAAGTTCATCTCACTTTTTTGCCTCAAAAAAATAAATAAATGAAAAAAACATTTTTTTAATAAACAAAAATCAAAATTTTTTTTTTTAATATCATTGGATTCGTCTCGATAGCCCATATCAGAAAATAAGTACCAAAACATACCGTTCTATCTAAAAAAACAAAGTTGACCTTGAAATCTCCGATGCGACTCCACCTAGCAACAAAAAACTAACGCCATATGATAGCACCCGTTGTCCCATGCAACTTGTGTTTCAAAACATTTTCTACTACTATCGTACTTTCGGAGTTATTCTACGTGGCAACAGTTAGTGCCTCACCCTGTATATTCTCAATCAGTATGAGTATTCTGAGCACTGGTAGCAGAATCGGTACTTAAAGAATTTTTTTATTGAGTCGAACAATAATTTTGCCGACATTTTATAACTCGTCGAATACCCGAAAATGTATGAAATATCATTAATGAAAGTTCAACAGGCCGCCATTTTTTCGAAAATTTTTTTTAAGTACCAATTCTGCTACCAGTGCTCAGAATACTCATACATATTGAGAATATATATATATTTTTTTTTTTAGATGCATACAACATCGTCCAGAGTGGGCACCGATTTCGGCGCACCATGTTGCAACGAGGCAAAAAACTACATGAAAATATTTAAAATAATTTTTTCTTTTAAAGTACAAGTATTCTCTGAGGATCAATAAATGCACGTGTAAATTTTCATCAAGACAACTTCAACGGTTTAAACGTTATTGCACGTTAGAAATGACGTCAAAAATCTCGCTCTAGACCAGACTACGGACTTAAGTGCGCGGACGCATTCCTAATGTTGACTGTGGCATATGGTGAAGCTACCTTGGACCAAAGCAACGTTTATCGTTGGTACAAAATGTTCTCAGAGGGCCGAGAAGATGCGAACAACGAAATGCGTTCCGGACGTCCGAGCACATCAACAACAGACGAAAACATTGACGAAGTGAAGAAGATAATATTGGCCAATCGTCGAATTACCGTTAGAGAGGTTGCCGAGGAACTAAACATATCGATTGGCTCGTGCTATTCGATTTTTACCAATGATTTGAGCGTGAGACGGGTCGCCGCGAAATTCGTGCCCAAAATTGCTCAATTTCGAACGAAAATGATGTTGAAATTTGCATCGTTGGAACGCAACGCAAATAGTTTTTAAAATTTTCATTTTCAGTATTGCTCTTGCTTCTCATGTCCCATTTAGCCCAAGATTTTTTAAGGAGACCCCAATAAAACGTTTTAACGATTTTTGTCATCGATAATCCAATCTTAAGAGGGATTAATGGTGTAAAAAATTTATTTTCGTTGCATTCCAACGATGCAAACTTCAACATCATGAACGAAAACAGTGTCGCGTTAACATTGCTAAGGAGCCGTTGGACTCGGTCCGCGACGACCCAAATTCGCTCCAGAGGGTCATAACCGGTGACGAATCATGGGTTTATGGTTATGGAAACCAAAGCTCAATCGTCGCAATGGAAGCTGCTTTTTTGGAATAGGCAAAAATCGAAGACAAGCCAAAAGCACGTCTAACCAAAACAGCTGTCGACAATTAACTAAACATTCAGAATGGCCGATTTTTTCAGCATAAGTGAGTGACACGAGTATCAACCTAACGCCACAAAAAAATCGAAAACCGAATATACGTAGCCCATGGAAATTCAAAATTCGCGATATTTTTTGAACAGACCTCGCATATCGATATGGGGATGAAAAAGAAAGTTTAAACTTGCACAGTTCACGGTTCCGTTTCGTCATAAATCTGGCAGTTGAATGAGCCAGATGTATTATGGAGAAATCGAAGTGAAATTGATGCTGAGAGATTACAATTTTTTCTGTTCATTCGGAGGATAAATATGTTACTGTGAGATCGAGCTTTCGTTTCGGGAGCGAGAGAAAAATCGAATGTCACGCGAGAATGAATTATATGTCTCTCAGAACGGACTTTCTGGAAGAAGGATGGGCTGGGGGAAGTAAACTTTACTTTTGTTACGAAAGGAAAAAAAATTCAACGTCACGAATTTACGAGAACAGAGCTTTTTTTTTTGTCTTTTCAATTATCATTGAGAAGACGAATGGGTTTGGAAGTTTATTTCATCTTCGCGATCACTCCCGGAGCAATTATTTTGAAACAAAGAATAGTTCGGAGAACGATAGACTTTCCACAGTTTAAAATCGCCGGCATTTTTAGCATTCATTTTATTTTTCCATCGATCACATCTACATCGCCATTGTAAATATTGAATTTTAAGATTGAATTGGAAATCAGCGATCTCGACGATCAGATAATCCTTGGGTTCATAAATTATTGGAGAATTTTTCATTTTTCCCTCGACGACAATCATCATCTAACCTCATCTGGTCCTAAATTATGAAATTCTTTATTTTTAATCAGTAATCAGTGACCACGATAGCTTCCGGGTACTAATTTCAATCGAAAGTGAACTAGATCATTTTATGATCACCGTGCCCGCCATTTCTGATCGATCGTCGAATTCTAGTTTGCGAAGTCTTAGGAAAAAGAATCCAATATAAGCTGTGCTATCCCTGTGTTTTTTTGTCGATATAAACTTTTTATATCGTCAGAATCCCGTAGTTTTCATCATCTTATATTTCTTACGGACGCTTAAGTCGTTAGCGAGTAACCAAAGTATCGCTAATTAAAAAACTGCGTTGTTAAAAGACAACGGGTATAGTCCCTAATTTGTGAGGGAACGTATTTCGTCTCGAGCTCTGCGATATTTATACTTTTAGCACCTTCTTTTTTCACCCTCAACATCTGGATCGCTGCTCCAGCCAGGAAAGAGTGCATTACCAGCAATAATCCTGCAGTATAAACCTCTGTACTGTTATTTAATGCGGGAGGGAGGGATTGAAGTGCCCATACTTGGTACACAGCCGAAAGCAAAAAAAGAGAGAAAGAGGTGCCCCCGAGAATGGAGTTTAAAATGAGGGGTATCGCTCGAGCCTCCAACCTCGTGACTCTCGTACATCACCCGCCTTTCCTCGCCTAATATCAACGGGAAATATAACGCGAATTATAATGGGCCACTACGGTTTCTCTCGGATATACATACGCGCATCCACAGACACAAAAGGGGGCGATTAATAGGGTTAAAACGTGCTAACGAGAATCAAGGAAAAAAGAATGTTGACTCGAGCATCAGAGAAAACCCCACACTCTGATTGTAAACAGCTAGCCTGTGTTTTATGCTTTTTTTTTCTTTAATTTCTTTCTTCGAGGCGTTAGGCTGACTCGTCGACCGTAATTCGTACTAATTAGTTTTGTTTTTTTCATCGTCAGGCTAATGCCATCGCGAACGAAGTACCTGTTCGTTCTAACAACTACTCAACGATGACTCATGCGCTACAGATCGGATGTACTAAACCGATAGGCGGCGCAACGATCGCGGCCAATGGGAGAGTCGCGCTAGTTCTGACTCCAGTATTCAAAAGGTTTAAACGCAAAAGGCAGCGTTCGGAAAACGTTTCTTCTACAGATAACTCATCAAATTTTTCGTTACGTTACATCATTATTGAATAGAACTAACCTTGGCGCGTTTGCTGTACTTGAGATACTGATAATGATGATTGTCATAGTTGAAGTCCCGCGGGGTCAGTGTTATGTCACGATTACGGCCGATCTTTCCCAACAGTGACTTTTGCTTCTGCATCTGCATCTTCTTCGAGTGAACGACGACAACTGTAAATTGACAGGAAGAAAAATAAAAAATAAAAAACCAATTAAACACGATTGCAATTGACGTGAAATATTTTTCGCATCCATCCTAGATATACGGCACATTTTTTTTCCCGTGAAATAAAAAGCATCGACGATTGCCATATCGATGATTTACAAATTGCTGCGAAATAACATTTAAAAATATATATATAAAAAAAAAACGCTCGAGAATCCGCAAGCTTTCGGACTGTCCCGAATCGTAAACGACCTAGAGCTATCACAAATACATACACGTACGGGTATCCCAATGCCGGCTCCAAACATTACTTTCAGTTGATAAAATTCAATTAAAAATTGTTTTTTTTTCAGCTCGGATGGATTGCCGTTCAAGTGCATGTCGAGCTTTTCGACGATGAAAAAAAGGGGTGAGGGAAAGGATAAAAATAGAAAAAGCATGTGCATCGGGGATTGCTCGGTATTCGAACGATAGTTATATAGACTGGCGCCTAGTGAATACATTTCGGACAACATCGAGATAGGCATTGTTACATCGGTACCCATGATGTTGAAGTTTGCATCGTTGGAACGCCACGCAAATAGGTTTTTAAAATTTTTATTTTCAGTATTGCTCTTGCTTCTCGTGCCCATTTAAGCTCAGGTCCTTTGAAGAAGATCTCAATAAAACGTTTTAACGTCCTTTATCATCGATAATCCAATCTTAAGGGGGATTAATGATGTAAAAAATTGATTTTCGTTGCATTCCAACGATGCAAACTTCAACATCATCGGTACCCAACAATGTCGTGAATGTCACGAAATTTCGATCGTCACTCTTCGGATTAATCGATCGAATCGATTGTAACGAATAGCCATGCCGGAAATGAAAGAAATTTGTCGGGCAAATCGATCAATTTCTGAATACATTTTGTTTCTACAGATATAGACGCATCTCGTCACTTCAAAAACAAAACAAAAACATTCTTTGCTTAATGTTTGTTTATAATTTCTTTATTATTTACTCCATAATGTCGATGATTATTTTTCTTTTTTATTTTGTGATAAAAAAAAATCTTAAAAAAACAGTGTAACGAAAAAAAGTATTTTTTTCGTTGTTGCATAATAAATAAATAACTAATAAATAAATAACTAAATAAATAAATAACTAATAAATATTTAATTATCGAAGGAATATGAGAGATTATTTGATAAACATCATAGAAGATCAACGGGTTCCCTTGTACCTTCACCCAGGAGCTTATACATAGATTATCTAATATGTACACAGAAGGGCCAGCAAACGTGCGTAATCCTTTCGCCAGATAACTTTCTCTCTCTCTCTCTCTTTCTCTCCCGATTACATGTATAGAGTAGCAATATCACGAGTTTCACGAATATAATCTCTAATTCAAATGTTCACGGATAAACGTGCTATTTATGTAACGTATACTTGGACGTTGATACCGAATCACATCGTACTTGCTACTATAATCCACGTATCTATATCCCCATAGCAGGTAAATAGATTCATTTTTTAAAAGCAAAGTTTAAACAAATTGGCGAAAAAAAATGGATCAAGGGCTCACGTACCCCTGAAATTTTCAAAATATCGATATTTTTTTTGCAGATTTTTATTCTTTATACTTTTAAGAATTAAAAAAAAAAAAATTTAAGAAAATTTCACTCCGTTACAAAGTTATAGAAATAAATGTGACCGGACATCGGGTTGGGACGGCTACCTACCAGGAACTTTAAACGCATTTTTCTCGGAACTACGTTTTTAGACAGTGTCAGCACGATAACTCAGTCAACTTTTAATATTTTTTAACTTTTTTTTTTTCTAAATCTTGATAATTATTTTCTCTATTAAGTTTAAACAAATACTAAGTTTAAACAAATTGGCGAAAAAAAATGTATCAAGGGCTCACGTACCCCTAAAACTTTCAAAATATCGATATTTTTGTTGCAGATTTTTATTCTTTATACTTTTAAGAAATTAAAAAAAAAAATAACTTTTAAGAAAATTCCACTCCGTTACAAAGTTATAGAAATAAATGTGACCGGACATCGGGTTGGGACGGCTACCTACCAGAAACTTTAAACGCATTTTTCTTCGGAAGTACATTTTTAGACAGTGTCAGCACGATGACTCAGTCAACTTTTAATATTTTTTAACTTTTTTTTTTTCTAAAACTTGATAATTACTTTCTCTATAGTCTGACGAGAGGTTATTTCAATTTTTTGGTTGGACAATTTTTTATAAATTGTTAAACACTATTTTTTTTTTAAATTGCGTACCAAAGTTGGAAATACTGTAAACAATTTATTTTTGGAAAAAAAAAAAAATCCCTCCGTCAGACTATTATTACTACATTATTTCACTGGGTTCTTCTTTATTTTTGCAGATTGGATAATTTTTGGTGAAGTTATGATGTCGACAAGGAGGCACCATGGTTTTCATGAGTAGTTCATTTATACCCGTAAAAAAAAATGTTAAGATTTGGATAAAACATTGAAACATTTTTTTTTCTTATAGTTGAAAAGTTAATAAAAAATGTGAAATCATCAATTTAATTTTCTTTTTCACCATATAACCTTTATAATAATTTTTCAAATTTACTAGGTTTTCGGCGTGCGCAGCGGTACGTCAGTCCTTAAATTAAAGTATACTTTTCGAAAACAATCTATCAATTGAAATTTCATTCCGATCAAAAGAAAACTTGCTCCATCAAGAAGACATTTTTGGCCAATATAAATTGTGCAATTACAAAAAGACTAAATTCTGTTGAGTTTGAGAAAATGTTGTTTCACCGTATTGTAACCCGTCCGAATCAAATAAATCCATTTATATTTTCGTGTCTGTAAATTTTATAAATACCTTTGCAGGGACAGAATCCTTTACATCCGATGCGTACGGATGTGTAATGAATGCAGTTGTGATATTCGAGACGACAGGGCGAACTGTACGTACGATTGTCATTGCCGCAGAGGAAAGTTGGCTTTACCACTGGGCACTCGACGCATCTGTAATTCATAGAAAGAAAGAAAAAATATATAAACATTCATTGCATTACATGAATTTCCTAATGATTATTTTAATGGATTTTTATAATAGTTTTGACGAGCATGAGAATTTTATGAAATTATAAAAATATCCTTATAACAAACTACAAAGTATGGTATGGAAAAGTGTTTCGAAAGCAACGCAAAAGCGTTGTAACTTAAAAAGAAAAATCCAATCTCACGAGTTCACGACTAATCAACGTATGAACAAAAAAAAAAAATTAAACTAAAAATAAACCTAAACATCGGACATTCATGAAACTCCAGCTGAGAGTGAAAGGAACGGTGAAATTTGTCATATTTCTTATACGTTAGCTACGATACATTTTCACATACCGTTTCGCGTAAAAAAAAAACCCACATCCCCCACTCAGAGTAATATTAAATTGGAGAATGTATTTCAAATAGAAAAGTCTCTCTCCACGGAATTCCACTATGGCATATTATATTCTAGTGTCCTCCCGCCGAAGATGCAACGTAGCGTAAAAAAGTAGGCGAAAAGAAGTTTGAGGAACAGGCAGACAGAAAGAAGAGAAAAAAAAAAACAACAGTGATGTATATAGTAAACGAGATGTTTCTGCCAGTTTTCTCTTTTTTAGGTCACAAACACAGGTGTATTTTGCGAAAAAGAAAGCCGGATATAAAGAGGAGAGAGAGAGAGAGACAGATCGTTGAACGGTTGCAACGAGAAGAAGGGAGAAAAACTGTAGAGTGAACCGAGTCGCGATGCTTTTATCACTGCAATCTGCAGAATACCGTTGGATGCGCTTTGCTCACGCTGGGAAGGGTGCAAATATTTCTCGGTGTGTATAAGAGAGAAAAAAAGGGGTTGGTTCGCTCGGCAATATTTTTTTTTTTATAGATATATGTTTATACAGGGCGGAAAGGGTTGGATCACTGACATCACTGACGAGACTCGGGAAGGTGAATCGTACGACAAAAGAAGCTTTCGTACGAGTCACACTGGTGTGTTCTTGTATTATCTTTCGCGCCGCGCGTTTGACGCTCATCAACGTAATACCTTTTGCACTTCAGTCCCCTTGAAAAAAAAAAAAAAAAAAAAAACGAAATAAACACAAAGATAGAAAAAAAAACACGAGAAAAAAAAACGGAACTCGACGTAACAGCCCGCTTTAACCTTGCTCTCTCAGACATTTTTTTTGCTCTCTCTTTTTTTTTTCGTGCTCAGAGATACGATGTGTGTTCAGTCGTAATCTCGAAGCTTATGAACAATACAAAGAGTCACCCTCAATAGCGTGGCGTATATATTTTTTTCTTTTTTTTTTTTCACCAGAAATCTCCACGACCTCGCGACCCTCGCGTGCAAAAATAAGGGATGGTGAGCTTTGAATAACCGGAGTATACACGCGACTGAATCTATACGCTATACCTTCTTGGTATATTTCGAACAATATACCTCCGGTACGAACCGGAGAACGGTTATTTTTTCGTTGGCTAGACTTTTCTCGGTTGTAAAAATACGTGACATTGATACGATGAGGGGGAAAATAAAGATTTTTCGCGATATGAAGGAATAAAGAATAATTACAAGGAAGAAATGTTTTTAGGCCTGTGTAATTTGAATTTGGAAATTTGAAAAATTTCCAAAGACGCGAAAAGTCTTGGCATGAA
Organism: Oxytorus armatus; assembly: GCA_958009045.1. Classification (NCBI taxonomy): domain Eukaryota; kingdom Metazoa; phylum Arthropoda; class Insecta; order Hymenoptera; family Ichneumonidae; genus Oxytorus; species Oxytorus armatus. Next base: position 4,347,585 of record OY253744.1, read on the forward strand.
ATGTGAGAAGTGGAAGAATTCACGAAGTTACGAATGAAATTGAATTGAGTATTTTATGAGGGTTTTTATATTTAACGAAATATGCTAACGAAAATCTATGCTTTGAGGCAAAGAGTTATTAAGGGATATGGCCACGGTAGAATTTTCAAAAAATCGATGTTTTTTTCTGCTTAAACGATGCTTTATCATCATAAAAATAAGTTACTATTCGATTTCTAGCGAGACAATTTTTTTTTTCGCCAGCTTTAAGCGTATAACTTCGACAATTTTTACCCGACTGACTTTAATTTAAATAATAATTTGAATAATATCGTTTTATTCGAATATTGCAGGCATTTGAAGTTAAAAGGTGAATTTCCAGTGAATAATTTCGTATTAAACTGTTTATAAAATGGAAAGTTTTCAATTAAATAAAATCAAGAATAAAATTCTTGAAAAATCACTTTTTTTTCGATCTCCTGACTGCGTATAAATCCTTAACTGATATTAATTATCGTGAATACATTAACGTTAATGTAACGTAACGTGAAACGTCAGAAGATAACACTTTTATATTTCGCGCGGTGCGAGCATGCACGGTCGTAAAAAATATTATGACGTATATGTGCGTAAAAGTCCGATTAAAAACTATTTGTGTGTGTATAAAGGACAAGGGGAGAATCCGAGACGAGACGACTCTCGGATATTAAAAATGTTATAAACGCATTCTAGTTTCGAAACTATCGGATATTTTTCCAGCAATCTTCCTCGGGACCGAGAGATATTAAAGAGAGTAACGACACATGTATATACGTGTGTTCGACGATGAATCTTTTATAATATTTCGCATAGTATCGAGGCTATATGTATATACTTGTCTATAGAAACTAACGTGAAAAAGGAACAGACGGGAGAGGCTTGTATACCGTTGCATTGAAGAGAAAATTACTTGACAGTAGTACCATCGATCTATATATCTATACCGGTACGATCTCATCCCAAAGATCGAAAGACGAGTAATGAGGAGACGACTGTTATATATCCACACAAATATCTTGGATAATATACGGTACATAGGAATCGAAAAGAAAAACCATTCAGCATAGTCGAAAGACGGCATACGAATTTTCCTCAACCAGCATATCGTACGTTCCAGGCCAAATTGACTTTTGTGCTGTCAATATTTTTTTTTTTTTAGTATGTTTGTAGAATTTTTTTTTCGAGTAATAAAAGGTGAGGTTTAAGGGTTTTCTTGTTTTTAATCACGAATATTAGGAAATAAATATTTTATGATGAGGAAATTCTAATATATTCCTTTTAATAATTATTCGCTAGAAGGTTGCTTCAAATGATTTTTCATTTAAGTTGTTTCATAAATTCGGTGAATTCTTTGTTTGGTATGGTATTATTTAGTAAAAATCGAGTACTGTAAATTACAATAGTATGAAAAATTAACAAGAATATCTTGATTTATTCGTAGTATTTTTAATGTAATTTTTATGTTTCTAAGGACAATGGAAATATTAAATAAAAAAAATGTGTGGTAGGGTTTTCTTGTTTTTAATCACGAATATTAGGAAATAATTATTTTATTATGAGAAAATTCTAATATATTCCTTTTAATAATTATTATGCTAGAAGGTTGCTTCAAATGATTTTTCATTTAACTTCTTCCTTAAATTCAGTGAATTCTTCGTTTGGTATGTTATTATTTTGTAAAAATCGACTACTGCAAATTACAATAATATGAAAAATTAACAAGAATATCGTGATTTATTCGTAGTACTTTTAACGTAATTTTTATGTTTATAAAGGACAATGGAAAGATTAATTAAAAAAATTTGTGTTTAAGGTTTTTTGTTTTTAATGACGAATACTATGAAATAATTATTTTATGATGACAAAATTCTAATATATTCAAATGATTTTTCATTTTAATTGTTCCATAAATTCGGTGAATTCTTCGATTGGTATGGTATTATTTTGAAAAAATCGACTACTGCAAATTACAATAATATGAAAAATTAACAAGAGTATCTTGATTTATTCGTAGTATTATTAACGTAATTTTCATGTTTATAAAGACAATGGAGGTATTAAATTAAAAAAATTTGTGATTAAGGTTTTTTGTTTTTAATGACGAATACTATGAAATCATTATTTTATGATGACAAAATTCTAATATATTCATATGATTTTTCATTTAAATTGTTCTATAAATTCGGTGAATTCTTCGTTTGGTATGATATTATGTTGTAAAAATCGAGTACTGTAAATTACAATAATATGAAAAATTAACAAGAATATCTTGATTTATTCGTAATACTTTTAACGTAATTTTTATGCCCATATAAGGACAATGAAAATATTAAATAAAATTTGTAATTAGGATTTCGGTGTATCGCTCTACGGTATACAAGCGAAAAAAAAATTCGCGACGTTCGTTTCGCCTGTCAATTTGGCCTGAAAGACCTCATGTGGTATTTAACGATTCTTTTTCGATTCCGACATTTTTTATGTATCTATATATTCTTCTTCATTTGAACACGATCAAATTGGACAAGTCTTCGGAGTTTCATATATCCCACGAATCTGAAAAATAACGAGTTCCCTACTTTTTGTTCCTTCTTCATTTCACGAGTACCGGTACAAAAGCCAACAAAAGCTTTAAGCGTCTCATCGACGTTCGTCGTATAGTTTACTCGATACCGTATTCATGTATACAATATATACATATATTTGTACATTGAGAGGGCTTAGAACGGCTAATGGGATCGTTAGTTGAGCGCGTGGGAAAGGCCCGTGAGCTATTTTTCTTCTACGCCAAAAAAAAAAGAAGAAACAAAAACGGGAAAGCTCATCATTCAGTTAGAGATCATCTATATATATAAATTTAAAAATGGAGTAAAAATGTGTATGTACTATGGAATTGAAGTACTATATACAGGGTGTATTTCAGGCTAATTCCAAAGCACCGTGATTTTCATTATTCTATTTTTATTTCAATTTCTTAATAAATAGACTCTCGAGGAATTTTGTAGATTCCTTGTAAAAATTGGTTCGATCCTCATCATCGAAAGTGTTGAATCAACACTGTAGATCGTTATCAATTTTTATCCGAAATTTTTGGAGTTAATTCTTCGTATAAAAATTAAATTTTTGAGAAGAAAAAAAATGGGAAAATGCTAAAGGATCACGATCCTGTCGGCACAGCTTCAAATGTCACAGATGCATGTTTTATATGTGTAAAACAACTCGTTTGAAATTTTATTCGTCAAACTCATTCTGAGTATATATTATTCTAAACATACGAATTTAGACAATCATTCAATCATTGGCGAAAATTGAAATGAAAATCGTTGAAAAATGTCATGAAAATTGAAAATTCCATTTTGCGGACAAGTTGTCGAGGGCTCATTTTCGCGAACAAGTGCCTGCATGATCCTCTGGTACTGTAATATACCTCATATGCATAACGCACGTAGTTTTTATCGTATATCAGTACAGACGATTTTCACGGAACGCGAGAACTCGAGCATTTCTCGTCGGTTCGCGTGGTCATCGTATGAAATTCTCATTCGCTAACCGTGTACTTATCTGGAACGAGAAAGAAGAGAACTTTATATATACCGTACGACCGTCTCATTCTTCGCTATATACGGGTCCATTAAGGGTTTTTTTTTCTTCTCATCCCCGCTACAGCTTCGCACCCGGGTTCCAACCCTTTTCGCGTTTCTCCCTCAGTCCGGCGATTTTCTCGTTTACCGAGAATGCCAAGACACATAACACACCGCAAGGATAAATTAACGAACATAACAACGAAGAGAAGAAGAAGAAGAAGCCGAGAGGGTAACGCGAGTGTGTTTATCCGTCCCTCCGCGTCCTATTTTCCAGTCAACCCAGATAGCACGTTCGCGCGAGACAGAGGGGCGAATTACGAGACGTAATTTTCGCGCATTTGTAAACGGATAAACCGGGAAAGCGCGAGAGGGAATTTGCGCATAAACGCGCTGGGTGGGTTCTCTCTCTATCGCTGTTTTACTTACACCATTTCAAAACCTCACTGCCGCGAAACATTTTAGTATTAACTTACTCTTCTCTCGCCGATAAAGGCGTTAAATTAGCTTAATTACTGCACCTCGGATTCAAACTAATTATGCATTTGCGCGTAACCGCTCGAACATGTACACACAAACTAATATTACTGATATACCTATAATCATGCTGTATGATGTATATTGGTCCTCCTTTCTCTCTTTCTCTCTCTCTCTCTCTCTCTCTCTCTCTCTCTCTCTGTAGAGGATTCTCGAGTGATCTCTCGCACGCGGATGCGGAAATTTGCTAAACCATAATTACGTTGTTTCGCGGCTTATTTCCATAAAGTTGGATATTGATTCACGGGTCAATGAGTAACCATTATTGCATTATTAACTTCCACGAAGCAACTGCAGTACGCACGAAAATGCTATTATTAACAACGTTGCAGTTACAATTATTATAATTTTACAAATTTTCGTAGCTGCAATTAAAGAAATTGTTAAACTGCACACCAGGTTAAAAAAGTCTTTTTTTAAACGAATATTTACTCAAATTGTATGTCACATTAGCAGTAAAAATTTTGTGGAATAAATTTCTGAGAGTATAACTTTTATTCTCATAAAGTTGGATGCTAATTCACTGGTCAATGAATAACCATTATTGCATTATTAACTGCCATGAAGAATATTAATACAATTAATCCTTTTGCAACTGCAGTACACACGAAAATGCTATTATTAATAATGGTGGAGCTAGAATCATTATAATTTTACAAATTTTCGTAACTGCAATTAAAAAATTTATCAAACGACATACCAGGTTAAAAAAAGTTTGTTTTTTTAACGAATATTTACTCAAATTGTATGCCACATTAGCAGTAAAAATTTTGTGCAATGAATTTCTAAGAGTGTAACTTTTTGAATATGTGAATGTGTGATGTGAGATTTATGAAAAAAAAAAAAACAAATAAATAAATATAACCAAAGTATATTTGAGATATATAAATATTATTGTAATTTTTATTAATACACACAAATATCTACCCTGTATATATCGACCCCGTGATACTTATATTTCCGTCGAAAATCGAAAAGTCGTGGTCGAGGCAAGAGCGAACAAGTAAACGAGCTACGAACATATATAGCGACAAAGCTTTTTGATTCACGCGAAGGGTCGAAAGCTCGCGTTTTCTCACTCCTTGCGGACGAGCGGCCACACTCACGCTTTCGAATCGGCCTGGAATTCCATGAATGCGAAATGTAATCCCTACCGTGGACGAGCCGGGGCCAAAACTTTGTATTTCAATTGCATTTCGTAGTAACAAACTGTGAGTGGAGAAGGGTAGACAGAGAGGGATAGAGAAGGGGCGAGGGTTGAAAAAAAATTCTCGAACTCCTCGAGGTGAACACACGATGAAGCACAATATTTCTCAAGTGCGGAGGAGGAAGCGCCACGGAGTCGTGTTTCCCAAGCAATGGCGGAATAAAACGCAGTTTCACTCGCGATTGGGAAATTTCAACGAATACTGCGCGGGATTTCTTTCGTCCGTAGAGTGAGGGAATCACGAAAAATACGAGAATCCTTGTCATATACGAGAACGAAAAAGTTTTCTGATAATAAACGGACTCGAGCGAGGACGGAATTAATGTCAAAAGGGAGAAAAATTCCATATAGAATATGAATGCATTTGATCTTGTGGACACGGTGAAAAATGTTGCGGTTAATAATTGTACTTTTATCGCGCGCCTGGTATATTGGAATTTATATCTCTGCGGTCATTTTTTTTTTAATAATTTTCCAATCATCTTTAGTAAGACATTTCACTTTTGTATTTGCACAATTTTTTTTTACGTATTCGAGACAATACATGGGATAAAAAAAAGTCTGCTATGATTGAGATTGGTTATTATTTTATGTATTCGTATTTTCATATTTTCTTCTTGCAACTAATAATTTTCGGACAAAATATATTTTTGTTTTAGTTTTAACGTGCTCAACTTTTTTTTAAGTTTAAAAAACGTATTCATTGTAATGATCGATTTTTTTTTGCAGAGAAATCATGGAAATAAACAAAAGCACAGTGAAGATTCATGAAGTTGGCATTCGCGTGATACTTGTACGAGGGTAGTTCGTAATGAGAACTTTTCACATACGAAACGATGAACTTGGTACTTTGTTCTTCGAGCCTCGGGAGTTTTTGTGTCACGATTCTCTACGTACACCCTTGTCTCAGTTGTTTTCTATACACTCTCAACCATCGAGAAACTTTAATCTCCCTATATAGGTAACCTATGTTTTGTGAGAACGTACACGTATATGTACTTTAAATACAATATATATATTACTACTACAGTAAAGCTGAAGAGGTTGTACGTTTGTTTGAACGCGCTAATCTCAGGAAATACTACTCCGATTTGAAAAATTCTTCTTGCACTAGATAGCCCGTTTATGCGGGAAGGCTCTGAGACATATAACTTTATGCTATAATCCTAATCTTACGATCTTACCACTATCTATACTGTATTAGGGCGATTTTTTTTTTCGACAATTTTTTTTTTCAGTCCCCACCCGAAATTTTTTTGGATATGTCGAAAACGAAATTCCCTGAAAGTTACAGCGCTTAATATTAATTCTAAGTATTTTCCCAAAGCGTGAGAAGATTTTCCATCGAAAATACAGGTAAACCAAATTTTTTTTTTTTTCAAATTTCTATAACTCAGCCGCATTTTATGCTATCATATTGTTCTTGGTTTCGATTTATTCAGAATAAAACAATCTAAAAAAGTGCCTTCTGCGGCGAAAGTGTAAATTGCACTGGTGAGTTGGTACAAGTCACTGAATTTGATTTTTACCCAAAATTCTCGTTTTTTTACTGTTATCTCCGAAACAATTAACTTTATGAAAGAAATGTAAACGAAAAATTTGTTGGAAATTTAATTTCCTATAAAAAAGGTCCTATCGACCCAATTGCTTAGATTAATATTTCTTGAGATATTGAACTTTTTATATTTTTTATTTCTTTTATTATTTAATATTTCATATTTTATAAATTTTATACTACTCATAAGTTGAAGTTCAATATCTCAAGAAATATTAATCTAAGCAATTGAGTCGATAGGACCATTTTTGTAGGAAATTAAATGTCCAACAAATTTTTCAGTTACATTTTTTTCGTAAAGTTAGTTGTTTCGGAGATAACAGCAAAAAAACGAGAATTTTTGGTAAAAAAAGGCACTTTTTTAGATTGTTTTATTCTGAGTAAATCGAAACCAAGAGCAATATGATAGCATAAAATGCGGCTGAGTTATAGAAATTTGAAAAAAAATAAAAATTCGATTTACGTGTATTTTAGATGGAAAATCTTCTCACGCTTTGGGAAAGTACTTAGAATTAATATTAAGGACTGTAACTTTCAGGGAATTTCTTTTTCGACGTATCCAATAAAATTTCGGGTGGGGACTGAAAAAAAAAATAGTCGAAAAAAAAAATCGCCCTAATACTATATATACTTTATATTACTATAATAAAGCTGCAAAGTTTGTTTGTTTGAACGCGCTAATCTCAGGAAATACTAATCCGATTAGAAAAATTCTTTTTGCATTAGATAGCCCGTTTATTCTGGAAGGCTCTGAGCGATATAACTTCATGCTATGACCGAAAGAGGCGGCGGCAGCATCGGTTTATTTTCTAGTGATTGGTCCTTTTATTTTTCCACATAATTTCCGTATGGTAATTATAGTTAATTAGATGCACTTGGTTATGTACTCATAATGCGTATGAAACAGAAATATAATCAAAATTTAATGCGAGTGAAACCGCAGGGGCATAGCTAGTATAAAATATGCAAAATATATACATGGTCTTTTCTTCACCGTAAAGAACAACTTCCGGTTTCGTTTTTCATTTTTTCACATCATATGGACATTGAAGCTTCTATCTGGCTTCTCGTCATAAGTAAATCTTAATGTCGTGTGTGCTCTTTCTAACTTTCGAATCACTTTCTCAAGATTTTATTTTTTCCACCATCGAGGCGAACAAATGAGCTCCGTGAAAAAAACCGTACAATGATTGTACAATCGTTTGATTTAATTAATTTTCTCAAATACACATTTTCACAAGCACCCCGGATAGATAATGTTGTAATTGTAAGTAATGAAAAATGTATAACCGTTATAAAGCAATATTTGAAAATATTTTCAACTAATTGTAATTTTTTAACTTTCCGCAAAATTAACTTAATTTTCCGGATATGCCCGGTTCGGTTCTTTTTCATCGTTAACATTTTTCATCGCGAATGCTGAGTGGGCACTAGTGGAGCGCGGTCAGCGTAAAACGCCGCGAGATAAAACTTATTCTCGAGGGAAGTGCATGCGCAAGTTCATTTTTTTTTGTTCTTTTTATTTCCTTTCTTTTTTTTTTTAAATCGCGTTATTTCTCAAAGTTACCGAACGACGTACGACTATTTGTAAAATAATGCTAGCGGTACGAATATTCTATCGGTTTTTTTTTCTCATCAAAATTACACGCCACATAAAACGTTACGTTGTGTAATTAAAATGCTAAAACTCGCGGGTTGTTTGCCCTTTCGCTGATTTTATATGCAGCCCGAGAGAGAGAATGCGCTTTTCTCTCGTATTATCGTATAGTATTTTATGATTTTTTTGTTGTTGTTTTAATCGCAACACGACGATTGGATACTTGCGGTTTCCGGTAGAACGGCGTTGTTTATTTTTCGTGCACGAACGAAATTGTCCGATGTTCCACGATGCTCGTTCTACGTGAAAGTTATAGGAAATTTGTTGCGTAAGGAAACCAGTAATAATTATTGATCATCGTTTCAATGTTTGGCATATCAAGGGCTCACATACCTCGGAAATTTTCAAAAAATCGATTTTCTTTTACGAATTTTTATTCTTTATACTTTTAAGAATTAAAAAAAAAATACTTGTAAGAAAATTCCACTCCGTTACAAAATTATAGTAACAAATGTGACCGGACATCGGGTTCACGTTGTGCCTACGAGGAACTTTAAGGGAGGAAATAGGGTTAGACGGTTCAAAAAATCGATTTTTTTTTAATTTCATAAATTGTTAGTAAAACTATTGAAAAATATGTTCCCAAAATTTTAAATCAAAATTCCGACTCGTTCTATTGTTATAAGCCATTAAAGTGAGTAGCTCTCCTTCAGGTCCCGAGCGCGCCACGTGTTTCAAACGCGTTTTTCTGAAAACGACTTTTTTTTAACTTGCGTACACGCTAGTTTGAAAAGTTTTCAACCAATCGTTTTAAAAATTGGCAGTTACTTTCTTCATAGTATTGCGCTCTATATGAACCCAAAATTGGAATATTATAATTATTTAAACAATTTTTTTTTTGCAAATAAAGTTGTAAAAATGGCAAAAAATCATGCTTTTTTGTTTTGACCCCTGTAAAAAATTCAATTTTCTATTCTTTTGATAGCATTTAGGTTCATATAGAAGAGAGACATATAATAAAAGTAAATTCCAACCTCGTTTGATTTCAGATGAAAATTGCGGCTTCCAGAATGTACGCAAAATGCTGAGTCTTATTGTGACCTGCAATATGGGGTCGCTAATATTTTCGGTGTTTTTCACGGAAACTCTTCAAAAATTTTATAGTATATACTTAAGGGAGAACACCACTGTGACCCCCGGTTTTTTTTCACATTTTTCAAGAATTTTTTTTTGTGGGAAAAAAAAAAGATATTCGAAACATTTTTTTGGGTTTTGTTCCTTGTTTATTAATGTATCAAAACACATTTTTTTCACATTTTTCACGCCGCATGGTGGCGCTGGGGATTTGGAAAAATATTTTTTTTAAAACAATATTTTTCCAAATCCCTGTGTACTTCTCTTCAAAATATCATATTATTAACGAAAACACTCGGTATTTTTTTTCAGATCGATGTTGAAGAGAGTTCTGCTGCGTGCCGCGGAAATGACAGCACCTGACGCGAGAGCTTCCCCAGCGCCACCATGCGGCGTGAAAAATGTGAAAAAGATGTGTTTTCATACATTAATAAACAAGGAACAAAACCCAAAAAAATGTTTCGAATATCTCTTTTTTTCCCACAAAAAAAAATTCTTGAAAAATGTGAAAAAAAACAGGGGGTCACAGTGGTGTTCTCCCTTAAGTATATGTATAAAATATACTCAAAGTTTCAATAAATTATATTCATTTTTTATACTATAAAAAAAATCCATGAAAATCATTGAGAAAACGCTGTCCTAACCCTATTTCCCCCCTTAAACGCGTTTTTCTCGAAACTATGTTTTTTAGACAGTGTCAGCACGATAACTCAGTCAATTTTTAATATTTTTTACCTTTTTTTTTTTTTAATCTTGATAATTATTTTCTTTATAGTATGACGAGAGGTTTTTTTATTTTTTTGGTTGTACAATTTTTGATAAATTATTTAACAATATTTTTTTTTTAAATTGCATACTAAAGTTTGAAATACTGTAATGTCTTTATTTTTGAAAAAATAAATAAAATCCCCTCCGTCAGACTATTACTGCTACATTATTTTACTAAATTCGTTTTTTATTTTTGCAGATTGGATCATTTTTGGTGAAAAAGATCTTTAAAGGCATATTCCAAACATTTTTGTCTAATCCGATCAAAATTTGTATGATTTTCGTTAAAAAATAATATTGAACAAAAGCACGTTTGTCAAATTTATTAAAGCATTTCGAAAAATTTAACAATTTTAATATCACTATTATAATTGTTTCTTTAGTTGACCAATCACTGTATTATTTATTCAATGTACCTCTTTCTCTCTGTGTGGGCGCGTTAACAGACAGCAGGCTTGAGGCGCTTCATAAAAGGACGCTTTACCCACAATATCTGTTTCACGTTGAAGGTCTACGCTCTCTCGTGACGTTAATGCGATAACAGAAAAGAGTCCGGGGGCTATAGAGAACGAGACGCAAAAACGGAATTTAATGAGAGCAACTACTCGATCCCTTTTGCCCTTTTCTTTGTGCTCAGCTCTATAAAAAAAAAAAAAAAAAAATTCCGTCCAGTCGTCACTTTTGTTTTTGAGTAAGATCGCACAAACCATGAGATGTACGACTTTACATCGATGCCCACTGTGAACAGAGTCAGTATCACTAACGGAATTGTTTCGCGCTTGTTAATTTGTCTAAAACCCACTCTTTGTCGGCTGTTCCTTTTTTCATTATCAACGCCTCGTTATAGCATTGATAGCATTTAGGTTCATATAGAAGAGAGACATATAATGAAAGTAAATTCCAACCTCGTTTGATTTCAGATGAAAATTGCGGCTTCCAGAATGTACGCAAAATGCTGAGTCTAATTGTGACCTGCAATATGGGGTTGCTAATATTTCCGGTGTTCTTCAATGAGATTCTTCAAACATTTTATAGTATATACTTAAATATATGTATAAAATATTCTCAAAGTTTCAATAAATTATATTCATTTTTTATACTATAAAAAAATTCATGAAAATCATTGAGAAAACGCTGTCCTAACCCTATTTCCCCCCTTAAAGGCTCGTATATACAGGTCTATAATACGTAATGTACGTTATAAATATACTTTGTGATGGTCGTCAACCGGCGATCGTAAGTTTCCTGTACAGAGAGGTTGATTTTAAGGGGTGTGCCCGTGGAGAGCAGGTACAATTCAGAGGGCCGGGTTAATATGAGAGGAGGGTTGAACGTTAGACGATTTCTCGCACACCGGTTGCGGTTGGGAAAAGTACGGCATTGGTCTGAGATAAGTTTTAATTCGCGGAGAGTGCTTTCTCCCGGCAGCGCAAAGGGGTTGAATTCTCAACGTTAATTATAAGCAAAGAGAGACGAATTTGGCTCGCTTTTGCAATTAAAACGAATTGGAAGATTTCCCCGAGTCTCTCTTCCTCATCCCATCCCTCTCTGACGTGTCTCCCGTGTATACTTTGAGCTTCTAATATGTGAGTGTAAGTAAATATGTGTTGCGTCAAAGCGTGAGTTGTTCAACCTACTTATCGTCGCGAGGGTGTGTATGTGTGTCAGCGCGTGGGTGTGTGCAAGAGCTTCGAGCAATCTCTCAGAAATATATCGCGCGTGTTGACTTACTCACGAAAATTCCAGTAAACACGCTCGTCTAAATTTTAATTCACGATCATGTAGCACGAGAGTTTATCCATGTTTCATATTTTATTCGCATATTTCACAAATATGTGTATTTTTTTTCAAATATTCGAATAATCAACGTTATTCGAATATTTGGAAAATACGTATATTTTCAAAAATATTGCGAATATTCCACGAGAAATATTTTAACAACATTGAAAATCCATGTGTTATTTCAGATTTCAACCTTTATCGCAAAATCTACAAATGAACAATTTTTCTAAACATTTTTTACGAATGTGTAACACTTACGGTTTGGGATCAAAAAAATTCTACGAGCAGATGCAGCTTTTTGAGAATAGAGAAATATTTCAAAAGAACCGAAAGAGCTTACAATTGTTTTTTATATCCCAGTCTGAATATTTGTGTACTCGAAAAGCATATCGAAAAATGTTTCGTCTGAGACATCGGATACGAATTTTTTTTTTGAGATATAAAAAAATAAAATATATGTTTTGTGACTTTTCGTCAAGTCCTCCTTTAAGGAGGAAAATAAGGTTGAACGGTTCAAAAAATTGATTTTTTTTTAATTTCATAAATTGTTAGTAAAACTATTGAAAAATATGTTCCCAAAATTTTAAATGAAAATTCCGCCTCGTTCTATTGTTATAAGCCATTAAGGGTGGAAATAGGGTTAGGACGGCGTTTTCTCAATGATCTTCATGAATTTTTTTATAGTATAAAAAATAAATATAATTTATTGAAACTTTGAGAATATTTTATACATATATTTAAGTATATACTATAAAATTTTTGAAGAATTTCCTTGAAAAATACCGACGATATTAGCGATCCCATATTGCAGGTCACAATCAGACTCAGCATTTTACTATTATTTCAAACACGTTTTTCTGAAAACGACTTTTTTTAAACTTGCGTACACGCTAGTTGGAAAAGTTTTCAACCAATCATTTTGAAAATTGGCAGTTACTTTCTTCATAGTATTGCGCTCTATATGCACCTAAAATCGGAATATTATCATTATTTAAAATGATTTTTTTTGCAAATAAAGTTGTAAAAAATGGCAAAAAATCATGCTTTTTTGTTTTGACCCCTGTAAAAAATTCAATTTTCTATTTTTTTGATAGCATTTAGGTTCATATAGAAGAGAGACATATAATAAAAGTAAATTTCAACCTCGTTTGATTCCAGATGAAAATTGCGGCTTCCAGAATGTACGCAAAATGCTGAGTTTGATTGTGTCCTGCAATATGGGGTCGCTGATATCGTCGGTGTTTTTCAAGGAAATTTTTCAAAAATTTTATAGTATATACTTAAATATATGTATAAAATATTCTCAAAGTTTCAGTAAATTATATTCATTTTTATACTATAAAAAAATTCATGAAAATCATTGAGAAAACGCTGTCCTAACCCAATTTCCCCCCTTAAATTGCTCACACGCGTTGTTTTACGCTCGTACAAACTTTTATAATGGTTGGTATACTGATTATACATATTTTCCTTATAAAATTACCAATCACCCATTGATTAATTGCCTAGTTAATTATTTCGAATTTAAAACAGAACGAAAATATTTGTAAAACGCTTCCTGTTGAAAAAAAAAAAAAAAAACAAATATATTCCCCTCTTCATCTATTCGGCATTTTTCCTCGTTTCATCACGTTAATGGCTTTTTTTCCGTCAAAAGTTTGTCCGTCTAGGGCGCGTTCATTTTTCACGAAGATATTGACTCGACGCTTTAGTCGAGAAAATGATTTTCCAACCAGGGTTGAAAGAAAAAAAAGGTGGAGACTCGGGTACGTGTATACCGTGTGTAAAGTATGGAAATTCATCTTCCTCTGGTTGGGGATGAAAAAAAGAATATATACAGTCATCGATCTCGCTGCGCTATGGAAGAGAAATCTTGCAGCGTTCGTCGTATCAAAGGCTTCATCCAAATCTCTTTATTATCGTCGTACTTTAATTTCTCTAATGGCTCCTTCGTAATATTCCAATTAAATTAGCGAAGAATTCAATAATCGAGACACGTTAGAGGGAAGAAATAAACGAGAATAACAGGAATAACAGAGCAATAAATAACTAGCAAAAAAAAAAAAACAATGGCGAGAAATCATCCCTCCTCCCTCGCAAAAAAGCTCTGAACGTCATAGAAAAAAAAAGTTCTCATCAATTTTCATCAAATTTTCTCTCTCCATCTGGCGAACAATTAATCTTCCAATGTACGTGTATAATATAGTAGGTATATTTTTTATTTCCACGCCTTTCCATTGCCCAAAATCGCGTGTATTAGCTATAGTACGTTGCGTACCATAATATAGAGAAACGTCAACCCTTGTGACTGGTGGGACTCGCCCTTTGCGTGCACTACGTCGGAATACCGTCGGACTAACGGGGATCGATGAGTCGACGTCGCAAGGAGGGTAACGGAAGGGGGGTCGTGGTGTCTATGGTTGTACATGTATAGTTATACAGGAGCAAAAGTTTCACCGGAAATGCGTTTATCGGGGGACGTCCGTGCAGACGCGTCGACCGGATCAGCCGGTCAGAAGCAGCACGCGTCGAGGTTGAATTTGCGTACGTGTGCATTTATGGCGTAATCTATTCCAACGGAATAGCTAAATAACTCGACTTTCTACGATTTAAAAGATGTTGAATCCTTTAAATAGTACCGAAAAGTAGGAAAAATTGGGCTTGTTTTAAAAAAAAAGCGATATTTCGATTTTTAGACGAAAGGTAAAAATTCAAAAATTTCAACCTTGATCAATTTAACCTAGTAAGGTTAAATTGATCGTCTTGAAGTACAGATTCGTGTAAGTAAATTTTGGAATTTTTTCCGTTCGTCTAAAAACCGAAATATCGCTTTTAAAATCGCTTCTAGGATTTCAAAGATGTTGAATCCTTTAAATAGTACCGAAAAGCAGGAAAAATTGGGCTTGTTTAAAAAAAAAAGCGATATTTCGATTTTTAGACGAACGGTAAAAATTCCAAAATTTTAACCCCGATCAATTTAACCGAGTAAGGTTAAATTGATCGTCTTGAAGTACAGATTCGGGTAAGTAAATTTTGGAATTTTCTCCGTTCGTCTAAAAATCGAAATATCGCTTTTAAAAGCGCTTCTAGGATTTAAAAGATGTTGAATCCTTTAAATAGTACCGAAAAGCAGGAAAAATTGGGCTTGTTTTAAAAAGAAGTGATATTTCGGTTTTTAGACGAACGGTAAAAATTCCAAAATTTCAACCCCGATCAATTTAAAATTCTGCATAGTCTCTTCGGTAAATGACATGAATAAATTGCGTATCCTATCCGTCAGACTATTACTACTACATTATTTTACTAGATTCTTTTTTATTTTTGCAGTTTGGATAATTTTTCGTGAAGTTATGATGTGGACAAGGAGGCGCCATGGTTTTCATCAGTAGTCCATTTAAACCCGTAAAAAATAATGTTAATATTGGAAAAAAAAATGTTTAAATATTTTTTCTTATAGTTGAAAAGTTAATAAATCATGTGAAATCAACAATGTAATTTTTTTTTCACCATATAACATTTGTAATAATTTTTTTCAAATTTACTCGGTTGTCAGCGCGTGCAGGGGTATGTCAGCCCTTAAGAGAGCGAATAAATTGTATGAGTTATTACGATTTTTCGTCGAAGTAGTCCTGTAGCACGTTTTCAATCCTAAATCACCGTTGAATTGACGGAGTTGGAATGGCGCGACTGATTTAACACGGAATGCCCCGTATACACAAGCAATTGTAGATCTATGTATTTTATAGGTGTCTATATCGATATATTCGCACTATGCCTTATCCCGTATACTACCTGCGTACACCTGTTCGTTCGACGAGACTCTGGAACAGACTGGACATGCCCAGAGACTCGAAAAGCCCCTCCCTGAATTATCCATGAGCGATGCCATATACACATATGCACATAGTGCATGGTGTACCTCCTGGCTCGACACATGATACATAACTAAACGAGAGTCCAGTGGATTCCGTTTCGAACTCATAAAATTCTCGTACCGTTCGTTTCGAGAACAGCGAAACGACCTGCATTCGCTCACTCAATAAACACTAGCGCACGCTCAAAAAGAGAATTGTTTAATCGAAAATAAAAAATGATATTTCCATTCATTTTGTTACTGTTCCGCGATATTTTTCAACTTTCCCAACAAAAGTAGAATCATTCGAACAAATTTTCCAGATTCGAATTTAAGAAAACATTTCGGAGTATTTTTTTCCAAAATATTGTAGAATATTTTTTATTATTTTTAAAAATCTTTATATAGAAAAATCTGAAAAAATGCATACAAGACCAGAAAAGTATATCGAACAATCTCTCACTTGCGATTTTCCTACACGACTTTTATTCGTGAATGAAGAAAAAAAAAGATATACGTTTTTTAATCGTAGAGCTCATAATGAAAACCTGAAGGATAAGTAGTTGAAATTTTTTTCGTGCGAACGATGAAGTTTTACGAAGTGTTATAACGAAATTGTTTTGCTTCGAAAAATACGGCAAAATTTAAGGTAGTAGTCTGGTAACTTAAGCCGATTTTCATGTCTTTTTTGGAGGGCGTTTTTTTGTAGGAGAATAAAAATGAATCGTTTTAGATATTTAGGATGTTTTTATTTACATATTAAAGATACAAAAAAAAAATTTTTTGGAAAAATTTAATAGTTTTTTATTATTATTATTATTGATCGAAGTTGGCACCTTGAAAAAAAAGCGCGTGGGTGGCCCCGGTGATTTTGGCTCTTGATGTTATCTGAAATCAAAAATTCTTGATAATTCTTAATCTATAGACATGTCATTCTGGTCGGAACTACTGAAGTTAAATTTCTTTTTATTTTACAAACCCTTTTTTGCTAAAATAAAAGGGCTTGTTTTTCCAAAGTCCGCCATTTTGTTATTTATCCATGAAATTTAACTTCAGTAGTTCCGACCAGAATGACATGTCTATAGATTAAGAATTATCAAGAATTTTTTATTTCAGATAACATCAAGCGCCAAAATCACCGGGGCCACCCACGCGCTTTTTTTGGAGGTGCCAACTTCAATCAATAATAATAATAATAAAAAACTATTAAATTTTTCCAACAAATTTTTTTTTTGTATTTTTAATATGTAAATAAAAACATCCTAAATATCGAAAACGATTCATTTTTATTTTCCTGCAAAAAAACGCCCTCCAAAAAAGACATGAAAATCGGCTTAAGTTACCAGACTACTACCGAATGTAAAACTGTTTTTAATTAAATGATAAATCATTAAAGAATAAAATATTATTACGTTGTTAATTGACAACGAAAAAAAAAAATCGTATTATTGAACTCACTTGGCGTCTACCGTATGAAATTTTCCGCCATAATATCTCGACCCTATTATTCAACAAGCAATTAGTGTAATTATTCCGAATCTCTCAACGCTCTCGTTGGGGGGGTCTTTGACTATATTTTGCCCAGTCTCTCGAGGATTATTATGAACAATGGAAGCGCTGCTAGTCGGTGGTTTTCGGTGAGTATTTAAATACCCGAAGCTCGTTAAGAAAGCCGCGGAGAGTGGTAGCGGTATTTGCCATTGTGACGTGACGTACCGTACGGATATAGAGTGCGGTGTATGACTGGTTACGTACTTGCACTACTTGCAGTGATGTATACAAGGATGGGAATAATGTTGGGAGTGGCGTGAGGGGAGGAATGAAGCTTTCGCGGGTTTCAAGCTTCGTTTGAGCTTGGAATCGTTATGAAATATACATTGTTCATGATCAGAACGCGATTATTACGTAAAACAATTAATAATTTGCACATTAATTAATGATTATTCACGATTTATTCGCGACTCGTGTTATTTATTTGTATGATTAATCATAATTGAATAAATGAATTTTGCATAATTAACGACCTCGCGCATTTTTTAAATGGCAAAACGGCGATAATAAAAAATTAAACGCGATTTTTCTCTTTTTCTCTCTTCTTTCCCCGAGGCAACCGCCGAGCATACGTATCACGTGACTACGCGCGACAAGAGAGCGTGCGTATGCAGGGAGGCCCTTAACTCTCCCTCGAGACTGGCTACTGCGTCAAGGGTCGTGTGGCTCAGGGCAGCGGCGCAGGGCCTTCAATCGAGACTGTGTGGCAGTGGAGAAGCGTCATTAACGCTGAGACTAAGAGAGGAAAATTTTTCTTTTTTTTTTCTTGTTTTTTATTCTTTTCATTTCTTTTTCTTCAAATTAACGAGACTGCGCGCGTGTGAAGGCCCTCTGCGGGGCGATAAAACGCTTGTAAATTACACGCAGAAATGAGTCTCGGTGCGTGAAGCTGAATAATGACGGATAGGAAAAATAAACGATCGTGCGAGCGTTTGCGAAAAGAGAAAAAAAAATCATAGGAATAAAAATAAAAGAAATAATAAAAATTCGTTATTACTTTCGAATAATTGTTCCTGTTTATACGTTTATCTTTTTTTTTTTTAATATTATTCATATTTAATTCCTTCGTGAATGATTTTGATTTTTACTTTACAAGCGAATGTTCCTCATTCTCGCTCGTTATTCTTGCGGTACATTTCGTGCAGATTTTTTTATTGCGAGTTGACAAGCGAGCGACGAGAGTTATGTGGCTTAAACTTTTGTGTGTTTCACACAGAAAAAAAAAAGGTTATTCCGAGTGGTATACAGGGCCTCGGGGTACCTTTGGAGAATTTTAGGTCACCAACAAGCGCTCAGACACTGTTGCGCCTTCGGCAATGGACGCTTTTCTCTATCTCTCTACTTGTAAAAAAAAAAAAAAAAAATGTTTCATTCCCGTCTTTTTCACCGTCTCGTTTCAGCTCTCTCGTTTTCGTATAGTCGCTCTCTCTTTCTCTCGTTCACTGGTCGAGTTTTTTAGTCTTCGAAGCTGTACGTCAGTTTGACGAATCCAAAACTGCAGTGAATTTTTTTTTTGTTCTAGCTTTTTTTTTTCTTACCAACGAGCAGTCAGAGAGCATAAAAAAAATATATGTGTTCGGGGCACACGCGAGTCGTAGAGCACTCGAGAATATCGTATATATATTTATATGGTACTTGGAATATATGACACAGAAAGTGGGATAGCCTAAGGGGCTCTCGAGGACAGATATGAGCTTCATTTCATCGTATATATATTGCCTCTTCCCATATTAGATCCTCTGCACTATCGGATAATGCGTTTCAGAACAAAACTATTATTGCTATCGCAAACTCTCACTCGCAAACATATACATATGTTTTTTTTTTCAACAATACGCCAATATATATTTATTAGTATTTAAGGAAGCTGATGCACCACAATTGAAAGTCCAAAAACACGTGTTCAATTTTTTTGTATTTTACCACCAAAAAAAAAATCACTATCGAAAATTCCAAACGATAAATGGTTCGACATATTTTTCAGGTGACAAAAAAATATTCAGATGGGTTCGTTAAAAATTGTAAGAGGATTTCTACTTTTTCAGAGTTAGTTTTGTTTTGAAGAAAAAAAATTGCTTCTCCTCCCAACAATTTTTCAAAAACAGAAATGAATATTTTTTGACATGATCGTAGAAATAATTGCAACAATTGATCGTTTAGGCTTTTCCTTGAGATTTTTTTTCGTCACAAGCTTTATTAGCTTTTAAGGAAGGGGATCAACCACAATTGAAAGTCTAAAAACACGTGTTCAATTTTTTGGTATTTTACCACCAAAAAAAAAATCCTATCGAAAATTCTAAACGATAAAATGTTCGACATATTTTTCAGGTGACAAACAAATATTCAGATCAGTTCGTAAAAAATTGTAAGAGGATTTCTACTTTTTCAATATTAGTTTTGTTTTGAAGAACAAAAAGTGCTTCTCCTCCCAACAATTTTTCAAAAACCGAAATGAATATTTTTTGACATGATCGTAGAAATATTTGCAAAAATTGATCGTTTGGGCTTTTCCTTGAGATTTTTTTTCGTCACAAGCTTTATTAGCTTTTAAGGAAGGGGATCAACCACAATTGAAAGTCCAAAAACACGTGTTCAATTTTTTGGTATTTTACCACCAAAAAAAAATCCTATCGAAAATTCCAAACGATAAAATGTTCGACATATTTTTCAGGTGACAAAAAAATATTCAGATCAGTTCGTAAAACATTGTAAGAGGATTTCTACTTTTTCAATATTAGTTTTGTTTTGAAAAACAAAAATTGCCTCTCCTCCCAACAATTTTTCAAAAACAGAACTGAATATTTTTTGACATGATCGTAGAAATACTTCCAACAATCAATCGTTCGGGCTTTTTGATATATTCAGGTGGCAAAATAATATTCAGATGGGTTCGTAAAAAATTGTAAAAGGATTTATACTTTTCCAGTTTAAGTTTTATTTTGAAGAAAAAAAATTGCTTCTCCTCGTACAATTTTTCAAAAACAGAAATGAATATTTTTTTACATGATCGTAGAAACATTTCCAACAATCAATCGTTTCGGCTATTCCTTGAGACTTTTTTTTCGTCATTAGCTTTATTAGCTTTTAAGGAAGGGGATCAACCACAATTGAAAGTCCAAAAGCACGTCTTCAATTTTTGGTATTTTACCAACAAAAAAAATTCTATCGTAAATTCCAAACGATAAAACGTTCGATATATTTTGCAGGTGACAAAAAAATATTCAGATCGGTTCGTAAAAAATTGTAAGAGGATTTCTACTTTTTCGCTATTCGTTTTATTTTGAAGAAAAAATCGCTTCTCCTCGTTACAATTTTTCAAAAACAAAAACAAATATTTTTTTTACACAATCGTAGAAACCCATTTCCGGCAATCAATCGTTTGGGCTTTTTCTTGAGTTTTTTTTTCGTCACGCCGATTTTTTCGAACCCTTGGAACAAAATTTAGCATTTTTCAAATGTAAAATGACAGATCGTAATATTGTATTAACAATAAGATGCGTGTTAACTAATTTCCCGAGATAAAAGTTTAAAAAAATTGAATCAACAGTTTTTTTTGTCTTAAATATAAAAAAAAAAAAATTTCTTTAGAAAAACTCACTTGGATTCGTCCTGATCCTCGTCATCGTCCTCGGAGTCGAAGAATGCGTCGTCGTCCTCGCCGTCGACCGACGACTCGGCACGCATTCTTCTCTGCTGTACAGCCCGTGATTTTGGTATGACAATGTCACTGGTGAGAAATGAGAGATGCGAAATTGTTGAATTTGCAATTAAAAAAATTTTATTGTCAAATAATTAAGAAAATCGTTAACGATAAATATTGAAAGTGCACCAGTTGTTACTGAAATATTCCGTGAACATATATATACCAAAGGGATGTTCGTGTTGTTACGGTATATCCTGACATTTCTCGATCGTTAAATAGAGAACGACCACATTTGTTGATAGCCATAAAAATTCAATGGCGTCCACCAATCGTTAATCGTTCTTTTTTTGGCGGGGGGGGGGGGGGGGGGGGACATAAATACAGATAAATTTTACGCTCGACAGCCCGCTGAAACGAAACATTTTCGGCTATTTCCATTGAACATACAACGGTTGCTCGCGATCAGTACATACACGACCGATTAAACTACACCGTGTGAACATAGATATATCACTTTTGGAATCTCACGTCGTGGATTAACGCGACATAATATACCCCGTTTATCGTTTCGCCGCGCGTATTTCGTAAATGTTCTCATCAGAAACGATCGTGCGATTGAAAAATCACGAAAAAAAAAAAATGTTAATTAATTAACGAAGAGTTTTCAAATAAATATTAAAGTTTATCATCATGAATTATGGAAATTTGTATTTTTTTGCTCGAAATTATAATTACAATGTTATTATTATTTTGTCAGCAAGCAATTATCAATAGATCTTTTCGTAACAAATACCCGTTCTCGAAATCGATAGGGGTGGTTTTGGCGCAATGACTTTTATCAAGTAATATATTCTATGTAATATGGATCCACGAGGTATTCGAAAATAAATTAGTATCCTATTAATATTAATGTAACGACGTGAACGAAAGAAAGAACAAAAAAACGAAAACAAAAAAAGCACAAACTCACCCAGACTTGTGGAGTTCCTTCTTCGAGACGCATACTGCAGTGAACGTGTCCTCGAGCAAGCAAAGCTCCTTCTTCTTGCAGTTAAGCGGACGACAAAGCTCGCCTGTAACATAGTCAGGAAAGACGCCAGCTGGTGAATATAATAATGTATTCGAGAAACGTCAGCTTGCCAGACTCGTCCGGCTCATCTTCTTCTCCCCCTCGACGTTCGCCATCACGCCAGCGTTCTTGCTCGTATTCTAGCTTTTGGTACCGCGAGAGAGCTTTTCCAAAGTAATTAAATTGTAGATTCTTTTACGAATTTCTATCAGCACTCGCCATCTCACTCACTCTCGCCAAAGATTCTTCGACTTCTATCTAAAATACCCTTGTATTCGTCTGTATAACTATAGTCGCGAATTTTAACACGATATGCTATACTGGTTTGATGCTGCAGCCATTTCTGAAAATTAACACCTTAAAAAATTGCCAAATGACGAGAATGTGAGTGCAGGACAAGGAAGAAACTACATATACAGAGAGATACATTTTCTATCCGGCAAAATGCTTTAGGATTAACGGGTTAGGCCACTCTAGAGGCCGAACAAATAGGCTTTTTGGGGATTTTTTTTCAGAAAAACTACGAAATAAATCGACATTACAAAATAGGGTGTTTTCCATACACATCAATGACTGTATACGATAATTTTTTTGAAGCGATTAATTTGAAAATGGCGGCTGTGCAGCGTTTTTGCGATGACGTATTCGTTTTTGTTGGCCGGAAACATAACTCGCACAATTTTCAACCGATTCATTTGAAATTTTGAATTTATCTTCAAAAATACATTGTCTATGGAAGTGCGTGGGATTTTTTTTAATATTGCATAGTTCATTTGTTATTAACAATTTTCTGACGATTTTTTAAGCAAATTTTTCACTTTTCACTTTAGAAGTCCGCCATTTGGCCAAAAATCAAAATATCGAAAAAAACCCTATGCACTTCCGTAGACAATGTATTTTAAAAGATATGCTCAAAATTTCAAGTGAGTCGGTTGAAAATTGTCTGAGTTACGTTTCCGGCCAACAAAAACGGAAACGTCGTCGCAAAAACGCTGCACAGCCGCCATTTTAAAATTAATCGCTTCAAAAAAATTATTGTATATAGTCACTGATATGTATGATAAACACCCTATTTTGCAATGTTGATTTATTTTGTAGTTTTCCTGAAAAAAAATTCCCAAAAAAGCCTATTTTTCGGCCTCTGGAGTTGCCTCACGCCTTAAAGTGCCCCTAAAGTTCTCGACACGATTAAATTAATAAATTAATTATAACAATCAAATTTCAACAAGTACGAGCTTTAACACTTTTTACGTTATTATTTTTCGTTCTGCTAATCGAACGACGAAAATTCTCGAAATCCTGGCTTCGTAGAGTTTCGAGAATGAATTTTTACATAAAACTGGATTTTTCGTACAATGGTCGATCGTTTGGTTGAAATGAGGCTGCGTAGATACAGGTATATCGATCTAAAGGTAATTCGAGAATGGCAAGAGAAGCACACATTGCAGATAGTGGTACCTGGTGCGAGAGAATCCTTCGAAGAAGCGACTCTAGTCGAAAACTTGACGTAAAACACGCGAGGCCTCGAGGCTCAGCAACCCTTGTATACAAGGGTTGTGCTCCGATTTCGGGATATTTTCGTACGTCCTTGATACTCTAGTTCACTAGATTGTACATATAGAACGGGGTGAGAAGAGAGGAGGAGGAGAAGAGGGAGAGAGACAAAGCGCATTGAACTACGCGACGTTGAAAGCTGCCGGACGAAATACCGAGATAGACTACTGAATACAGTTTAGTGGTGGACCCGCGCGGCCGCGACCATCGTCAGGCTCGGACGCGAAATTTCATCTCCCACCACGAAAGCCACTACATCTTGCGGCGATACTCCATTCTCCCGTTAAGTGCATAGTTAACATGCACTCAAGTTCAGAGTGTCGTCTACTTTGTTGCCATTAAGAGGATCGAATAATTTACGAAAGAGAAATTTCAAAAAATATATATATAAAAATATTTATGTGAAAATCGTCAAATTTGCTAATCAAGCGTAGTAACATTAAATTTATCATATTTTCATTGTTTTATCGCGAATGAAATAGCGAATATTTCAAATGGGAGAGGAAAAAGTTTAAAACAAAATTTGCCAGTGGTAGAGGTACAATCCATCAAAATACCCGACAAGTCAAAGTCACTGAAATACCATAAAAGTTATAATCTTCGATCGATTAAGGGTGGAAATAGGGTTAGACGGTTCAAAAAATCGATTTTTTTTAAATTTCATAAATTGTTAGTAAAACTATTAAAAAATATGTTCCCATGATTTTAAATGAAAATTCCGACTCGTTCTATTGTTATAAGCCATTAAGGGGAGAAATAGGGTTAGGACAGCGTTTTCTCAATGATTTTCATGAATTTTTTTATAGTATAAAAAATGCATATAATTTATTGAAACTTTGAGAATATTTTATACATATATTTAAGTATATACTATAAAATTTTTGAAGAATTTCCTTGAAAAACACCGAAGAAAATTTATGACTGCCTTGACTTTGTTTTTCTTGGTACTATTTTTTCAAACGCGTTTTTCTGAAAACGACTTTTTTTGAACTTGCGTACACGTTAGTTTGAAAAGTTTTCAACCAATCATTTCGAAAATTGGCAGTTACTTTCTTCATAGTATTGCGCTCTATATGAACCTAAAATTGGAATATTATCATTATTTAAAATAATTTTTTTTTGCAAATAAAGTTGTAGAAAATGGCAAAAAATCATGCTTTTTTGTTTTGACCCCTGTAAAAAATTCATTTTTCTATTTTTTTGACAGCATTTAGGTTCATATAGAAGAGAGACATATAATAAAAGTAAATTCCAACGTCGTTTGATTTCAGATGAAAATTGCGGCTTCCAGAATGTACGCAAAATGCTAAGTTTGATTGTGACCTGCAATATGGGGTCGCTAATATCTTCGGTATTTTTCAAGGAAATTCTTCAAAAATTTTATAGTATATACTTAAATATATTTATAAAATATTCTCAAAGTTTCAATAAATTATATTCATTTTTTATACTATAAAAAAATTCATGAAAATCATTGAGAAAACGCTGTCCTAACCCTATTTCCCTCCTTAATTATTAAAACACTTTTCACCATAACTCTCGCCATCTTTTATAACGAATAATGTACAATACTATCCATACCATCAACAATTCATATCTATAATTGCCGAATCAAAGATCTTCAATATGGTTTATTAGATACCGGCAGATAATCGTGAATTCTGTTTCGGATAAATTATTGAAATGACTGGAAAAGGTGGAAGGGGTTTTGAGTCTTCCGACGCGAGAGTGGCGGATGACGGAGAATGATAGGGGAGAAGAGAGGCGCGAGAGACGGAAGAGTAAAGTAGGGCCTAATTCGTTGAAGTGTAGCGTGAAGCGTGTAAGGAGAGCGACAGAATTTGAAAGGCCCCAGACGGACATTAATAATTGTGCGAGAATAGGGTTGAGGGAAGTAGGAGAGTTGTATGAAAATCCATGAGACTATAATGGCTCGAGGATGTCAGAGTCTGTGTGTGGATGATGGTGCAGCCTGGCTGAGGCAGCAAATGCTGAATATGGTAGGAACTAAACTATGAAGGCTGTACAAGCCACGCACGAAAGGATCCCTAATTTCATCCGAACAATTCAGCATCGTCGTATCGACTAACCCCGGCTATCAGCCAGAACATAATACGTATAAGCTCAATATAAAAAAAAGTATACAGAGAAATATAAAATTGCAAGTACACTTGGCTGTGTATAATCAGCACTAGGATAGAGACTCGATTATAAAGTTGGCAGGGTATTCGTTTTCCACTTTCCTCAGAGCGCCCCACAGTTTTCTCCCTTAATTCTGCTAGAGAAGCGCTCCTTTTCCTTTTAATCTGCCACACCCCACCTCTCTTTTCTTCTTCGCTCCTACATTCTGAACTTTCATGTTACAGCAACTGTTCCGCAATGTTGCATCGCACTGAGTTAATTCGTGATTAACCAATTGGAAGGAGTTTTTATTTTGTTTGAGGTTGTTTATTTATTTTTCCTTTCATTCACCCATCTTGAGCGCCTCTTCGCCCCTTCTTCCTTGAAATTAGCGTCAAGGAAAAGCCAAAAACCATTTTGCTAGAGAAACGCTCTTTTTCCTTTTAATCTGCCACACCCCACCTCTCTTTTTCTTCTTCCCTCCTCGATTCTGAACTTTCATTTAACAGCAACTATTCCGCAATGTTGCATCGCACTAATTGGGAGTTAATTCGTGATTAACCAATTAGAAGAAGTATTTATTTTGTTTGAGGTTGTTTATTTATTTTTCCTTTCATCCACCCCTACTGAGCGCCTTTTCACCCCTTTCTCCTTGACGTAAGCATCAAGGAAAAGCCAAAAACCATTTTTCTAGAGAAACGCTCCTTTTCCTTTTAATCTGCCACACCCCAAATCTCTTTTTCTTTTTCCCTCCTTCATTCTGAACTTTCATGTAACAGCAACTGTTGCATCGCACTGATTGTGAGTTAATACGTCATTAACCAATTAGAAAAAGTTTTTATTTTGTTTGAGGTTGTTCATTTATTTTTCCTTTCATCCACCCCTCCTCAGCGCCTCTTTTTCTTTTCTGCCTTGACGTACGCGTCAAGGAAAAGCCAAAAACCATTTTCGAGGTGAACGTTATGTACATTTAAACGGTGAGGAATTTTTGTTATTGGTCGTGCCTGTGTGCAAGCTAACGGAAACGTTTAAGCTTTCTTTTTATTTCGAGCAATTATTCTGGAATTATGTAGATGAAGATACGAAAGTTTTGAGGAAGTACTCGCTAACCCAGTGTTGAAATATAAAGACAGAATTATTTTACCACGTTTTTCAAGCTTACTTGTTATTGATGCTGTAGTTTGAGAAAATGACGCGTGGTTTAATGAGCGGAATGTTGGCAAGTGAGAGTAGAATTTCGAATGTGTGGAAAAAATATTTGTTCAATTCAACGCGCGATTTGCCATGCGAGCAATTAATTTTACAATCTATTGATTGTAAAATTAATTACGAAAGTGTTAACTTGCATAACGAGATTATTATCTCGTTATGCAAGTTAACACTTTCGTCTAACAATGATTTTTGATCAATTAAAATCAAAACTTGACCCATTTTAAAAAGTATCTTTGTCATAAACCCCAACGATACCAGGGTAGAACAGCTCGGGGATACGTTTAAAAATTCGAATTTGTACAGTGTCATTTTGCATAAAGCTCGGCACCGCGCGGAATGAAATCGTATACTTCGTTCTTGCGGTTACGAAAGGCGAAAATTCGACACTTGAATATCATATAATCGCTGATCCAGCAAAACTTTAACCGGCAACGAGACGAGTCGCAGGGCTTTCGGTGAGAGCTTTTCCGGAAGATGGAGGGAAGCAAAGCTCATCGTGATCGGGGGGTTACCATGGAAATATCAGGAAGGGGATTCCCCTGAAGCTTTACACGAAAGGGGAAACTGCTTACGAGCTTTCACAACCATGCATACATATATAGACTCGCCGTATCCATAGCTGAAAGGGATGAATCGACGAGATATATCCAAGATCAGTTTATCGTTTTGATCACAGATCGTACATCGTGAAATTTGATAATTAATTGTATTATCCACGAAATCATTGAATTACCGAGTTTGAAAAGTGTTCTTTACCCATGTTTCGGCATGTTCGTTTTATACGAATGAAAAATTACATCAAAGTTAAATCAGAATATGATTTTTTTTTAATTTTTAACAATTTTCGAAACAATGGAATGTCCCGTGACTTTTTATCTTGTATCGTAAATTTCGCGTGGTGAAACAGCTTGACGAATTCCTCTGAAAGTTCACGCGGTGCAACAATAGACACGAGACGATTATACAGAAAGACAGAGAGAAAGAGAGAGAGAGCGAGAGAGGTTTTTGAATAAACGACGGGTTTAAAAGGTCGCAAGGACAAGAGCAGTATTCAACTTGCCTGGGGGGGTTTGTTCGTACTTGCTGCTTTGTCGTGAAATTACGCGAGAGTGGAGGTGTGCATAGCTAACATCGGTGACTAAAAAGTGTCTGTTACCATGGAAAAATCAGGCGGGTTTTTCGTTCACTCCGCTGCTACGTACGTTTTCAAGTACTTCAAACATAAATTGCCGTATAACACATTTAAAATGGACAGCGTTTGAATAAAAAAAAAATGTAAAATCATCGTCTAATTGAAAAAAATAAATATTTATAAAATAAAGATTATTATTCATAATTATTCCCACGACTATTAATTAGTCGAAAAAAAAAATTAACCTTTTTAATTTTATGACGATATTCATTAATAATACAATTTTCAGGAGAATCATTTTTGTCTTTCATCCAAATGCGCGAATCTCCTTGGACCGTAATACACATTTGAAACGGACAGCGTCCGAATGAAAAAGAATGTAAAATCATCGTCTAATTGAATAAATTGTTAAAAATCGTGGAAAACATAAAATAAAGATTTTTCGAATAAATCATCACTTTTAATTATTCATAACTATTCCCACGATTATTAATTAGTCGAGAAAAAAATTAAGCTTTTTTATTTTATCACGATTTTCATTAATAATTTAATTTTCAGTAGAATCATTTTTGTCTTTTATCCGAATACACGAATCTCGTTCGAATGTAATACACATTTGAAATGGACAACGTTTGAATAAAAAAAAATGTAAAATCATCGTCTAATTGAAAAAAATGAATATTTATAAAATAAAGATTATTTCAATGAATCATAATTTGAAATTATTCATAATTATTCCCACGATCGTTAATTATTCGAAAAAAAAATTAAGCTTTTTAATTTTATCACCCTATTCATTAATAATTCAATTTTCAGTAGAATCATTTTTGTCTTTCATCCGAAGCCGCGAATCTCGTGCGACCGTACTACACATTTGAAATGGTCAGGGTTCGAAGCAAAAATAATGTAAAATCATCGTCTAAATGAAAAAATTGTTAAAATTCGTGGAAAACATAAAATACAGATTATTTGAATGAATCCTAATTTAAAATTATTCATAATTATTCCCACGATCGTTAATTATTCGAAAAAAAAAATTAAGCTTTTTAATTTCATTTCGACATTCATTAATAATTACATTTTCAGTAGAATCATTTGTAAGGAATATTTTCTCGCTTCTGAGATTCATAAGCAAGTATCTCACTTCTCTAATTTGTCAGGAATTAGTAGAAGGAAAGAATCCAAGAGTAACACACACAGTTTGTCAGATGGTCCGGATATATATTTAAGCGGTTCGAAGTAATAATAATAATGATAAGTAGGGGATACAATAACGTCTGTACAACACGGGATCTCGCGTCGAACTCTTCGTCGATTACCTCGACGTTCTTCTTCTCTCTTGTTCGTCATCGTGAGCAGTAAATACTCAAGTCAACAGAGACAACATATGTCTACCACGTAATTCAGTGGGCCGTTACAAGATTTGAACCTTACACATTTTTATCTTCCATCCAAATGCGCGAATTTTATTCGACCATAATACACATTTCAAATGACCAGCGTTCGAAGCAAAAATAATGTAAAATCATCGTCTAATTGAAAAAATTGTTAAAAATAGTGAAAAACAAAATATACACATTCTTTGAATGAATAATAATTTTAAATTATTCATAATTATTCCCACGATCGTTACTTATTCGAAAAAAAAAAATTAAGCTTTTTAATTTCATCACGATATTCATTAATAATTCAATTTTCAGTAGAATCATTTTTATCTTTCATCTAGATGCGCGAATCTTATTCGACCGTAATACACATTTCAAATGGACAGCGTTCGAAGCAAAAATAATGTAAAATCATCATCCAATTAAAAACATTGGTAAAAATTGTGAAAAACATAAAATACCCATTCTTTGAATGAATAATAATTTAAAATTATTCATAATTATTCCCGCGATCGTTACTCATTCGAAAAAAAAAAATTAAGCTTTTTAATTTCATCACGATATTCATTAATAATTCAATTTTCAGTAGAATCATTTTTATCTTTCATCTAAATGCGCGAATCTTATTCGACCGTAATACACATTTCAAATGGACAGCGTTCGAAGCAAAAATAATGTAAAATCATCATCCAATTGAAAACATTGTTAAAAATTGTAAAAAACATAAAATACCCATTCTTTGAATGAATAATAATTTAAAATTATTCATAATTATTCCCGCGATCGTTACTCATTCGAAAAAAAAAAATTAAGCTTTTTAATTTCATCACGATATTCATTAATAATTCATTTTTTCAGTAGAATCATTTGTGTCTTTCATCCGAATGCGCGAATTTCGTTCGAACGATAAATGTCGATGGGTCTCTTCATCTTCCACAGCAACACACACACACATCATCAATACACGTCACTCTCCGGAAATATCCGATAATCGATAATATTTTCATTCTCCAATCGCATATATCCGGCAAACTTGTCCGGAGAGGGAGGTCGTATGAATTACGAACAGAGAGAAGATATATATAGAGAGCAAGAGAAACTGCGTAAATTTCCAGTCGATGAACCCGACCGAATTTTTTTTCTTTTTTTAACTTTTTTTTCTCATCACGACGCCAATCTGATGCCTCTCGTGAATGAATGGAAAAGCTCTCGCCAATGCCCTCCCCTGCCACCTGGTCCACACTCATCCGGAGCATTCTCCAAGCTAATGCGGCTGATGTTCAATACAGATTTAGCATTTGCAAACACACGTTCCTCACAAAACCCACACTACGATATATTCTCTCTGCTCACCCCTCGCCCCATCCATTCCAACGACCCAGCGCTCTATGATTTCGCAAATAGCGCAACTATTGTATTTCATCTATATGCCCATAGAAATTGTGCTTTGGGAAATTTTGGTTGAACGATATATACATTGTTGAATCGAGGGCGTTACGAGGATTCGAAATATCGTATAGTCAGGGCCAGTATGCCAAATCATGCGCTTATAGATATGACATAGGCGACGTTTCCATACGCGAATTTGTGCAGCCCCCCCCCCCCCCCCCCCCCCACCCCGAGGCATTTATATGGCCCGAGCAGTTAGTGGGTTTGTGCGAAATTTTAAGGTTTTCCGATACTCGAGGTAAACGCGGCTCTGAGTGTGAACAATGCGCTTCATTATCATTGCACGGATATGTAGAGGATTTACGAGTGACGCCTAAGCAGGAATGTCGAAGCAATTAACTCTTGTCTCGTCTTTCGCCATTGTTAATTGTTTAGGAACCAGTTTTTGTTTTGTTTTGTTTTCTTTTTTCAGAAATAAACACGTAATTTTCGAGTTTTTGTTTGTTTATGCCAGAAGTAGGACTTCTGGTTAAATGTATGGAAAAAAAAATTGTTCTTAGAAACTTTTGCTGATTCAGACCCCGACTGTAATGGGAGATAATCCTTTACTTAAGCATCTGTTCTTAGAATGGACAAATAATTATAGTGATTTGTGGTCGACAAGCTCAACGACGTATCACAGTTTATGATAAGCAGCATTTTAGTTTATTTTTCATTGCCATCCAGAACGTTGATGGATTTTTCATTTGGCAGGTCGTCTTTTTCATTAGAAATAATTTTTATATATTAAGGTAGTAGTCTGGTAACTTAAGCCGATTTTCATGTCTTTTTTGGAGGGCGTTTTTTTGTAGGAAAATAAAAATGAATCGTTTTGGATATTTAGGATGTTTTTACTTACGTATTAAAGATACAAAAAAAAAATTTTTGAACAAATTTAATAGTTTATTGTTATTATTATTATTGATCGAAGTTGGCACCTCGAAAAAAAAGCGGGTGGGTGGCCCCGGTGATTTTGGCTCTTGATGTTATCTGAAATAAAAAATTCTTCATAATTCTTAATCTATAGACATGTCATTCTGGTCGGAACTACTGAAGTTAAATTTCATGGATAAATAACAAAATGGCGGGCAAAATAAAAGGACTTTTTTTTCCAAAGTCCGCCATTTTGTTATTTATCCATGAAATTTAACTTCAGTAGTTCCGACCAGAATGACATGTCTATAGATTAAGAATTATCAAGAATTTTTTATTTCAGATAACATCAAGAGCCAAAATCACCGGGGCCACCCACGCGCTTTTTTTTCGAGGTGCCAACTTCGATCAATAATAATAATCATAATAAACTATTAAATTTTTTCAAACAAAATTTTTTTTGTATCTTTAATATGTAAATAAAAACATCCTAAATATCCAAAGCGATTCATTTTTATTTTCCTACAAAAAAACGCCCTCCAAAAAAGACATGAAAATTGGCTTAAGTTACCAGACTACGTTACCATACACCGTCTTCCTGCTGCTCCTTAGGGTTTTAGCACAAAATTATATGATGTAAAACCTTCCTGAATAAACGGGCTAGCTAATGCAAAAAGAATTTTCCAAATCGGATAAGTATTTCCTGAGAATAGCGCGTTCAAACAAACAAACTGTGCAGCTTTGTATAGTATAGTATAGATACAGTAGTACAGCTGTAAGATAGTAAGATTAGGGTCATAGCATGAAATTATATGGCCTAGAACCTCCCCGAATAAACGGGCCATCTAATGGCAACAAGAATTATTCAAATCGGATTAGTATTTCTGGAAATAAGCGCGTTCAAATAAACAGACGAACAAACAGACAAACAAACACTCCAGCTTTATTAGCTTTTTTTTTTTTCAAACAAATAGACATAACATGCATATTTTTGTATTGGCGTTTTTATATCCTTCGCCCAATTTTTCCTGACGCACTACGGTGTTGTAATTACACGAGGGCACAGGGAAACTGCAGAAAACCAGGCCGACACAAAAACGGTTACATTTTATTGATTTTCAGTTGTGTTACCATTTTTTAAAATTCATAAAACCAGCCATCCGGTCAGCGATCACCGATCCTGATATTGATCGCAGCGAATACCGCTCAAGACAAAAGGGAAACCACCGAAACCGCGAATCAACCGCTGTCCATATCCGAGCGTGATCCATAAAATTCGTTCGATAATAACGTATGGCAGCTCTATTTTTGTCATGAAGAGAAATTAAAGAAAAAAAAAACAAGCTTTCTGATGATTATCGAGGGTAGGGAAAGACTGGAAATTGTACATACATGTATATGTGAGTCGATACTGGAGCTGATTGACCCGTGTCAGATCGAACAATTCTGTAATTTAGCGTACACCAGAGACAGATTCTCGATCGGTCTATTCCTTGCTGAACACAGAGTGAAATATCCCCCAAATAGAACTATACGTATAGAGAGTTATTGAGCATTGTGTCGAGACGTCTATACATCACGGATGGTCTGTGAACACGATCGGTTATGCATTCCGCCAGGACCTGCAACGCCAGCAAATATATTGTCCACGCGGATCGGAATGCTAATGACGGAATGACATACATCACCGATTTCTCCCTGTGTCTCCCTGTGTCTCGTCGCTGGGGTTTGGGGCAGACGGGGTTTGTGAGGATCGCGAGCAAAACGGCTACAATATCATCCTCGCTAACTCGCGCGTTCCAGCGCAGTGGCTCATCGGGGTAATGCGCGAGGTCACGCGGTCTATATAACGACGTTAGACACGTTCTATGTACGTATAAGTCGGCCAGCCACCGGATCGCGGATCAAGGTGAGATTACAATGCGAAAGTGGCGGGGGGGGAGAGGCCCGAATCAACGGACACGCGAACTCGATTAACCCCACCCCAATTCTCGGCTATCAGCTGTGCGAGTATAGTAAATCCCCACGTAGGTCATGGGTAATCTAACGTGTATTAACGTGACCCAGTATAACATGAAATTACGAAGAATTTGATCCCTCTCTCTCCTCACTATAGATTGACGTTCCATTAAGGGAGGGAAAGAAAAAAAAAAAAGCACCCGCGTTTATGGAACTTCGAGCACGCAATCCCGGGAAAATATCGTTCAAGGATCAATTGTACAAAGTATAGAGAAAACTAATCGTATTACTCACTTCATTTACTCGTATTACTCACTTCATTTACTTGATTGAAACGATTTTGCGATAAACAAAATGAATTATTTGAATATTAAAGGGGGCGGATAATTAGGCATTTAAATAATCCAAGTACAATAGTTATCGAGGTAGATTTTACCAGGTGTTTTTTTTTGCTGTTTCTGATTTATAAAAAATATTTATAAAAATAGGGGTTAAAGTGACTTTGAAAATTAAACTAATTTTCTATAAACAAAATCAATTATTTGAATATTAAGAGAGGCGGATAATTAGGCACTTGAATAATCCAAGTACAGTAGTTATCGAGTTAGATTTTAGCAGGTGTTTTTTTGCTGTTTCTGATTTATAAAAAATATTTATAAAAATAGGGGTTAAAGTGACTTTGAAAATTAAACAAATTTGCGATAAATAAAATAAATTATTCGAATGTTAAGGGGGGGGGGGGGCGGAAAATTGGGCATTTAAATAATCCAAGTACAGTAGTTATCGAGGTCGATTTTACCAGGTGTATTTTTTCTGTTTCTTATTTATAAAAAATATTTATAAAAATAGGGGTTAGAGTGACTTTGAAAATTAAACAAATTTGCGATGAACAAAATGAATTATTTGAATATTAAAGGGGGCGGATAATTAGCGTTTAATAATCCAAGTACAGTAGTTATCGAGTTAGATTTTACCAGGTGTTTTTTTGCTGTTTCTGATTTATAATAAATAATTATAAAAATAGGGGTTAAAATGACTTTGAAAATTAAACAAATTTGCGGTAAACAAAATGAATTATTTGAATATTAAAGGGGGCGGATAATTAGCGTTTAATAATCCAAGTACAGTAGTTATCGAGTTAGATTTTACCAGGTGTTTTTTTGCTGTTTCTGATTTATAATAAATAATTATAAAAATAGGGGTTAAAATGACTTTGAAAATTAAACAAATTTGCGGTAAACAAAATGAATTATTTGAATATTAAAGGGGGCGGATAATTAGCATTTAAATAATCCAAGTACAGTAGTTATCGAGTTAGATTTTACCAGGTGTTCTTTTGCTGTTTCTGATTTATAATAAATAATTATAAAAATAGGGGTTAAAATGACTTTGAAAATTAAACAAATTTGCGATAAATAAAATAAATTATTTGAATATTAAGGGGGGGGGGGCGGAAAATTGGGCATTTAAATAATCCAAGTACAGTAGTTATCGAGGTCGATTTTACCAGGTGTATTTTTTCTGTTTCTTATTTATAAAAAATATTTATAAAAATAGGGGTTAGAGTGACTTTTAAAATTAAACAAATTTGCGATGAACAAAATGAATTATTTGAATATTAAAGGGGGCGGATAATTAGCATTTAAATAATCCAAGTACAGTAGTTATCGAGTTAGATTTCACCAGGTGTTTTTTTGCTGTTTCTGTTTTATAAAAAATATTTATGAGAATCAAGATTCCGGTTAAATTTGAAAACTAATCATCGCATTGTATTCCATTGTTCCACTCCGTAATTATTCTCTGCCATTTTTTGTTTACATTACGGCATTATGGTCACCGTTGATTGTCAATATTGTGCAATTTTTGTATTTCGTCATTTTTCTCTGTACACAAGCTTCTATAGTTAATAGCTTGATACGAGGAATTTAAACAACGATGGAATACGAGAGGGACTATCGTAACTTGAACAGGGCACAATGAAACACCCCTGCGTTCTCGTCCGGTTCTCTCGGCAGCGCGTCGATCTCCATTGCTTTCTCGCACACTCCAGGGAAATTCGTTGAAAATGAGTTTTCGAAATGCTATCGGGACGTATGAGACTATGGCGTCGGTGTATTGTTGTATGGAGTATATATAGGATATATAACTTCCAGTTCATATATATATATATACATCACATACAATGGAGAAACACGATATAGCTCGGTAGATTGAGCTTCGACAGGCTTCGGAATCAGCTTCCCATAACGGGCCGAGAGATTGGTCCCACTGCCACATAACATCCCGGATCCACGAGTGAATCTCATTTCACACTGCAGAAACTTTTCGTACGGTAATATTCATACATACATTAGGACTATGTGTAAGACGACCAATTTCCAATCAAGGCAGAACGGACAATGAATAAATAATGCACAATGTGAAAACGATAAAATGGGACAAGAAACGAATTAATTTCATTTAAATAATTTTTTTTTTCTTATTTTTTATTATCATGGTCATTATTATTTCACCCCCCCGACTGATGCAGCTACATGTTTTTTTGCTTTCGCACGATTATTGGGATAGAAAAGTTCGCCATTTTTCTCCAGAGTGGACCAATCGTTTGTGGAGAGGTACAAAGACTTGTATAGATGAATTCCATTCTTTTTTTTTCAATAACAAAGAGAATATTAGATTTGGATTCACGAAAGATGAATTGATGAAGAAAAAAAATGCATTTGAATGTAAACAAATTTTGAAAAATCCGCCCCAAACAATAATATCGTCACAAGTTCTATTTCGGTGAAATTTAAGGGGGGAAATAGGGTTGGACGGTTAAAAAAATCGATTGTTTTTTTTATTTCATAAATTGTTAGTAAAACTATTGAAAAAAAAGTTCCCAAAATTAAGACACGCGTTTTCTCAATGATTTTCATGAATTTTTTTATAGTATAAATAATGAATATAATTTATTGAAACTTTGAGAATATTTTATGCATATATTTAAGTATATACTATAAAATTTTGATACATATATTTAAGTATATACTATAAAATTTTGATACATATATTTAAGTATATAATATAAAATCTTAGCGACCCCATATTGCTTGTTTCTCTTGGTACTATTTTTTCAAACGCGTTTTTCTGAAAGCGACTTTTTTTTAACTTGCGTACACGCTAGTTTGAAAAGTTTCCAACCAATCGTTTTGAAAATTGGCAGTTACTTTCTTCATAGTATTGCGCTCTATATGAACCTAAAATCGGAATATTATCATTATTTAAAATAATTTTTTTTTGCAAATAAAGTTGTAAAAAATGGCAAAAAATCATCCTCTTTTGTTTTGACCCCTGTAAAAAATTCAATTTTCTATTTTTTTGATAGCATTTAGGTTCATATAGAAGAGAGACATATGATAAAAGTAAATTCCAACCTCGTTTGATTTCAGATGAAAATTGCGGCTTCCAGAATGTACGCAAAATGCTGAGTCTGATTGTGAGCTGCAATATGGGGTCGCTAATATTTTCGGTGTTTTTCACGAAAATTCTTCAAAAATTTCATAGTATATACTTAAATATATGTATAAAATATTCTCAAAGTTTCAATAAATTGAATTCATTTTTTATACTATAAAAAAATTCATGAAAATCATTGAGAAAACGCTGTCCTGACCCTATTTCCGCCTTTAACAGAGAATGTGGATCAAGGATTAAAATTTATTTGGGGCTACAATGCTAATTGCACTATTTCAGCTAAAATAAACTTTGATTTTCATCAAATAAATTTCCTTGAATTTTTCTAAAATGTATTTTTTATCGAATAAATCGTTCTTTCTCAATGTTCAATTTTGTACATTCGTTATTCACAGAACGGCCATTTACATGCTTCCCCGATGCTATCGACGCTCGATGGCTACTATACTCAAAACTTCTTGCTTAGTTTAGGGCGAACGGATTAATCCGTCCAATATGTGCTGGCCCCCCGAACGATCAATTCCGTTTTACTGGCCTCGCCTCTTTTTGCTACATACCGTAATTTACCGTTCCACCGACCAAAAACTTCTAATCAGATTTTATTACAAAACAAAAAGCCGAGTAAATGATTAAAATCAAATATTGTAAACAATTGGTTTCCCTTAATTTAAAAAAAAAAAATTCCTCTGTTATGAATTGTTTTATAAAAACGATCAAAAGTATTTGTAACTGTATATTTTTACGTCATATCATGTGAATGATCATATTTCATTTACATTTAATTTTCATGATTTTTTTTTCATGCAATTCACTGAAAAAAAAAAAAATCATCCTCGTTATAAAGTACAGAGATAAATGCGTGCAGTTAGAAATACCGGAAGCTGCCTATATAAAACAATTAATAGTAAAAAAAAAGTATAGAAAGAATAAGTAAAGAATTGTTTTTTTTTAACGATAAGTGTCCATCTCTATTCCGGACGTCTTTACAGGGAGTATAATTCGATCTCTTCGAAGTTGGATTCTGTTGGAGCGTTCAGAAATTTATTACCCTCGAACACGATCGAACCAATTTTCTTCTCTTTTTACTCTTTTGGCGTCGACCACGTTTGAGCTCTCCCATCGATGACTCGAACGATAAGGTCGCAAAATCGAGTGCCGTTTTTTTTGAGCTCAAAAAAAAATCTATGTATATATGTATATATAAATTCACATAGAATATTTATATATAAGTTTCGAGGTGCGCTGTATGTATGAGAAGTAGTGCGAGGAAGGATAGGGTATTAAATACGTGACCCGACTCGACCCGGTGTGTGCCCTGTGCGAGATATGCTCTCGGCGTTTCTGCGAGACTGGATCACCCCCGCCTCTTTTTCATCCCCTAACGCAAGAGAGGGAGATTCGCCAGGGGTCTCCTCCATCCCAATCGCCGTTATTATCAACGCTGAGAGCTACATCTATGTGTATGTATGTATAATGTATATATGTATATGTATGTATCGAATATATCGGCAAGTCGATATATAGCGTATCGACGTTTTCATTATTTTCGTCGGTGAGAACAAACGGCGAGTAATCGGGAACGCGCGGGGGCCGATATTGCGTCAATGCTTTTTCACATTCGTAAACCTTGTTTTTTCTTTCTTTCTCTCGCTCTCTTTCTCGCGGATCTTCGATGAGATTCGTTTTTTTTTCTTTCTTTTTTTACCGAGTTCAAGTTACACGCGACGATGAATCCGGGATCGATCGATTTATCCTCACTCGCCGTTGGGAATAAAGGTGTCCCATGTTTGCTCGGCGAAGAGGCTTAGGAATTTTCCCCGGCTCAACGCGGGATTGGCTTTTCCCGGCTGTCTCGTTTTCATCGAAAATACCCCACTCCCCCAATCTCGAAACGCGAATAATAGAGAAAGAATCCTTTTACATATGAATCCCGTGTGGTGCGAAATTCAGTATATCGATATATAATACCATTTAACCCCCGGAATAATATGTACTTTGA
Source organism: Oxytorus armatus (assembly GCA_958009045.1). Classification (NCBI taxonomy): domain Eukaryota; kingdom Metazoa; phylum Arthropoda; class Insecta; order Hymenoptera; family Ichneumonidae; genus Oxytorus; species Oxytorus armatus. The sequence goes on from OY253744.1 coordinate 4,386,996, forward strand.
TCCGGAATCGTAAATCTACGTCGATTTAAATCGAGATGATATTAATTATTAGCAATACCGTTCGATTTCATGCACAATATTAATTTGAAGTTTAATATATTATGTTAATATCGAAAGTGTAAATAATAATACAAAATTGGAGGATTATGTGTTGGTTAAAATAATGCCGCTAAATATTTATGAAATTGTTTAATTAAATTAACATAATCATATTTCGGTTGCGAGTTGCAAAATATTTTTTGTAAAAGTCCTCACACAGACATACTAGAATTTTACTACTGTGAGAAAGCTGAAGAGTTTGTATGTTTGTTCGAACGCGCTAATCTCAGGAAATACTAATCCAATTTGCAAAATTCTTTTTGCAATAGATAGCCCGTTTATTCGGGAAGGCTTTAGGCCATATAACTGCCGCTCTCGAAATGCGCATAATAGACAAAAAATTCCTTCTATACACACATTCCGTGTGGACCCACGTGTATACCCCAGAAATAATATGTACTCTGATCCGGAATCGTAAATTTCCGTCGATTTAAATCGAGATGATATTAATTATTAGTAATACCGTTCGATTTTATGCACAATATTAATTTGGATTTCAATAAAAAAAATAAAAAATATTAATTTGGATATTAATATATTCTGTTAATATCGAAAGTGTAAATAATGATATAAAATTGGAGGATTCTGTGTTCGTTAAGATAATGCCGCTAAATATTTATGAAATTGTTTAATTGAATTAATATAATCATATTTCGGTTGCGAGTTGCAAAATATTTTTTGTAAAAATCCTCACAGACATACTAGAATTTTACTACTGTGAGAAAGCTGAAGAGTTTGTATGTTTGTTCGAACGCGCTAATCTCAGGAAATACTAATCCAATTTGCAAAATTCTTTTTGCAATAGATAGCCCGTTTATTCGAGAAGGCTTTAGGCCATATAACTGCCGCTCTGGAAATGCGCATAATAGACAAAAAATTCCTTCTATACACACATTCCGTGTGGACCCACGTGTATACCCCCGGAATATTATGTACTCTGATCCGGAATCGTAAATTTCCGTCGATTTAAATCGAGATGATATTAATTATTAGTAATACCGTTCGATTTTATGCACAATATTAATTTGGATTTCAATAAAAAAAATAAAAAATATTAATTTGGATATTAATATATTCTGTTAATATCGAAAGTGTAAATAATGATATAAAATTGGAGGATTCTGTGTTCGTTAAGATAATGCCGCTAAATATTTATGAAATTGTTTAATTGAATTAATATAATCATATTTCGGTTGCGAGTTGCAAAATATTTTTTGTAAAAATCCTCACAGACATACTAGAATTTTACTACTGTGAGAAAGCTGAAGAGTTTGTATGTTTGTTCGAACGCGCTAATCTCAGGAAATACTAATCCAATTTGCAAAATTCTTTTTGCAATAGATAGCCCGTTTATTCGAGAAGGCTTTAGGCCATATAACTGCCGCTCTGGAAATGCGCATAATAGACAAAAAATTCCTTCTATACACACATTCCGTGTGGACCCACGTGTATACCCCCGGAATAATATGTACTCTGATCCGGAATCGTAAATTACCGTCGATTTAAATCGAGATGATATTAATTATTAGTAATACCGTTCGATTTCATGCGCAATATTAATTTGAAGTTTAATATATTATGTTAATATCGAAAGTGTAAATAATAATACAAAATTGGAGGATTATGTGTTGGTTAAGATAATTCGGCTAAATATTTATGAAATTGTTTAATTGAATTAATATAATCATATTTCGGTTGCGAGTTGCAAAATATTTTTTGTAAAAATCCTCACAGACATACTAGAATTTTACTACTGTGATAAAACTGAAGGGTTTGTACGTTTGTTCGAACGCGTTAATCTCAGGAAATACTAATCCAATTTGCAAAATTCTTTTTGCAATAGATAGCCCGTTTATTCGAGAAGGCTTTAGGCCATATAACTCCCGCTCTCGGAATGCGCATAATAGACAAAAAATTCCTTCTATACACACATTCCGTGTGGACCCACGTGTATACCCCCGGAATAATATGTACTTTGATCCGGAATCGTAAATTACCGTCGATTTAAATCGAGATGATATTAATTATTAGTAATACCGTTCGATTTCATGCGCAATATTAATTTGAAGTTTAATATATTATGTTAATATCGAAAGTGTAAATAATAATACAAAATTGGAGGATTATGTGTTGGTTAAGATAATTCCGCTAAATATTTATGAAATTGTTTAATTGAATTAATATAATCATATTTCGGTTGCGAGTTGCAAAATATTTTTTGTAAAAATCTTCACAGACATACTAGAATTTTCCTACTGTGATAAAGCTGGAGAGTTTGTATGTTTGTTTGAACGCGCTAATCTCAAGAAATACTAATCCAATTTGAAAAATTCTTTTTGCAATAGATAGGCCGTTTATTCGGGAAGGCTTTAGGCCATATAACTTAATGTTAATGATCCTAAGAAGCGACTGTGGCGTCGGTTTATTTTTTAGTGATTGGTCTTTATTATTGATCGAAGTTGGCACCTCGAAAAAAAAGCGCGTGGGTGGCCCCGGTGATTTTGGCTCTTGATGTTATCTAAAATCAAAAATTCTTGATAATTCTTAATCTATAGACATGTTATTCTGGTCGGAACTACTGAAGTGAAATTTCTTTTTATTTTACAACCTCCTCTTCTTTGCTAAAATAAAAGGACTTTTTTTTCCAAAGTCCGCCACTTTGTTATTTATCCATGAAATTTAACTTCAGTAGTTCCGACCAGAATGACATGTCTATAGATTAAGAATTATCGAGAATTTTTTATTTCAGATAACATCAAGAGCCAAAATCACCGGGGCCACCCACGCGCTTTTTTTTCGAGGCGCCAACTTCGATCAATAATAATAATAATAATAAACTATTAAATTTTTTCAACAAAATTTTTTTCTGTATCTTTAATATGTAAATAAAAACATCCGAAATACCCAAAACGATTCATTTTTATTTTCCTACAAAAAAAACGCCCTCCAAAAAAGACATGAAAATCGGCTTAAGTTACCAGACTACTACCTTAAAGTAAGTAGCTCTCCTTCAGGCCCCGAGCGCGCCACGTGTTTCAAACGCCTATTTCTGAAAACGACTTTTTTTTAAGTTGCGTTCACGCTAGTTTGAAAAGTTTTCAACTAATCATTTTGAAAATTGGCAGTTACTTTCTTCATAGTATTGCGCTCTATATGAACCTAAAATCGGAATATTATCATTATTTAAAATAATTTTTTTTTGCAATTGAAGTTGTAAAAAATGGCAAAAAATCATGCTTTTTTGTTTTGACCCCTGTAAAAAATTCAATTTTCTATTTTTTTGATAGCATTTAGGTTCATATAGAAGAGAGACATATAATAAAAGTAAATTCCAACCTCGTTTGATTTCGGATGAAAATTGCGGCTTCCAGAATGTACGCAAAATGCTGAGTCTGGTTGTGACCTGCAATATGGGGTCGCTAATATCTTCGGTGTTTTCCAAGGAAATTCGTCAAAAATTTTATAGTATATACTTAAATATATGTATAAAATATTCTCAAAGTTTCAATAAAATATATTCATTTTTTATACTATAAAAAAATTCATGAAAATCATTGAGAAAACGCTGTCCTAACCCTATTTCCTCCCTTAACCGTGTCTTATCAAAATGATATATCGAATTACTCACTGTTAGGATCGTGAATCCAACGTTTCTTGTCGCCAACCTTCATGATGCGCGTGTCATCCTGGAACAGATAACGATTGAATTTCGTTAAAAAACAAAACAAAACGAAGAATAACGGAAAAAAAGGGATCGACAGAGTGAAAGCTATATAATTTGCAGACGAATTTCGTTTTTTTTTTCCTTCTCGTTTCTCTTGCTCTTCGGAGCAGAGCTTACACCGATGATAGTAACTGTCGACAGACTGAGATTTTTTATCTTCTTTTTTTTTTTACCCCTTTTCGAGCAATGTCCACATCGGGAATCGCTAAAGCAAACTTCGAGCTTAGTCGGGAGACGACTGGGCAGAAATGTTCCCCGTTTGAGCAAACTCGAGCCCGGAGGCAAAGATCATCGCTCTCCCCATTTTTTTTTGTCCACATTGCCAACTTTCAGCAGCAGAGGAAACGGTTGTCAGTTGTATTGATTATATATACATACACACCGATATATATGTCGATTACTATGAAGCAAAAACTTGCGAATTCACATCGCAATTTACATGTTAAATGGAATCGGATTACGCCCTTTTGTTTTTTAGTAGTTGCGATATATAGATTGCGTTTGTACGCAGTGGCGCTATTCACTTGGGGATTCGCGAAGAAGCGGACTTAATTACGTAATTAACGTGAACAAACGTCGAAAGGTAGAGAGTGGAGAGAGAGAGAAGGAGCTATCAAGCGGAGATATAACCCTGTGTGTACCTGGGACTCGGTAATTCGGTAGAAATTCAGGAAGAGAGAAAACGAAATAGAACGATGAGTTTATCTAAATATACATATATATATATATATATAGATGTGTACACACGGCAGTGATGGAGATGAGACACGTTAAATGAGAAATTCTCTGGGAAATTTCCACAGACAACTTTCACTTTCATTAATTTATCCCAGAAATGAAACGATTTCTAGATAATTTTCATCAATTCCGAGGCTTTCTAAGAATGACACTCGCACAATTTAATTTCCTCCCATGTAACCGATTGAAATATAAAATATAGGCACTGATTTGCATTTTATTTAAATTAACGAGAATATACTTTTTTTTCTTTCAAAGGTACAAGAGGTCCCAGTGAGTTTCGAAAATATGGAATCTTGTTGTACATTGAATTTTTCCTTCATTTGTCTCTTAGTAGTAACGTTAAATTTACAACGAACGTTTATTTTTATTTTTTTTTCTATCCTTCATAATTTATTTAATGATTTTTTCATGTTAAATGTATAAACAACGTATTTTAGCAATTCGTTTATATCGAAAATTTCAGCGTTCAACAATGAAACGCATTTATTATTCTCTGATGGTCAAAATGACGAGAAGGGTCGTTTTTAAAGTATGATGATGAATCAGTAATTGGGTCCTCTGCACTCTAATTCATCATCCGATTTACATAGTTTTTTAATTTTTAATATACCATTTGAAAGACTTTTCCAAGAGACTTTTCTTCGTCCAGCTTTGCGGAAACAACACTCGTATATGCAGGATCAGAGCTGCTTGAATTCAGCGTGTCTGTGTTTAAATATAAAATGAAATAAACTTCTCGAGGAGAATATTGAATATAGATATTTAATATTCTCTCGCGAAGTTTGTTTCATTTTATATTTATAATTGAAACAGTTTCCAAAATTTCTTCGTGTAATTCACGAAGAAAATTTGAAAACTGTTACAATATAAATATAAATGTAAGTAAATTGCAAATTGCAATATTGCAAGATAGAGTGCATGAACGAAGGCAAACGCATATAATCCGCCAGAGCTTGCGAACGATTTTCGACGACAAAACAGTTTTCAAATTTTCTTCGTAAATTACTTTGTATATATATTAGGGCGATTTTTTTTTCGACTATTTTTTTTCCAGTCCCCACCCGAAATTTTGTTGGATATGTCGAAAAAGAAATTCCCTGAAAGTTACAGCCTTTAATATTAATTCTAAGTACTTTCCCAAAGCGTGAAAAGATTTTCCATCTAAAATACACGTAAATCGAATTTTTATTTTTTTTTCAAATTCCTATAACTCAGCTGCATTTTATGCTATCGTATTGTTCTTGGTTTCGATTTACTCAGAATAAACCAATCTCAAAAAAGTGCCTTTTGCGGTGAAAGTGTAAATTGTACTGGTGAGTTGGTACGGGTCACTGAAGTTGATTTTTACCGAAAATTCTCGTTTTTTTGCTGTTATCTCCGAAACAATTAACTTTACGAAAAAAATGTAAATGAAAAATTTGTTGGAAATTTAATTTTCTACAAGAAAGATCCTATCGACCCAATTGCTTAGATTAATATTTCTTGAGATATTGAACTTTAACTTATGAGTAGTATACAATTTATAACATATGAAATATTAAATAATAAAAAAAATAAAAAATAAAAAACGTTCAATATCTCAAGAAATATTAATCTAAGGCAATTGGGTCGATGGACCTTTTTTATAGGAAATTAAATTTCCAATAAATTTTTCGTTTACATTTTTTTCGTAAAGTTAATTGTTTCGGAGATAACAGCAAAAAAACGAGAATTTTGGGTAAAAATCAACTTCAGTGACCCGTACCAACTAATCAGTACAATTTACACTTTCGCCGCGAAAGGCACTTTTTTAGATTGTTTTATTCCGAGTAAATCGAAACCAAGAACAATATGATAGCATAAAATGCGGCTGAGTTATAGAAATTTGAAAAAATAAATAAAATTCGATTTACGTGTATTTTAGATGGAAAATCTTGTCACGCTTTGGGAAAGTACTTAGAATTAATATTAAGGGCTGGACATATGCAACAAAATTTCGGGTGGGAACTGAAAAAAGAAAATAGTCAAAACAAAAAATCGCCCTAATATATATATATATATATATATACATGATCTTTGTAATCTTTGTATATATATATATATAATCTTTGTAATTCACGAAGAAAATTTGAAAACTGTTTTGTCGTCGAAAATCGTTCGAAAGCTCGGGCGGATTATATGCGTTTGCCTTCGTTGATGCACTCTATCTTGCAATATTGCAATTTACTCTATAATACGTCTTATATACATATATAGAAATTTCACGAACGATATCGTGCCCGCTTAATGCTGCTGCTCTCTCTCTCTCTCTCTCTCTCTGTTCTCTTCGCCACGGTAGAATTATCCCGAACTAATTGTGAGACGGCGGAAGTAAACTTTACCAATTAACCGCCCAGCGCTCTTATGCTGCCGTTTAGGAGAGAGGATCTTCTAAGGGATGCGCCAAGCAGTAAACCTGCCGAAGGGCCGAACTTGAAACTTCGTCATGCCGAAAACCAGAGTGAAGCGAATGCACGATAGAGAGAGAGAGAGAATTCGAACGGCTCTCACGTTCGGAAATCGAACTCGCACACAAACACACACACATACACACTGAATTCAAGAAGCTCTAATCCAGCATATACAAGTGCTTTTCCTTTAAGCTGGACGAAGAGAGAAAGACAGAGAGATTGGAGATGAAATTTCTCGGATCTATGAGTTCGGAATACCATTCTCAAGGAAGTGCGATTGGGCGGGAAGGTGGTCTGAGGGAGGAGAGAATCTTGGAAATCGAAATTGTTTCACTTCCGCAGGATTATCGCGTCGTATTTCACGGTCGAGTGACTGAGAGTCTATTTAAATATTCCGCGATGGTGATAATACGAATCCAAATTGCATCAACCATCAAATTATCCGCGCGAATTCATATTACCGATTCAAATTTTAATAACATTAATTAAGATTAATCGAAAAAAAAAAATCCGCAACCGGAATTCCAAATATATTTATCGCCATAAATAAATGATAAAATTTGTAGTATATAAAGCCGAGCAAAATCTGTTATTAAAAGGTACATTGAAACATATGAATGTTAATTTCTTAAAATAGATTCAAATTATTCAGACCTACAGAAAATATAAATTAAATTTTTAATTACATTAATTATTTAGCGCCCGAGTGAAAGCAGTAACGGCGAATTATTATTATTCGTCATAAATCTCAGAATCATTGAAATTCCGTGAATTCCCTGTGGAGATTTTAGGAAAATTAAAAAAAATGTTCTCGTGCGTGAAAGATCCCATCGTTGAAAATTCCATCGGCGACTGAATCGTGATGAAAAAAAAAAACAAGAAAAAATTTGACGGATTGCTAGATGTCACGAGAGAAGAGAAAAATGTTTCCTATACGTGGGAAACATTTCGAAAACAGGAAAATAGTAGTACAATATAGTTGATAATATACAGAGCGAAGGAGAGAACAATATCTCGAGTTTTACTTTCATTACTCTCTTTTTGGAGTACAACGCTCGTGTTAGAGAACGACCGTGAATTCGTAGCAAGGACATATTAATTTCTGTATGTATATATATAAATTCTAATATACTCGACAGTGAATTAGAATAGAAATTTCGAATTAACAACGCTGAGAAAGAACCACGAAACTTTATAAATTAATTGTTCTTGCGAGTCGTACTGGTATGTGGTTTTGCACTTGGTGCTCGCGTTGCATTCTCATTCATCCAACTCTGTACTATGTATATAGATAATGTGTGTATATTATATATATATATTAAATATATACATATTGTAAGTCTCGCGAGAGAGGTACCATGAAACTTTGAAATGATCTCGCTCCCTGTCCTCAACACTGACGTCGCTACTTCGTCTCTTTTCCATTATTCACGTTTATATACGCGTCTCCCATAACCACCGCGAGACTCATTTCTCTGAACCGCCCCCCAAAGTCAGCCCTAGAATGAAATTCTTTTGCACCATTAACTTTTCCCTTATCTCTTATCCACCTCAACGAGACTTGTGTGCAGATATTAGGGTATGGGAGTTTTAAAGAGAAAACCTATTTTTTTTTTATTCATCATCTCATGATAAAAATGTGAATAATCACCGTGAAAAATAAAGTTTTATAGGATTGTTTTTTTTTTTCTGGATTATTAATGAAGCTTCGGTCGTATAGTTGAAGGGATCGAGTGGCAAGTTTTGAAAAATTAGTTCATGCACATTTTTCCAAGGAAAAATGATGTGAATAAGTCGGAATGATTTTGCATGCGCAGGAAAAATGATGTAAATAAATGGGAATGATTTTGCATTCGCATGAAAATCGTAAAGATCAAATTGACGCAGAAAAATAACGAACGTTACTCTCGCCATTATTTATTACTCGTTGCAGTTCATTTTTATAATTTTTTTTTTAACGTATTCAGTTACAATAACCAGAGGTCACATATAAACTAATTGATAATTCAAAAAGATTACAGAAAGAATGAAGAGATTTTTTTTTTCCATAGCATTTTTTATATTATTTTTCAAGTTTCATAGCATTCTTTTGGATAATTAATGAAGCTTCAGTGGTATAGTTAAAGGAATCGAGTGGCAAGCTTTGAAAAATTAGTTCATGCACATTTTTCCAAGGAAAAATGATGTAAATAAATCGGAATGATTTTGCATGCGCAGGAAAAATGATGTAAATAAATCGGAATGATTTTGCATTCGCATGAAAATCGTAAAGAGCAAATTGACGCAGAAAAATAACGAACGTTACTCTCGCCATTATTTATAACTCGTTACAGTTAATTTTTATAATTGTTTTTTTACCGTATGCAGTTACAATAACCAGAGGTCACATAATTAGAGGTCATATAAACTAATTGATAATTCAACAAAATTACAGAAAAGTGGAACAAGAGATTTTTTCTTTTCTCTTCAAAGTAACGAGAGGTGTCCATCCCTTGTTCAGATCCACTGACATCATACTTTGGATTTGAAACAAATTTTTCCAATTGCAATTATAATTTGAAATAATTATTAATAATTGTTCTAGGAAATAATTTAATGTGTTGTTAATTTGTATCATTATATCTCGTCTATTTTTATATAATATGAATATAGATCAATGATGAATATACAATATACTCCATTTCCATATAATATATTGAACATCGCGAACTTTACGACGTCACGTCGTCTCAACTCGTTCCAGTCATTCAAGATGGAAATAGAGAAAGAGAAAGAGAGAGAGAGAAAGAGAGGAGGGTGGGGGGATGAGAGAGTGAGAAAATGAAATTGCGTTTTACGAGGCACCAAGAAGACGAATACTCGAGATCGTTTTCACCGCGTGAGCTTTTTCAAGAATCGATCAACCTACACCGCCTCAGACGTTTATATATACCAGCCGAGAGAGATCAGAGCGAGGAATCTCGAAAATCCTATATTAGATGTACTTACGACGAGGATTTGTAATCGATGAGATTATTGTATTTTCGTTACGTATACATATATATTATATATCCGACAAATCGAATTACGCGTTTCAACGAGATGTCTATTTCAATGGATCCCGATCAAATATAATCGCATCGTAAGTACAGAGATTTATATTTTTATAAATATATCAAAGTCTATGACAAACTTGCACATTTTGCATTACGTAAGCTTTTGAATTTCGTAATTTTCTCGAAGAAAAAAAAAAAACAAAGCCTTCATCAAATAGATTGTCTTCCATAATCTGAAAACTGGCAGCTTGGAAACGGCTAATGTGGAAAGTGGAAACCTGGAAACTGAAAATGGGCAAGGTGCACATTTGGAAACTGGAAAGTGAAAATCTGAGAAGGGTACGTAGAAGAAACGGGGAAAAAAAGATAACAATACGTCGGACAATAACGGACAGATAGAAAAATGAGGAATGGTAACAGCGTAAAAGAAGAGAAAGATCAACGGAAGTTATGCGAGAAAGAAACGAAAAAAGGAAAAATGAAAATATTGATATAGGCGATAAGTGTGAAGGAAGGGATTGTAAAAGCCCAAAAAGACGATACAAGGAAATAAACAGCAACAACTACTACCAAATAGTCTTGCATTAAAATTTAATTTTCAACGAGAGCTAAATCTTAATAAAATAAAAATAATTCAATGAATATTTATCGAAGAGCGAGATTTTTCATTTAAAAAAATTTGTTCCGCGAGCGAGGAGCTAAAGGGGTTGAAAAATTGAAAGATAAAATGTCGCGAATCTATCCATTAGGATTGATAAATATTTATCGAAGTATCGAGATAACTCGATTCCGGGATATATGTGTAGTACGACGAAGTACGGCGAGTTGGAGAATTATGGTTACGAGTTCTATCGCCTATACACGGTTATCGAGTTGTCGGCATCAAGCGGACGCTTATATTCTATATGTGCGAGGGTGTGCGTGTGCGCATGTATTTATTGAACAAATTCGTCCTTTGTGAGGCGTCGACCTGGATGGACGGGGCAGGGGGGGGGGGGGAAGAGAGAGAGAGAGAGAGAGAGAGAGAGAGAGAGAGAGAAAAAATCGTGTGAGCGCGATCGAACTATCGTTAATAGGGTTAGACGGTCCAAAAAATCGATTTTTTTTAAATTTCATAAATTGTTAGTAAAACTATTGAAAAAATATGTTCCCAAAATTTTTAATGAAAATTCCGACTCGTTCTATTGTTATAAGCCATTAAAGTGCGTAGCTCTCCTTCAGGCCCCGAGCGCGCTATTTTTTCAAACGCGTTTTTCTGAAAACGACTTTTTTTCGAATTTGCGTACACGCTAGTTTGAAAAGTTTTCAACCAATCGTTTTGAAAATTGGCAGTTACTTACTTCATAGTATCGCGCTCTATATGAACCTAAAATCGGAATATTATCATTATTCAAAATAATTTTTTTTTGCAAATAAAGTTGTAAAAAATGGCAAAAAATCATGCTTTTTTGTTTTGACCCCTGTAAAAAATTCAATTTTCAATTTTTTTGATAGCATTTAGGTTCATATAGAAGAGAGACATACACTAAAAGTAAATGCCAACCTCGTTTGATTTCAGATGAAAATTGCGGCTTCCAGAATGTACGCAAAATACTGAGTCTGATTGTGACCTGCGGTATGGGGTCGCTAATATCTTCGGTGTTTTTTAAGGAAATTCTTCAAAAATTTTATAGTATATACTTAAATATATGTATAAAATAATGTCAAAGTTTCAATAAATTATATTCATTTTTTATACTATAAAAAAATTCATGAAAATCATTGAGAAAACGCTGTCCTAACCCTATTTCCCCCCTTAATCTATAGCTTGGACCATGGAATCGGGGTCACACCACGCCTTCGCGAATCGAGAATGGATCACGAGTTTTGCCCTCCTTACCGTATGTACATATTATACGTCGTTCCTCGTAACAGTCGAGTCCGAGCGCTAGTTCGACCATACTAGTTTTCACTATCTTCCCCTGCTATACTGGCTATAAAATGCATTAGATTCGAGACACATGACGTCTACTTGATACAGGAGACTGTCGAACAAGTACATATATAGGTAAAGAGAGAAAGAGAGTGAGAGAGAGAGAGACTGGTAGAATCTCGAGATTTCTTTTCACAACGAGCCAATCACCACACTCTATGGACTTCTTACACCATAGAGCCTTATATGAATTTGACATAGTCAATTATATCCCTTTTTGGGGAATTCTGCAACGAGACATGTAACAGCAACAGAAAATGTGTCTACATCTTACGGAAAATTTACAAAAACTCTTTGTCAATGCGAAGAAGTATTAAGGGCTGGCATTACCATGAAATTTTCAAAAAATTGATTTTTTTTTACAGATTTTTATTCTTTATACTTTTAAGAATGTGAAAAAAAAAAACTTTTAAGAAAATTCCACTTCGTTACAAAGTTGTAGCAATAAATGTGAGTAAGTTCACGTTGTACTTGGCCGAAACTTGAAACGCGTTTTTCTCGAAATTATGTTTTTAGACAGTGTCGCCACGATAACTCAGTCGATTTTTAATATTTTTCAACTTTTTTTTTTTTAAATCTCGACATTTATTTTCTCTATAGTCTGACGAGAGGTTTTTTTCATTTTTTTGGATGGACAATTCTTTATCAATTATTAAACACAAATTTTTTTTTTCTAATTCCATACTAAAGTTTGAAATACTGTAATTTTTTTTATTTTTAAGGAAAAAAATATATCCCTCCGTCAGACTATTACTACTACATTATTTTTCTAGATTCTTTTTTATTTTTTGCAGTTTGGATAATTTTTTATGAAGTTATGCTGTCGACAAGGAGGCGCCATGGTTTTCATCGGTAGTCCATTTACACCCGTAAAAATAATGTTATTATTGGAAAAAAAAAAAAATTATTATTTTTTCTTATAGTTGAAAGGTTAATGAAAAATGTGAAATCAACAATTAAATTTTTTTTTTTCACCACATAACCTTTATAATAATTTTTTCAAATTTACTCGGTTTTCAGCGCGCGCAGCGGTATGCGAGCCCTTAAGGGGGTAAACAGGGTTAGGCGGTTCAAAAAATGGATTTTTTTTAATTTCATAAATTGTTAGTAAAACTATTGAAAAATATGTTCCCAAAATATTTAATGAAAATTCCGACTCGTTCTATTGTTATAAGCCATTAAGGGGGGAAATAGGGTTAGGACAGCGTTTTCTCAATGATTTTTATGAATTTTTTTATAGTGTAAAAAATGAATATAATTTATTGAAACTTTGAGAATATTTTATACATATATTTAAGTATATACTATAAAATTTATGAAGAATTTCCTTGAAAAACACCGACGATATTAGCGACCCCATATTGCAGGTCACAATCAAACTCAGCATTTTGCTATTTTTTCAAACGCGTTTTTCTGAAAACGACTTTTTTTTAACTTGCGTACACGCTAGTTTGAAAAGTTTTCAACCAATCGTTTTGAAAATTGGCAGTTACTTTCTTCATAGTATTGCGCTCTATATGAACCTAAAATCGGAATATTATCATTATTTAAAATAATTTTTTTTTGCACATAAAGCTGTAAAAAATGGCAAAAAATCATGCTTTTTTTGTTTTGACCCCTGTAAAAAATTCAATTTTCTATTTTTTCGATAGCATTTAGGTTCATGTAGAAGAGAGACATATAATAGAAGTAAATTCCAACCTCGTTTGATTTCAGATGAAAATTGCGGCTTCCAGAATGTACGCAAAATGCTGAGTCTGATTGTGACCTGCAATATGGGGTCGCTAATATTTTCGGTGTTTTTCAAGGAAATTCTTCAAAAATTTTATAGTATATACTTAAATATATGTATAAAATATTCTCAAAGTTTCAATAAATTACATTCATTTTTTATAGTATAAAAAAAATCATGAAAATCATTGAGAAAACGCTGTCCTAACCCTATTTCCTCCCTTAACATATATTTTTTACTGTAAAGAACTATTATAATTCCGGTGGTAAAATCACCAAAGAAAAATCCCATCATTTCGATGAATTTTCATTAAATATTCATAAAAATAAAAGAAGATCATTAAAAAAATGTTTTATTAATTCGTGTCGTTGAAATATTGAATTGAACGGCGCCGAATGACTTTATACACCGTAAAAAGCAGTTCTTTTCGCGGATTTAAAACGAAAACGTTTGTGAAATTTGTGTCGTGGGCGGTGAAAAATTTGAGAAATTGCGTTTGCGTGTAACACAAGTGGCAAATACGAAAGAGCACGAGAAAAAGGGAGAGTTCGAAGAATGATGATTACAGTGGAAGCGAAAGAGAGTCGACGACGAGGTCGTATAGTTTCACGATTATTACGCTCGAGGTACATAGATCATTGACGATAATTGAGCCGCGATGCCAGCAATGGGGTTTGTGAAACGAGCACGGGTCCTAGAGGGAGGATGAGGGGGGGGGGGGGGGGTGGATGGATGGACGAGGGTTAACACGGGCATAGGTGTACAGTACCAGATAATTGGCGGGAGAATATAACTGGGCAGGAGTTTGCACGAAGGGGTTTGCGCGACGCAGCAAAATATAAGCGAGAGATGTGCACTTTGTGTTGCACGAAGCTTTCGACTGATTGCCCGGCGGAAATGAGATTATGTTATCGCGGTTACGCGTGGGTTTTCGTCGTTTAAGGGTCCAGCGCGACAGTGAAACAAATCGCCAGCATCACTTCCGATCGAACGAAGACGATGATATTACACGAAACGCATCGGCTAAAGTGCACTTCCCTCCCGGGGTATCCGTCAGCCTTCGTGAATTGAACCCGGTTAGCAATGGGATTTCCATGTATTTGTCGTTGAACGAAATGAAATTTTTCCATCAACCATCGATCTGGCGAATTGAAAACTTTCCAAGTGCACTCAAGCGCATGAAACTAAAGTGTTATTCGGTTAATCTTCAAAATAACTCGAGTGTCTCGTTTTCACGTTATAATAACCGCAATCCTAATTGATTCAAATATCCAACTTGACACTTCGAGCGAATAAACTCATTTTTTTCTTCGTACAGAAAAGTATCCTGCCGATTAAGAATGGCCATGATGTTGAAATTTGCATCGTTGGAACGCAACGAAAATAGGTTTTTTAAATTTTAATTTTCAGCATTGCTCTCGCCTCTCTTGCCCATTTAATTAATCTCCTTAGAGGAGATCCTAAAAAAACGTTTCAATGATTTTTGTTTTCGAAAATCTCACCTTAAAGGTGGAAATAGGGTTAGACGGTTCAAAAAATCGATTTTTTTTAATTTCATAAATTGTTAGTAAAACTATTGAAAAATATGTTCCCAAAATTTTTAATGAAAATTCCGACTCGTTCGATTGTTATAAGCCATTAAAGTGAGTAGCTCTCCTTCAGGCCCCGAGCGCGCCACGTGTTTCAAACGCGTTTTTCTGAAAACGACTTTTTTTGAACTTGCGTACACGCTAGTTTGAAAAGTTTTCAACCAATCGTTTTGAAAATTGGCAGTTACTTTCTTCATAGTATTGCACTCTATATGAACCTAAAATCTGAATACTATCATTATTTTAAATAATTTTTTTTTCGCAAATAAAGTTGTAAAAAATCGCAAAAAATCATGCTTTGTTGTTTTGACCCCTGTAAAAATTCAATTTTCTATTTTTTTGACAATATTTAGGTTCATATAGAAGAGAGACATATAATGAAAGTAAATTCCAACCTTGTTTGATTTCAGATGAAAATTGCGGCTTCCAGAATGTACGCAAAATGCTGAGTCTGACTGTGACCTGCAATATGGGGTCGCTAATACTTTCGGTGTTTTTCACGGAAATTCTTCAAAAATTTTATAGTATATACTTAAGTGTATGTATAAAATATTCTCAAAAATTCAGTAAATTATATTCATTTTTTATACTATAAAAAAATTCATGAAAATCATTGAGAAAACGCTGTCCTAACGCTATTTCCCCCCTTAAGGATGATGAATGATATAAATAATCTATTTTTGTTGCGTTCCAACGATGCAAACTTCAACATCGTAAATGGCTGCGCGCGCGACAAATGGATCCAGGAATAACTTGAAAATTCTGATAGACACAACATTTCCCGGAGTAGGTTCGTCATGTCAAGATTGTCTATAGTTCAACGAATGACAGTACGAGATAGCGTTTACCCCTGTTAACAGGAGAAGCGAGGAGGTCAGCGAGATTTTCGTCAAACTATCGAGATCAACTCGTATATACCGGCTCGTATCAGACAAGAGGGGAAGTTGTGGGCGAGTGCACAGGACCGCGTTCATTCTCGTATTCCCATCCATTATCCCTCCTGGTTGAACGCTGTGGATAGATCCCCCGCGGCTCTCTCTCTCTCTCTCTCTCGCGGCCTTTCACCCTCATCTTCACGGGATTTGCTTCCGAAGGGGTTTGATGGACGATGTCGAGACGGGCTATACACAAGAGCCTAAAGTGTCTAGATACGAGGCTGTTTCCCGCTTTGGTACACGTTCCACAGCAGCAGAGCCCGTCTTTCACCCTTTCAACCAGAGATCTCGTTCGATAAGGTTTTATATTTCTCTATTGCCCTCGATGTGCCAAAGCAATTTAATAAAACTATCAAACAAAAGGGCCTGGCCATCCATATGAATGTACTTGTTAAATCGTACGGGCCAAGACCTTTTTGCCTCGTTAACAATTGCTATACCGTTGGCCAACCCTCGCGGAATATCTCTGCTCGACGGGAACTGGCCATCTCAATCTTTTTTCACCCCTGGCCATTCTCTCCGACGATCAGCATCGAGCGAGAGCCCATCGATGCTTCGATCGTTTCCCCACCCCCGTTAGTTTCATCGTTCACATATGGACAGGGACACAATCCCATCAATCGTGTTCTCCTCGTCTCCATCTCGCAATTGCGAATTTTCTTCTATCGCTCGAGAAGTTATTTTTTCCTTCCCGGAATTGGCAAACCGATATTTTGCCGGAAGTCGTTCTTCCGCTATAAAACGTATATTATATTGGGATGGGGACCACCCTTTGACGATGAAGATTTGCGGCAACCGAATTGCCGGGGCAAGTAGCTATACACACAACGGTGAGGATATAAGCGTTATAACCTTGTGTGTCGAGGAGACTCTGGGGAATCTGACTTGGTCATATTCAGCCACAACGTTTTATTATTATATCCCCGGGCTTCCATCGGAGGACCAGCTAGTCCATGAAGAATCTGCTCTCTTTCTCTCTCTCTCTCTATTTTTCTCTTTCTCATATATATATAGTTTCACCCTTATTCGATCTCTTTTTATTCTCTTTCCCTCGTTTTGGCACGAGAACGTCACCGTGGCTCACGAAATCGTGGGAATACTTTACGAGAGTGACTCGTCGAGAAATTGTGAGCGAAGACTCTGACTTTCCTATACACGGTTGAGCTCGATCGAATCTCGTTCTTTTTTTTTTTTATCCGTTCGCCCGATGTGAAGAATATATATTCGTGAATTTTATCGCGGCTTCTTGAATTATTAGATCGTATGTGCAAATAAAAATACATAATGATAGATCTTGAGTCGTCGATGTGACGCATATCTATCGTAATTCAGTCAGAATATTACAAAAGTCGAAATAAATCACGACAACGTATATACTTGAGCGCTCGCATACCCCTGCGCGCACTGAAAATTGAGTAAATTTGAAAAATTATCATAAAGGTTATATGGTGGAAAAAAAAATTAAATTGTTCTTTTCACTTTTATTATTAACTCTTCAACTATAAGAAAAAAAAATACATTTTTTTTTTTTTTTCAATATCAACATTATTTAAACGCGTTTTTCTCGTAACTATGTTTTTAGACAGTGTCAGCACGATAACACAGTACATTTGTAGTATTTTTTAACTTTTTTTTAAATCTTCATAATTATTTTCTCTATAGTCGGACGAGAGGTTTTTTTAATTTTTTGTTTGGACAATTTTTTATAAATTATTAAACACTATTTTTTTTTTAAATTGCATACCAAAGTTTGAAATACTGTAATTTCTTTATTTTTAAAAGAAAAAAAAAATTGCCTTTGTCAGACTATTACTACTACATTATTTTACCAGATTCTTTTTTATTTTTGTAAATCGGATAATTTTTCGTGAAGTTATGATGTCGACAAGGAGTCGCCATGATTTTCATCCGTAGTCCATTTATACCCGTAAAAAATAATGTTAATAATTTTTTTTTAAATTAAAAAAAAATGTTTCTTATAGTTGAACAGTTAATATAAAATGTGAAATCACCAATTCAATTTTTTTTTCGCCATATAACCTTTATAATAATTTTTCAAATTTACTCGATTTTCAGGGCGCGCAGCGTTACGGTGAGCGCTTAAGGGGGAAAATAGGGTTAGGACAGCGATTTCTCAATGATTTTCATGAATTTTTTCATAGTATAAAAATTGAATATAATTTATTGAAACTTTGAGAATATTTTATACATATATTTAAGTCTATACTATAAAATTGGTATATAGTATATACTATAAAATTTAAGTATATACTATAAAATAAAAAAGACTCAGCATTTTGCGTACATTCTGGAAGCCGCAATTTTCATCTGAAATCAAACGAGGTTGGAATTTACGTTTATTATATGTCTCTCTTCTATATGAACCTAAATGCTATCAAAAAAATAGAAAATTTAATTTTTTACAGGGGTCAAAACAAAAAAGCATGATTTTTTGCCATTTTTTACAACTTTATTGGCAAAAAAAAAAATATTTAAATAATGATAATATTCCGATTTTAGGTTCATATAGAGCGCAATACTATGAAGAAAGTAACTGCCAATTTTCAAAACGATTGGTTGATAACTGTTCAAACGCTTAAGGGTTGAAATAGGGTTAGGACAGCGTTTTCTCAATGATTTTCATGAATATTTTTATAGTATAAAAAATGAATATAATTTATTGAAACTTTGAGATTATTTTATACATATATTTAAGTATATAGTATAAAATTGGTATATACTATATACTATAAAATTTAAGTATATATTAAAAAATAAAAAACTCAGCATTTTGCGTACATTCTGGAAGCCGAAATATTCATCTGAAATCAAACGAGATTGGAATTTACATTTATTATGTCTCTCTTCTATATGAACCTAAATGCTATCAAAAAAATAGAAAATTTAATTTTTTACAGGGGTCAAAACAAAAAAGCATGATTTTTTGCCATTTTTTACAACTTTATTGGCAAAAAAAAAAATATTTAAATAATGATAATATTCCGATTTTAGGTTCATATAGAGCGCAATACTATGAAGAAAGTAACTGCCAATTTTCAAAACGATTGGTTGATAACTGTTCAAACGCTTAAGGGGAGAAATAGGGTTAGGACAGCGTTTTCTCAATGATTTTCATGAATATTTTTATAGTATAAAAAATGAATATAATTTATTGAAACTTTGAGATTATTTTATACATATATTTAAGTATATAGTATAAAATTGGTATATACTATATACTATAAAATTTAAGTATATATTAAAAAATAAAAAACTCAGCATTTTGCGTACATTCTGGAAGCCGAAATATTCATCTGAAATCAAACGAGATTGGAATTTACATTTATTATGTCTCTCTTATATATGAACCTAAATGCTATAAAAAAAATAGAAAATTGAATTTTTTACAGGGGTCAAAACAAAAAAGCATGATTTTTTGCCTGTTTTTACAACTTTATTTGCAAAAAAAAAAAATTATTTTAAATAATGATAATATTCCGATTTTAGGTTCATATAGAGCGCAATACTATGAAGAAAGTAACTGCCAATTTTCAAAACGATTGGTTGATAACTGTTCAAACGCTTAAGGGAGGAAATAGGGTTAGGACAGCGTTTTCTCGATGATTTTCATGAATTTTTTTATAGTATAAAAAATGAATATAATTTATTGAAACTTTGAGAATATTTTATACATATATTTAAGTATATACTATAAAATTGGTATATACTATATACTATAAAATTTAAGTATATACTATAAAATAAAAAAGACTCAGCATTTTGTGTACATTCTGGAAGCCGCAATTTTCATCTGAAATCAAACGAGCTTGGAATTTACTTTTATTATATGTCTCTGTCCTAAATGAACCTAAATGCTATCGAAAAAATTGAAAAATTAATTTTTTACAGGGGTCAAAACAAAAAAGCATGATTTTTTGCCATTTTTTACAACTTTATTTGCAAAAAAAATAATAATTTTAAATAATGATAATATTCCGATTTAGGTTCATATAGAGCGCAATACTATAAAGAAAGTAACTGTCAATTTTCAAAACGATTGGTTGAAAATTTTTCAAATTAGCGTGTACGCAAGTTAAAAAAAAGTCGTTTTCAGAAAAATGCGTTTGAAACAGGTGGCGCGCTCGGGGCCTGAAGGAGACCTACTCACTTTAATGGTTTATAACAATAGAACGAGTCGGAATTTTCATTTAAAACTTTGGGAACATATTTTCCAAAAGTTTTACTAACAATTTATGAAATAACAAAAATCAATTTTTTGAACCGTCTAACCCTATTTCCCCCTTTAAAAGACGCGTGAGTTTTATACACGAAGTTGAAGGGTTGTGTCGTTACTTTAGAGCTAAATATACCGTGTCGATACGCGTTCAATGGCGGGCTTTTGAAATTCTCGATCTTCGACTATATCCCCAAGGACGGAGTGAGAGACAAAGGGAAAGGGTAGAGATAGAAACTGGATAGAGCACATGGACAAACTGGAAGAGAACCGATAACCGAAATCCTCGAGATTCAAAGTTGTGTGTGTAAGCTCTCTCGGTAAGAGCCGGACCTACGGGGATTTTCAGTCACCCCTGTATATGTATACATACGCTAAGGTAGCGAAGGAGAGATCGAGAGAGGGAGTGAAGAGAACGGGGGAAGAGTGAAAGAGAGATAGAGAGAGAAATATCGGGGAAAACGCAAAAGGGAAGTAATAGGAAATTCGGGATTGGAAGTGCAGAAAAATGTAAGGGTTTGCGGTTGTCGGGGAGCTCTTCCCAGCGGCCAAAGTAGATGAGAGCCCAAACCCCGGAAACATAGAAACTCTCGACACAGGAATTCTCCGCAGCGTCCAGAGTTGCGGATAGGCGAAAACGTGTATCACTTCTGGTCTTACAAAGTATATGTATATACCCCGAGAAGGAAGAGGGTCAGGGCTGAATCTCGGAGGGATAGGTATGAAAGAGAGGAGTTTGGTTGGAAGAGAAAAGGCCGGCTTTTGGCCTTTCTCTCTCATTCTCTCTCTCTCTCTCTCTCTCTCTCGAGCTTTCAATTTAAGAGCATGCCGGATCTTTCCCACAACGTTCGTAAACCACATAGTTTCACGATATAACACGCTCGGTTCGTTCAACCCCGTGGGAAACAAGAGAGTAACACAAGACACATTAACGGCTTTGGCGCGGTCGACTAGCCGAGTTGTTGACTCTCTCGAGAATTGGCTTTTTTTTTTTACTCAGGCAATTTTTAATTTTTTCCTTCAACTTTTGCGATTGACCATTGTGTCCGCGACCATACGAGGTCTGTTAAAAAAGTATCGCGAATTTTGAATTTTCGCGGGCCACGTATATTCGATTTTCGATTTTTTTGTGGCGTTAGGTTGATACTCGTATCCCTCACTTATGCTGAAAAAATCGGGCATTTTGAATGTTTAGTTAATTGTTGACAGCTGTTTTGGCTAGACGTGTTTTGTCTTGTCTTCGATTTTTGCCTATTCCAAAAAAAGCAGCTTCCATTGCGATGATTGAGCTTTGGCTTCCACGTCATAACCATAAACCCATGATCCGTCACCAGTTATGACCCTCTGGAGCAAATTTGGGTCGTCGCGGAACGAGTCCAACGGCTGCTTAGCAATGTTAACGCGACACTGTTTTTCGTTCGAAATTGAGCAATTTCGGCACGAATTTCGCGGCGACTCGTCTCGTGCCCAAATCATTGGTAAAAATCGAATAGCACGAGCCAATCGATATGTTGAGTTTCTCAGCAACTTCTCTAACGGTTATTCGACGATTGACCAATATTATTTTCTTCACATCATCAATGTTTTCGTCTGTTGTTGATGTGCTCGGGCGTCCGGAACGCATTTCGTTGTTCGCATCTTCTCGGTCCGTCTGAGAACATTTTGTACCACCGATAAACGTTGCTCTGGTCCAAGGGTAGCTTCACCATATGCCACAGTCAATATTCGGAATGCGTCCGCGCACTTAATTTTGTTTTTCACACAAAATTTCATACAGATTCTTTGATCCATTCTTGTGGAATAGGCAAAAATCGAAGATAAGCCAAAGCACGTTTAACCAAAACAGGGGACGGGGTCGAAGTTTCGAACCGTAAAAGCTTCGACGGTCCAAAACTCCGAATTTATGTGGGACGATCTTAAAACTTTTCGAAATTTTTAAAATCCGTCCTTTTTAAAACAGAAATGTCATTGCGAAGAATAGTTATACATCGAGGATTAAATGACAAGAATAATTATAGGACCGACCTGCAAAAGTATCGAAAATCAAAAATCCTACTACTTAAAAAATCGTATTTCAATGATTAGAAAACGTTAAGTTCCGAAAAATTGTGGTGTTAGAAACTCGAGTTGCCGAACGGTCAAGTTTTATACCTGAAAAGGTTCAGAAAAAAAAAGTTCGAAGCCAAATATATTAGAATTAGTATGTCCCGAAAAGGATAAACAGACGACAGTGTATTAATTCGACGGGGAAAAATTCCGACAGGGCAAAATTTCGAAAGAGAGTAAAACTAGCGGCTACTAGCGGGCTCTGAACGCTCGCTCGTGAAAAAGGTTCATAGGACATAACACCAGTGGTGCTGCCATCTAAACGCACGAATTGCAAACTTTCGGGATTTTGCCCCTTCGGAACTTTTATTTTCGGAATACCGCATTGTCGACGCCGTAATTTTCGGAGTCCGAAAAATTCGTATACCCGAGAATTCTTTTCTTCAATTTTATTACGTTCGCACTTTCCGATAGTTTCTCGTTCGATAATATAATTTTCGGAACTTTGCGGATCTCTAAAAATCCACCAATTCGGAATTTTTCAAGTAGTACTACTGACCGTTCGATAAATTGCTCTGTCGTCTGCGTAATCTTTCGAAAAAATATTTACTCGACGATATTAAATTCGTATAATTTTTGGTATCGATTCATACCCGTTCGATGTTATTTACAGTCGATTATTCAAACTGTCGTCGGAATGAACCATGCAATTCGTACTATTGAAATTCGGAGTTTTGCACCGTCGAAAGCTCTTTTACGGTTCGAAACTTCGACCCGGCCCCCAAAACAGCTGTCAACAATTAACTAAACATTCAAAATGCCCGATTTTTTCAGCATAAATGAGAGACACGAGTACCAACGTAAGGCCACAAAAAAAATCGAGTATCGAATATACGTAGCCCGCGGAAATTCAAAATTCGCGATACTTTTTGAACAGACCTCGTATATACCCGACATTTATATGTTCTGTAATTCGTATATATTCGTATCATAAATGAAGATATTAATGGCTGATGCACGAAACATTTCGACGATTTTCCGGCTGTACATAAACGAAATCAGGGGGGCGCCGATATCACGAATTCCGGAGATATGTATGCGAGCGAAAGAAAAAAAATGTAAAAATCTCTCAAATGGGCAACGGTAAAATTGGCTCAGCGAGAGAAGAGCAGCTGGGGTTTTGAGGTCGAAACGATTGATGAAAGGTGCCGCAGTGAGATGAGACTCGGCGCGGGGTTATTTCCGCTTCGAAAAACTACCTAAGTGGGTTTCGCGTTATACAGAATGAAATCTATCGTCGGGGGCCATTATTTATGCCGATTTTCTATTTCTCTCGCTCACTATCTCTTACTACTTTTCACTCTCGAGGGGGGGTATACAGAGAGCGTGCGGAAGGGTCGTTAATAGAATTCTCGACGGAATCTCGCGTATTCCTTCGGGCTAATACGAGTGAGAGGAGAATCGTGAATACATAGAGAAACGTCCTATGTACATTTCTGCCATTGTGAACGAATCCGATGCTTCGCTTTCTCTCTTTTCCTCACTTTTCCCTCTCTCCCACTCGCCCTCTTTGATTGCATACATATGTAGCTCGTACATTTGTCCGTAATATTATACGAGGTGTAAAGGAGCCGTAACGCAAATCGTGTTACGTCGAAACGGAAATCGCGAATACTGGCTAAATTTCATTTATACTTTTCTTCCTAGATACACGTTTATATATAACGAGACGAAAAGAAATAAATAGGATATAGATCCCGTATATACCGAAGTGATTCGGAACTGAGGAAACTTCCGATAAGAACGTAATGGGGACGAAGAATGGAGAACGTTAGTTTGTACACTTTTGTGGAACGTTTCGCGTAAATAAATCTGAGAGCATTTTTTCGGGGTTCAGGATTAGGCCGCTCTAGAGGCCGAAAAAAATAGGCTTTTTTGGGGATTTTTTTTTAGAAAAAATACAAAATAAATCGAGATTACAAAATAGGGTGTTTATCATACATATCAGTGACTGTATACAATAATTTTTTCGAAGCGATTAACTTCAAAATGGCGGCTGTGCAGCGTTTTTGCGATGACGTCTCCGTTTTTGTTGGCCGGACACATAACTCAGACAATTTTCAACCGATTCGCTTGAAATTTTGAATATATGTTCAAAAATACATTTTCTATGGAAGTGCGTGAAATTTTTTTTTTTCTATTGCATAGTTCATTTGTTATTAACAATTTTCTGACGATTTTTCAAGCAAATTTTTCACTTTTCACTTTAGAAGTGCGCCATTTGACCAAAAATCAGTATATCGAAAAAGATCCTACGCACTTCCATAGACAATGTATTTTCAAAGATATATTTAAAATTTCAAGTGAATCGGTTGAAAATTGTCTGAGTTATGTTTCCGGCATATTTGAATTAACGTTTTGTCAAATCACCGCTGACTAGATGGCTACGGAAAAACAACAAAAAAAAAAAGAAAACAAACCAAAAAATTGAACGTTCAACGACGGGTGAACGTAAATTTTCGATCGCTGGGGAATAATCTCATTTGTACATCATTGTAAAAATGTTCTCTTCGATTTCACACCCCCCAAGCCATCCGGCAAATTGGCATTCATTTTCGTCCGCGGTCGATGGGCATAGAAGAAGAAAAAAAAAAGACCTTATGTAAATGTAACGAGGAGTTTTTTTTTTTCATCGATAAAAATAGCCCGACGAAACGATGTCACGTTATGTAGCTTTTTTTTCGCGCATTTTCTTTTTTTTTGTATCCGTTGGATATTTTTCTCTCCCGTAACGTCGTGTCAATCGATATTTTAGGTTGAGGCACAGAGAGAGAGAGAGAGTAAAATCACGAATCGGAACGCGCCTCGAGGGGCTGGTACGACACTGAATATTCATAGCAATTTTCGCTGTGTGTATGATGAGAGAAGGACCTCGGCGGCTCGAAGCCGCGCGCGGCTCTCTCCAAGAGTTATATCGGCGAGAAAAGCTCGAGGGGTGTTAGTCGGAATATAACGAGGACCTAATGGCCACTTGACTGTCGCGGCAATGGGCACACGAACGATAATAACCCACACAGAGATAGGTTCCAGGGATGTTCGACAGTTGGTTGACCCATACAAAAGCCTGTAACTTCGTTTTAACATGGGTACTCGTGGGTACAGAGCCAACGGATAATGGTTCACGGTTTAAGACCAAAAAATCATGCAAATTAAGGGAGGAAATAGGGATAAACGGTTCGAAAAATCGATTTTTTTTATTTCTTAAATTGTTAGTAAAACTATTGAAAAATATGTTCCGAAAATTTTAAATGAAAATTCCGACTCGTTCTATTGTTATAAGCCATTAAAGTGAGTAGCACTCCTTCAGGCCCCGAGCGCGCCACGTGTATAACCGAGCGGTCACTATTTTTTCAAACGCGTTTTTCTGAAAAGTTTTCAACCAATCGTTTTGAAAATTGGCAGTTACTTTCTTCATAGTATTGCGCTCTATATGAACCTAAAATCGGAATATTATCATCATTCAAAGAAATTTTTTTATTTGCAAATAAAGTTTTGAAAAATGGCAAAGAATCATGCTTTTTTGTTTTGACCCCTGTAAAAAATTCAATTTTCTATTTTTTTTTATAGCATTTAGGTTCATATAGAAGAGAGACATATAATAAAAGTAAATTCCAGCCTCGTTTGATTTCAGATGAAAATTGCGGCTTCCAGAATGTACGCAAAATGCTGAGTCTATTTTATTTTACAGTATAAACTTAAATTTTATACTATATATTATATAGTATATACCAATTTTCCAAAAAAGGCTAGGACAGCGTTTCCTCAATAATTTTCATGAATTTTTTCATAGTACAAAAAATGGATATAATTTATTGAAACTTTGAGAATATTTTATACATATATTTAAGTATATACTCCAAAATTTTTATACATATATTTAAGTATATACTATAAAATAATTGCGACCCCATATTGCTTGTTTTTCTTGGTACTATTTTTTCAAACGCGTTTTTCTGAAAACAACTTTTTTTGAACTTGCGTACACGCTAGTTTAAAAAGTTTTCAACCAATCGTTTTGAAAATTGGCAGTTATTTTCTTCATAGTATTGCGCTCTACATGAACCTAAAGTCGGAATATTATCATTATTTAAAATAATTTTTTTTTTGCAAATAAAGTTGTAAAAAATGGCAACAAATCATGGTTTTGTGTTTTGACCCCTGTAAAAAAAACAATTTTCTATTTTTTTGATAGCATTTAGGTTCATATAGAAGAGAGACATATAATAAAAGTAAATTCAAACCTCGTTTGATTTCAGATGAAAATTGCGGCTTCAGAATGTACGCAGAATGCTAAGTCTGATTGTGACCTGCAATGTGGGGTCGCTAATATCTTCGGTGTTTTTCAAGGAAATTCTTCAAAAATTTTATAGTATATACTTAAATATATGTATAAAATATTCTCAAAGTTTCAATAAATTATATTCATTTTTTATACTATAAAAAAATTCATGAAAATCATTGAGAAAACGCTGTCCTAACCCTATTTCCCCCCTTAATCAAATTATGCTTATCGCGAGTAATTCGACGTGATTTCTGTGCCGAACTATATACATAAACTCGCCGACAAAGGCGAAAGCAAGTCCGTTTAAAAACGAAGAAATAATTATATATAGTAAATTGCGAGAGGGTTGCATCTTGGCCACACTGTCGAATCTTTATTTTCCTTTCGAGATTGATTACACTTTCCCGCTGTATAGATATTCGCATTCTCTCGCGGATTTAATGCTATTTGCATATCGGCTTTTCACGACATTCTATTGAATGAAAAGCCTCGTTTCTCGCCCCCTCACCCTCCTCGCGTCTCCATTCCATCCTGAATTGTTGACCCATCCTCCTGCATTTAAATCCGGCATTATAACATCGAACCGCGGCAAAGTGTCCTACCGGAGTTGTTACTTCGGTGATCGAAATTACCCCCAAAAAGGCTTTTAAGTTTCCGGTTAATAACGTCAAAAAGTTGGTTCGTACAAAATGAACGTCGAGCAACTGACGAATATTATAAGAATTGAATTAGTTCTGTGTAATACTGCAATAACAATGGAGATTTATCGAATCGTACGATTTTTTTTCATCACAACCCATGTCTTCATACCACAATAAAATTAATTAATAAAATTCTTTAAAAAGTTTGTAGTCTCAATAATGGGTAAATAACTTTAGCAAATTGTGTCAATTTTATACAATGCGCATTTTTAAAGAATATTGAAAAACTTTTAGCAACAAAAATTCAACAAGCAGAACCGGTCTGTCAAATTAATAACAGCGTAATCTGGGTATTTTATTACGGTACGAAGTACGTTTTTTTCAGTTTTTCACCCCCCCCCCCCCCCCCCCCCCCCCGATAAGGGTGCTTTCCGGACATAGAAAATCGTTCAAATTTTTTTCAGGGTCTCCTGTAGAGCCGAAAAACGTTTAACGATCATAAAAAATCTGCGTATCTTATTACAGTACGAAATACAATTTTTTCAATTTTTCACTCCCCCATAAGGGTGCTTCCCGGACCGAGGTAATTGTTCACATTTTTTTAGGGGTCACCGTTAGGGACCTGGTCCCCAAATGTTTCCGAAAATCTCGAGCAATACCGAAAATTAAATATAAAAAAAAAAAAATTGATTTCGTTGCATCGCAACGATGAAAATTTCAGCATCATGTTTTGTGAAATTTAACGAATCTTCTTTTACCATTATAAATTTGTCTACTGTACGGATTATTATTATTATTGTTTTTAGTGTCTCGTATAAAAAGAACATTTACAATGGGAACATATAATTGAACGGCGAGTATTTAGTCACCGACAGATAGAGAGAGAACCAAGATGAATAGCGAATGAATAGTGAAAGAGAACTGATCGCGAAAATTCATGTCGTGTCTATTCAAGAGTATAACAGAATTAGCAGCAGCGAGAGCGACGAATAATATACGGAATTGTAGAAATTTTCGTGAATTGGAAAATCACCCGCGGCGATTTTCCGCTATCACGATCAAATTTCATCATGAAACATCGATAAATATTTATCAATATATATGTATTTATATCACGAGGTACTACAATTCACGTTCATTTTCCGGATATATATTCGAGGGTACATGCACGTTGACGCAGTATGTGTATTAGAAATTCACGATGAATGTCCTTTCGATATATGTATATTCTTCCCTTCACTCTTTCTCCCACTATCTCGACACTCGAATCGATTATTGACCCGTTCGCCGTAGTTCCCGGCTGGTGGTCACCAGAGATATATATGAAAATCGACCGGTCATTTATCATTCAAATCATCTTGAATTATATGCTTTTTCGATGGAATATGGTATTTCGATGGGCGAACAGGAAATTCAAATGCCAGACACGATATATATGGAGGTCAAAGTACGACCGTATGAAGCTCGAAAAAAAAAAAACAAGGATTTAATTGCATCAAGTCCATTGGGACGAAGATACTTTATTAAAAGGGGGGAAATAGGGTTAGACGGTTCAAAAAATCGATTTTTTTTTTCATTTCATAAATTGTTAGTAAAACTATTCAAAAATATGTTCCCAAAATTTTAAATGAAAATTCCGACTCGTTCTATTGTTATAAGCCATTAAGGGAGGAAATAGGGTTAGGACAGCATTTTCTCAATGATTTTCATGAATTTTTTTATAGTATAAAAAATGAATATAATTTATTGAAACTTTGAGAATATTTTATACATATATTTAAGTATATACTATAAAATTTTTGAAGAATCTCCTTGAAAAACACCGAAGATATTAGCGACCCCATATTGCAGGTCACAATCAGACTCAGCATTTTGTTATTTTTTCAAACGCGTTTTTCTTAAAACGACTTTTTTTTAACTTGCGTACACGCTAGTTTGAAAAGTTTTCAACCAATCGTTTTGAAAATTGGCAGTTACTTTCTTCATAGTATCGCGCTCTATGTGAACCTAAAATCGGAATATTATCATTATTTAAAATAATTTTTTTTTTTGCAAATAAAGTTGTAAAAAATGGCAAAAAATCATGCTTTTTTGTTTTGACCCCTGTAAAAAATTCAATTTCCTATTTTTTTGATAGCATTTAGGTTCATATAGAAGAGAGACATATAATAAAAGTAAATTCCAACCTCGTTTGATTACAGATGAAAATTGCGGCTTCCAGAATGTACGCAAAATGCTGAGTCTGATTGTGACCTGCAATATGGGGTCGCTAATATCTTCGGTGTTTTTCAAGGAAATTCTTCAAAAATTTTATAGCATATACTTAAATATATGTATAAAATATTCTCGAAGTTTCAATAAATTATATTCATTATTTATACTATAAAAAAATTCATGAAAATCATTAAGAAAGCGCTGTCGTAACCCTATTCTATTCTATTTTTTCTATTTTTCTATTCTATTTTCTA
This sequence comes from Oxytorus armatus, assembly GCA_958009045.1. NCBI lineage: Eukaryota > Metazoa > Arthropoda > Insecta > Hymenoptera > Ichneumonidae > Oxytorus > Oxytorus armatus. The sequence continues at coordinate 4,416,983 of OY253744.1, forward strand.
TTCAATTTTTTTTCGATAGCATTTAGGTTCATATAGAAGAGAGACATATAATAAAAGTAAATTCCAACCCCGTTTGATTTCAGATGAAAATTGCGGCTTCCAGAATGTACGCAAAATGCTGAGTCTGATTGTGACCTGCAATATGGGGTCGCTAATATCTTCGGTGTTTTTCAAGGAAATTCTTCAAAAATTTTGTAGTATATACTTAAACATATCTATAACGTATTCTCAGAGTTTCAATAAATTATATTCATTTTTTACACTATAAAAAAATTCATGAAAATCATTGAGAAAACGCTGTCCTAACTCTATTCTATTCTATTTTTTCTATTTTTCTATTCTATTTTCTATTCAATTTTTTTTTATAGCATTTAGGTTCATATAGAAGGGAGACATATAATAAAAGTAAATTCCAACCTCGTTTGATTTCAGTTGAAAATTGCGGCTTCCAGAATGTACGCAAAATGCTGAGTCTGATTGTGACCTGCAATATGGGATCGCTAATATCTTCGGTGTTTTTCAAGGAAATTCTTCAAAAATTTTATAGTATATACTTAAATATATGTATAAAATATTCTCAAAGTTTCAATAAATTATATTCATTTTTTATACTATAAAAAAATTCATGAAAATCATTGAGAAAACGCTGTCCTAACCCTATTTCCCCCCTCAACTTGAATTCAATCCTACCGTGTAACCAATCCCAAAATCCTCGCTCTTACGAATATATTCCTATGGGTGGTTGAAATTGAGAAATACTTCGATATATTATACCAATGTATGTCATATAGTTCCATGGGCAAGAGAGGTACTCTAGTTTGTAATAACAGGGAGAAACCCGAATGCTCCCGTACATGTAATGTGCAAAATATCTCGAGCTCGTATAATACCCACGTTATAAAATGTAGAGTTGTGTACGGAACTGCGATGATAAAACAAAGATGTAGGCGAGAATCTACTCTGTATAAGCATATAATATCCTCGTATTACATATCCTTTATATATATACATATATACCGACATACTTTATGTACATAACACAGCACGACATAAATGCCCCAACGTACTTGCGTATGCAGAGAGAATTCACCGCATCCGAATGCACAGACACACACCCCGCGCTCTGAATCATGCATGCGCGGAATGGCAATGAAAAATTAAATTTACCGAGAATTAGAGAACGTCAAACTGAGATAAAATAAAGAGAAAAAAATAGGAAAAGAAAAGAAGAAAATTCATAAAGTCATAATCATAAAGTTGTAATTACTAATGGCGAAAAATTTAAAAAATTGTTACCAAACCTTTTTTTTTTTGTTGTTTTTTTTTTAATACTGAATGTAATCACTCTTTGAATATTGTGCAACGTTTTTAATAATTGTTTCTAATGTTTTGTGTTTTTTTTTTTCACATAACGATTCCGAGGATTTGCAGGAAACTAAAGTTACGAAATTTTTTGGGCAATCACATAAGAAAAAAAAGATTGCAAATGCAAATGGATTGGACTGGATTGTGCAAATGTAATGAAATTTTGATGTTACGCTGCGTACGGAAGTAAATAATTTTAAGTAATAACCAAAGTAATAACCAATTGTAAATAACCAAAGTAATAAGCAAAAGTAAATAACCTTACAAAAGTAAATAACAAGTGGATAACCTTCTCTCAATTTTCAGTAAATGTAATTTTTTCTGTTTGTGATTGTTTGTAGAGAAGTCACCCTTGAGGAAAGAAGCTGCGTCGCGTGGTCGTGAAATTTACCGACGCCTAACAATTATCTGTCCATTTCGGAGGTTAAACCCGAAGCCACAGCAGTCTGCACATTCTACAAGCCCCGCTGTATAACGTACTATTTACCGACTAAATGCGCAAGAGACTTCCGCAACCGGTGTTTACTAACCCGGAAAATGGTTTACGAATTAATTCGTCCGGGAAACCCGGTGTGTATGCAGTGTACAATTGAGAGGGAGAAACGAAGGATGTCAGAATGCCGCTGTTGTACAAAGTCTGAAAAATAAATGACAAGATTCTCGATCTTCGATTAATTAACGTTGAATTTTATCGAGTCTAGGGAGTTTGAGATAAACGTTGAGTTGGTGAAATGTTCGCTTAACGGGTTATACGCAGTAGGAAATTTCAAAAAATCGATTATTTTTTTAAATTACATTTTGAGGTTATTCGGAAAATTATGCTGTTTTATAGCGGAAATAAAATAAAATTTCACGCATTTTTGTATATCTACGAGAAAAGAGTTTTAAGGGAGTAAGCTACCCCTATTTGAGTTTTTACATTCCAGTTGTCTCCTTGTCATTCCAAATGTGTTTACCGATATGCACTCTTCTCATTAAGGTAGTAGTCTGGTAACTTAAGCCGATTTTCATGTTTTTTTTGGAGGGCGTTTTTTTTGTAGGAAAATAAAAATTAATCTTTTTGGATATTTAGGATGTTTTTATTTACATATTAAAGATACAAAAAAAAAATTTTTTGAAAAAATTTTATAGTTTATTATTATTATTATTATTGATCGAAGTTGGTACCTCGAAGTTGGCAGCCCGGGTCCTAACTTTTTTTCTACCGAACCGATTGCTTTCAAATTTTAACAGGCTACTCTACACACTTATAGTTCTCGTCGGAATCACCGAGAAATTTTTTCACCCCTAACTTTTCATTTTACAACCCCTTCTTTGCTAAAATAAAAGGACTTTAGCAAAGAAGGGGTTGTAAAATAAAAAGTTAGGGGTGAAAAAATCTCTCGGAGCAGAGAAAACAGAGCGGGACTCCAAAAAGTGATTTTTTTCGATTATCGCGTTGTTCACATTGATTTTTTGAGTTTTCGACAAAAACTCGGTGTTATTTGAAATCAGCGGAAAATTTCCGATCGAATAGGGTATCGAAACATTGAAAAAAGCGAAAATAAATTTTTTGTAATTTTTTGTCCACCTTTTCGGAAACCTAAAAATCTCGAAATTTCAAATGGTCATAACTTGGCTCCCGTTTCATCGATTTTGGGTTTTGACGAGCGTTTTCAAGACGTCTCGAGTAGACTTAGAGAATGCATTTTGGCTCATCCCGATATCTCAATTATTGTAGCCGTGAGAGCAGGTTGATAATCGGCGAAAAAAATGAAAATGGGTATGTATGGAGAAATTCGCAAAAATCGATGGTCCGACTTTAAAAATCTGTGAAAAATCGAAAAATAATGATAGCACAATGATTCAAGCGCCATTTTAAAGGGTTTTCGATCACGAAAAGAATGAGCATAGAGTGGGGTTCCAACTCCATCGGGAAGCAACGTTACAGCAATTTTAGTGAAGCCACTTCTTTTTGGCCGAAATGCAAAAAAATTATGAATTCTTCAAATTTTCTTTTGGGACGCTATATCGATGTATTTTGACTTGCTGATTGCTAATTCAGTAGCCATTTCTTTGAAAAACTCGAAATTTCATTGAAAATCGTCCAAAAAGTGATTTTTTTCGTTTTTCGCCTTTTTCTCATTGATATTTTGAGATTTCGACTAAAACTCGGTGTTATTCGTAATCAGCGGAAAATTTCCGATCGATTAGGGTAACATTGAAGAAAAAAAAAAAAAAAAAATCATTTTTGCGCACCTTTTCGGATAACTAAAACTCTCGAAATTTCAAATGGTCATAACTTGGCTGCCGTTTCATCGATTTTGGGTTTTGACGGGGGTTTTCCAAGCGTCTCGAGTAGACTTACAAGGAAAGTACCCGAGGTGTCCCCCTCCGATTTTGTTCAACCTCATGGATATTTATACTTAAGGGTACGGACCACCCTTTCTAGCCTCTTTTTTAATAGATATTCAAAAGTTTCTGAACCACTGCTAAGAAATTTTATGAAGGTACGATTTTCGTGTTCAGATAAACTTACGATTACGATCGGACTTATGGTACAATTTTCGTGTTTATCTCAACACGAAAGTCGTACTATCATTAAATCTCTTGGCAGTGGGTCGGAAACTTTTGAATATATATTAAAAAACGGGCTAGAAAGGGTGTTTCGTCCCCTTAAGTATTCGTGCTAATTGAAAAAAAAAAAAAAACGATGAATCATTCATTTTAACTTAATGAGAAGATTTCGTATTGGCAAGCACATTTGGAATGACAAGGAGATAACTGGAATGTAAAAACTCAAATAGGGGTAGCTTACCCCCTTAAAACTGTTTTGTTGCACAAATACAAAAATACGTCAACTTCAATTTTATTTCCGCTATAAGACAACATAATTTTCATTCCGATCGATTCGCAACTTTTCAATGTAGGGTGCAGGAAGTAGATGTTCAAGGGTGTTCCAACTCGTTTAAACATTTTTTTTTTTTTTCATTATATAGTGGGTTCTTCATTCCTTCGCATAAGAAACATTTTAATTTTTGTTTCATCAAAATCGATGCACTGCTTGTATGTTAAACTGCAAAATCGTCCCATTGACCTGTGCAACTTTAGGGGGTGGTTTCACCCCTTGAAACCGTTTTTCCGCCGATAAAAAAAAAATACGTGTCGCATAATTTTTAATGCTCTATAACATACATGAGTTTCAACAAAATCGGAGGGGGACAACTCGGGTACTTTCCTTGTGAGATGACTGCGAGAGATGAGTGTGTAATCTGCTTTCCGTTCTTATGATGTAACTTCGAAGTACATGTGTAAATAAATATATGTGTGTCCGAAGTGATTCCACGTGGAATTTATATGATTCTTAACGGAGGGGTTCTTCGTGAGCCGTTTAATTCCCGAACGGTAGGCAACTACGAATAAAAATCAATCAAGAGAGAAGAGTTCCCAAATAATGTTTCGAAGGCTGTGTTATTAACATTTATTTTGAGTTTCATTCTGCAAATTATACGGCTTCTGAATGGTCGTCTTTAGACAAAAATCGTTTCAATTCACGTGGATTTCCAGTGGCTGCTTGTACAAGATGTCAAGACCTGAAATGACGAGGAAATCTCTCCTGCGATGAAAATTTGATGCATCGCCGAGAGGATCCACTAAACACTCACACAGCAATGAGAGAAACTTGTGTCCTCTCTCCGGAGCGAAACCTCGTTTATGGTAATGAATTTTGTCTACGAGAAATTGCTAGATTTTGGGTTCACGAATGGAACAGCCATCAAGGTGTGTATTTTGTCTCTCTCTCTCTCTCTCTCTCTCTCTCTCTCTCTCTCTCTCTCTCTCTCTCTCTCTCTCTCTCTCGCAGTAAATTGTAGATTCCTTTTGGAGAGGTCAGTAGTCAAAATCGGTCAACTATTGCATATACGTGCTTTTATGTATATATATATCTCTAGTGACGGAAATTAATCTCGATATTCCAGACATTTCCCTATGGAATCGAACTTTTGCCGAGTCTGTTTAATTATTACGAAGGAGCGATATATATTCACCGACTGATTATATCGCTTCGATTTAATTAATCATGAATAATTTTGGACAAATCGACAGAGAAAATGGATTAGCTCGTAAATCAATGTGTAACCGTAATTGACAGTCGGAAATTAATTAATTAACGAACCATTAACGAATCAATGTGCGCTCGTACTGTCTGTGAGTTCGGAAAAACTAATTTTAATCTAGGGAGAGTGTCATTGATCGAAGAGGAGCTCACGGTCATTTTAAATAATAATAATAACGACATAAAACAGAGTAAATATATCAGTTTAAAACTGGTTAAGATCGCACTTCATGTGCGATATAATCTCTCTTCTTTAAAAGTGAACGAACGAAGGTAAAAATAATCAAAGAGCTTAAAAACCCAATTGAATATCGTCAAACTCAAAATTTATTGCGAAGATTCAATAAAGGGGTTAGCCCACTCTAGAGACCGAAAAAATAGGCTTTTATGGGGATTTTTTTTCAGAAAAACTACAAAATAAATCGAGATTGCAAAATAGGGTGTTTATCATACATATCAGTGACTGTATACAATAATTTTTTTGAAGCTATTAATTTCAAAATGGCGGCTGTGCAACGTTTTTGCGATGACGTCTCCGTTTTTGTTGGCCGGAATCATAACTCAGACAATTTTCAACCGATTCACTTGAAATTTTCAATATATCTTCAAAAATACATTGTCTATAGAAATGCCTAGGATTTTTTTGATATATTGATTTTTGGCCAAATGGCGCACTTCTAAAGTAAAAAGTGAAAAATTTGCTTAAAAAAATTGTCAGAAAATTGTTAATAACAAATGAACTATGAAATATAAAATCAAAATCCTACGCACTTCCATAGACAATGTATTTTTAAAGATATTTTCAAAATTTTAATTGAATCGGTTGGAAATTTTCTGAGTTATGTTTCGGGCCAACAAAAACGAAGACGTCATCGGAAAACGCTGCACCGCCGCCATTTTGAAATTAATCGCTTCAAAAAAATTATTGTATACTGTCACTGATATGTATGATAAACACCCTATTTTGTAATCTCGATTTATTTTGTAGTTTTTCTGAAAAAAATCCCCAAAAAAGCTTATTTTTTTCGATCTCTAGAGGCCGAAAAAACGGCCTGCCCCGTTAAGGTAGTAGTCTGGTAACTTAAGCGGATTTTCACGTCTTTTTTGGAGGGCGTTTTTTTTGTAGGAAAATAAAAATGAATCGTTTTGGATATTTAGGATGTTTTTATTTACATATTAAAGATACAAAAAAAAACTTTTTGAAAAAATTGAATAGTTTATTATCATTATTATTATTGATCGAAGTTGGCACCTCGAAAAAAAGCGCGTGGCCGGCCCCGGTGATTTTGGCTCTTGATGTTATCTGAAATCAAAAATTCTTGATAATTCTTAATCTATAGACATGTCATTCTGGTCGGAACTACTGAAGTTAAATTTCATGGATAAATAACAAAATGGCGGACTTTGGAAAAACAAGTCCTTTTATTTTAGCAAAGAAGGGTTTGTAAAATAAAAAGAAATTTAACTTCAGTAGTTCCGACCAGAATGACATATCTATAGATGAAGAATTATCAAGAATTTTTTATTTCAGATAACATCAAGAGCCAAAATCACCGGGGCCACCCACGCGCTTTTTTTTTTTGAGGTGTCAACTTCGATCAATAATAATAATAATAATAAACTATTAAATTTAAAAAAAAAACTTTTTTTTGTATCTCTAATATGTAAATAAAAACATCCTAAATATCCAAAACGATTCATTTTTATTTTCCTACAAAAAAACGCCCTCCAAAAAAGACATGAAAATCGGCTTAAGTTACCAGACCACTACCTTAAAACTGCTTCTATATATCACGTGGCTAATCCACAATTGATAACACTCTTGATCACAGTTATTCGCTGGTAGCCATTCATTGACTGGTAAACTCATTCTATACATAATTTATTTATGCTTGATCACAAAATGATCATCACGATCGGGCAGATTATTTCGAGATAAATCGTTTGAGGCTTTGGACAATACCAATTTTTTGTTGTTGTTCGCTTTATGCGCTTTAATAAATTAGGAACGTTAACGAACGTCCGACTGAGCGGCAATGCGTCCGGCAACGTCGAAAATTGAACGTTGAATCGCCACTTTAAATAAGGCTTGGCAGGGTGAAATTGCGAAGAGATTGTCGGGAAGACGAATTTTTCATTCTATGTACACGTTATGTAATACCTCAAACGGTATATAGTTATAACACCGGGATGGTTGCGCGGGCAGAGGCGGGGGAAAAAATAGGACCCGCATCGAGAGCAATCGGATGGGCGACGAGAAAGGAGCTCTCTCTCCTGTGGATGTTCTCCTGCTGGAGCTGCACAAAGAGATGAGATTACTCTTCGTCGTGTCTCTCGGTCGTTATACGTGCCTCGAGACTCAACGATCCTGAAATAAGAGAAAAGCGCAATTGATGCACTGTTCTTTATATAGGACCAAGACCAATCTCGCTCTCTTTCTTCCTCTTTCTCTCTCTCTCTCTCTCTCTCTCTCTCTCTTGCCGTTGGGAAATTGCTAAATTACGGATTATACTCTGCTGCTAAACTATATTGGGCTTTTGTGATGATGAAGAATATATACACCAGTAGCTTCAAGCTTAAAACAAACGTTTAAAGCAAAATGTCATAATCTTAAGAAATGATATAACGATTGACTAAGAAGATATTTGCACTTTGAGATTTCTCAAAACAAAAAAGACTTTTTTTTTAATGAAAATTCCAGGTTTTTCCTTTAGTGTGAATTATTAAATTTTTACAGGTTGAAAGAATATTCTACGTTAATCTAAATTGAAAAAATGTAATTTTCAAACAATCTTAACGTGAAGTTCTACAAAAAGTCTTTATTCCATTTAGATTATTCGCAAAAATCCATTAGTGGAAATTTAATGAGACCGTAGTAAGAACTTTTTCCCGAGAACCTCCTATCAGTTGAATTATTAAATTTTCTTACCAGATAAAGCAATCTCTAACTAAATAAATTTGAAAAAAAAAGTTGAATTGTCAAACCACCTCAATGTATGCTTCTGCAAAAATCCTTTTCTACATTTAGATTATTCTCATGGTCTGTTCGGTCGATTGTTTTTTTTTTACATAATAAAATCGCGAAGAACTCGCGTGTCACAAAACAAAAACGTTCTAACTCAATGGCACTCGAACGAAAATCGTAAAGACAGAGCGAAAACCGCTTCGGTATATAATAAAAATACCAATTATACACAAGGGAAAGTTGTAACAAGAGGAAATAAAGGAACTATGTGGTACACCGCACAGTGTGTCATATAACAAAGTTCGAAAACAATAGAATCTTGTGTCTCGTCAAAGCTGATAAATCTTTTACCACTGCACAAAACGGTACACGTTTACAAGTATACGTTATATATATACGTACGAGGTTTCTCATATCGTAAAGTTCGCGTACATTTTCGCCACGAGTGGGAGCAAAAATAGCGCATCGTCATTCGTACACACGATATTACCGCACATCAGACTATTTATCAAATAAATAATAAATAAAAGGTCGTAACCCCAACTCTACTTTAAATATTAAAATCATTGAGTTACGTCCTTTTACCGGCAGTCATATAACACCGTAGCGATATATACATGTCAGTGAAGTAAATGTTCATAAGAGAAAGTAGTAGTGTGGTCAGCCGCTAGAAAACTGTCGCATCTACCCCGAGAGCCTGTTTTCCCTTCGTCTGGCTCTCTTCTTCTGTTTTCCTTTTCTATTTATTTATTTTCTCCTTCGTCGTTCGTCAGCGAGGTTTTAACGAGCTTATATATATAAAACGGGAGCGTTGTTGCAATAGGAGAAAAAACCGTGTTGCACGCGGGGGCGTTATATAGTACGAGAGACCGCGGAGAGTACGAGGAAAAACGAGACGAAGATTTGAGAGTTTGAAAGAGAGTGAGAGAAGGATACGAGATGGGGGAGAAACACCACTGTTCCAACAACGGATGAGAAAACACACTCGGTGAGAGGCTCTCAGCAAGAGCTTCTAGAAACGCGAATTAGTTGCACGTAGTGTGTCAAAAGCACTGTGCCGCGAGAGAGAAACCACTGTTCATCATATATATATATCATAATGTGCATGAAAATTTTTCTTTTAATTAAATCATATTTTACGATGCGAGCGTTTACGTGTGAGTTATAACGGGAATGGTGCCGGCGAGTCTCGGTTACACACGGAAATATGCGTAAACCACAAGCTCGCAGAAACAATAACATCTAATTTATTTCCAAGTACCACCGAGTGAGGGTGAGAGGGGGATGAGGAAGCTGCGAATAAATATAACGATAGGGGATGCTTCGTGCAAAGTGAAACGATTTTTCATGGAGGAAATTTTTTGAGTGCTTCTCAAGGATGAGAACTCAACGAAATGACTAGCTATCGGTGACTAGTCGGGCTGTACATTTTTATTTGAGCATAAAATTGAAACTGAAATAATTTCTTTTTTAATTACACACCCCCCAAAAATTTGTACTGCCACAGGATTGTGCGAAAATTGTATTTGAGTGTCAATTTCGATAACGAAATAATTAATATCCTCGACAACCATTATTATTGGTAGTTAGATATTTTGAGGGATCATACGCAGTCAGGATTTTTAAAAGATATTTTTTTTTTGTTTCAATCTCATATTCGAAAAATCGACAAATATTCTCGAAGTTACATCGCATATTTGTGAAGAGCGTCTCGGAGCCGTTCAAAGTAACGTCGTAAGTCTGAATGCGTTTTTCTCAAAACTGTGTGTTTTCAAATATCGATGAGCAAGATTCCACGGAAACGGCTAAACCGATTAGTCTGAAATTTTTATACAAGGTTTATAAATATATTTTTTAGTGATTAATCGAAGGTTTTTTTCTCCCTGATAAGTATTTTCCATTTTATAAACAATTTAAGGCGAACATTTTTATCGAAAATTGAAATTTTTTTTTTGAGAAGTCACCATTTTGTTAAAAATCAATATTTTCCTCATTCCTTCGATTAAATACTAGATAATACCTTATATTAACGAAATCTTTTTTGTTTTTTCATTTTAAATGATCCAATCCAGAGATATCATGCTCACAGCAAGACGCCTTTTTTTTTTAGAAGCTCCCGGAGATCGGCAATAGCAGAGCTTTAAAAATCATTATTTTTGAAAATAAAAAATATGCACATAAAGTTAAAAGTTACCATAATATGTATATAAATTTTTATGGTTATAAATAAAAAAGTTTTTGCAGGAAAAATTCTTGAAAAATCGCTTTTTTCAGTCTCCCGACTGCGTTTCCCTCCTTAAGGGAGGAAATAGGGTTAGACGGTTCGGAAATCGATTTTTTTTTATTTCATAAATTGTTAGTAAAACTATTGAAAAATATGTTCCGAAAATTTTAAATGAAAATTCCGACTCGTTCTATTGTTATAAGCCATTAAAGTGAGTAGCTCTCCTTCAGGCGCCGAGCGCGCTATTTTTTCAAACGCGTTTTTCTGAAAACGACTTTTTTTGAACTTGCGTACACGCTAGTTTGAAAAGTTTTCAACCAATCGTTTTGAAAATTGGCAGTTACTTTCTTCATAGTATTGCGCTCTATATGAACCTAAAATCGGAATATTATCATTGTTTAAAATAATTTTTATTTTTGCAAATAAAGTTGTAAAAGATGGCAAAAAATCATGCTTTTTTATTTTGACCCCTGTAAAAAATTCAATGTTATATTTTTTTGATAGCATCTAGGTTCATATAAAAGAGAGACATAATAAAAGTAAATTCCAACCTCGTTTGATTTCAGACGAAAATACGATACGAGATATTTCAGTACGCAAAATACTGAGTCTGATTGTGACCTGCAATATGGGGTCGCTAATATCCCCGGTATTTTTCAAGAAAATTCTTCAAAAATTTTATAGTATATACTTAAATATATGTATAAAATATTCTCAAAGTTTCAATAAATTATATTAATTTTTTATCTTATAAAAAAATTCATGAATATCAATGAGAAAACGCTGTCCTAACCCTATTTCCGCCCTTACCCCTCCAACCCTCTTAATTCGTTAACGATCGCTACAGGAACAAAATTGAGGATAGAAGCATCTAAAAAATTATTTTCGTTACTGTCTTTTCATTAATTCGATCTCTTTTTTTTAATTAAAACAACCGTTAGCGAATTAAACGACATTAGGAACACGCCTCGGTCAAAAAACAATTCTGCTTCATGGGGAATGGCCGATATACACATATACGATTAATTTATATTCAAATTTTTACTAGTCAGAAGAGCATGCCGAGTGTTTTCTCTCGGTTTCTGTCGCATTTTGTTTTTCTTTCTCTATCACCGCCACGGCTCTTGACTCTTTGATTAACGAATGCAGACACGGTTGACGCTGTACACGCGACGAAATTTCGCGTCCCATCGCAGGCGCGACAACCTCTGCCCCTCGAAAAGCTCGGGATTATTCGAAGCGCGCGCGTAACACTCGGTGCGCCACTGGAAACGAATTGGAGAGTGGCCCCTCTCCTCCATCATCATCCCGCGCGTCACCGTCGACCGGTTTATCGCGGGCCGATGCAAATTGCAATTCGCGACAGAGGACGGCTTGTATGCCCCGATGATATATATACAACCGCAACGAAGTAGAAAGAGGGAGAAGAGAATGCGAGGGCGGTTTTGGAAATGAATCTTTTTCTCTCTCTCGCGGTTCGCTGGAAAATTGTTTTTTCGATTATCGCGAGGAAAAAGGGATGCAGTCAAAGGGCGGCCATTCACTCTGCTACAAATATCCATTGTATGGGCCGTTTCATGTAAAATTCTTATAATCACGAGTTAATTTGAAATTTGAGGAAATCAATGAATAAAATCAAGATGTGAGTGTTTTGTGAAAACCATGGTAGACTAAGGGATCGTACGGATGTTCTTTTGAAATATCATTTGTCAACAATGTGAGGATATTTTAAATACTTTGGCTTGAATATATCATATGTTTTTGATGTGTAATATCTTTCCGCTCGGTTTCTGTGGCACTGAATTCGTGAAAAGGGACGGAAGTGTGTAACAAAAAGCCCGAGAAGCGCGCGCTTTTTGATATGACCAATGAGCGGCGCGCGGTGGTAGCGTTGGCCGTCAGATGGACCAATATCCATTTTCCGAGAGGTTGGTACTGTCAGGCAACAGCGTGTGCGTGTGTGACGAGAAAGAGAAAGGGAAATAGAGGAGAACGCATCAGCTGTGCGCTTAACATACAGTGTTGTGTATAAAGTGCGCTGTTATATAAACTAATTTATATGTGTAAACTATATTAATAAATGTATTTACTATTGATAATGTGTCTGAAAAAAGTGCAGATCATGGATAAAAAATGCAAGTGAGTAATAATGAATAATTATTCTAATAAATATTTGAGTATTTAGCTTTTTTAAATCTTGAGGTTGATTTCTGTCGCTGCTCAATTGATATTTTTAATTTTTATTAAAAAAAAAAAACAAATAGCTTTTTTAACTTCTGAGGTTAATTTCCGTCGCTGCTCAATTGATATTTTTTATTTTGATAAAAATAAAAAACAAATTAATTAATTACATGGATAATTTTTTTGATATTAATAATTTCTTAAATATTTATAATTCTAATTTAATTCTAATGATTTCGTGAGTTGCAAAGATGGGTAAATCTAGAGCAGAATATGTGCGAGATTACACAGGCGGAGGCACAAAAAACGTGAGGAAAAGATGAAAAACTGGAAAGGTAGACCCGAAAAAAATGCGCATAATTCGACTCAGCGTAGCAGGGATTTTCGGGCACGTGCGGCGAACTTAAGCCAGTCGTCTGGTCTAGAGCGAGATTTTTGACGTCATTTCTAATGTGCAATAACGTTTAAACCGTTGAAGTTGTCTCGATGAAAATTTACACGTGCATTTATTGATCCTTAGAGAATACTTGTACGTTAAAAAAAAAAATTCGTTTAAATATTTTCATGTAGTTTTTTGCCTTGTTGCAACATGGTGCGCCGAAATCGGCGCCCACTCTGGACGATGTTGTGTGCATCTGAAAAAAAAAATATATATATATTCTCAATCTGTATGAGTATTCTGAACACTGGTAGCCGAATTGTGACTTAAAAAATTTTTTTTAAAAAAAGGCGGCCTGTTGAACTTTCATTAATGATATTTCATACATGCATTTCATACATTTTCGTATTCGACGAGTTATAAAATGTCGGGAAAATTATTGTTCGACTCAATTCTGCTACCAGTGCTCAGAATACTCATACAGATTGAGAATATATATATATTTTTTTTTTTCAAATGCATACAACATCGTGCAGAGTGGGCGCCGATTTCGGCGCACCATGTTGCAACAAGGCAAAAAACTACATGAAAATATTTAAAATAATTTTTTTAAAAAATGTACAAGTATTCTCTAAGGATCAATAAATGCACGTGTACATTTCCATCAAGACAACTTCAACCGTTTAAACGTTATTGCACATTAGAAATGACGTCAAAAATCTCGCTCTAGACCAGACGACTGTCTTAATTCTCTCACAGACATCAACGGCCGACCCAACTACCGCTTTACCAAATCTGGTTCGTCGGTCATGCAACTTTACGATTTCCATCGTTGCCATTTTCTCCTACTTCGTCTACATCAACAGCGAACGCATGTAATACTTCGATGAAATGTCTCTGCTCTCCCCCAAATTGAACAAAAATAACTGTCTCCAATAACAAATTGCATTACTCCTTAGCGTTAATAAAATAAAATACAATTTTCATTAAAAAGAATTATTCTTCGTTACGAAAAATCATTTCAAATAATACCTGAATCATTTTTTTCGGGATATAATGTTAATGTTGCTTATTACCAAGGTGAGATGTCAGATGTTACATATCATATGCGACTACTGTAAGGGTTGCTTATTTATTTTTTTTCCTAACGAAACAAAGCGTCATATTTGAGGAAGCGAAATGACAATTCTGAAAGTATTTTTAGTAGATACTCACAAGTTTTAACGATTTATTCGCGGGCATTCTTTAATTAAAAAAAAATCTATTAACCAGAAGCAACAACAAAGACGGAACTTTGTAATTGCCTGAATACTTGGGTTACTATTTCCTTCCGTTAGGATTCAAGTGTCTGCGAAAAATGACTGACCCACTTAGAAGGGAATTACGAGATAAACCTTCGTTTCATCTTTGATAAAGCAATTATCCGCGAAAAACGATCGATATCGCGGTCTTTCACAGCATAAATATAAACGAGCTTTGGCTCTGGATTTTATGCCATTTGTTTTTTTTAATTTTTTACAACAAATGTGCTTTCAATTTTACTCGTTTCATCTGTAAGCGGATTAATGCCAGTCACTGTGAAATTCCGTGAAATGCAAGAGTGTGCACAACAGCGCAACTACTCAATTAATGTCGAACTAATTTTTAACGATTTTGATGCTCGATCTCTGTACCCACGAGAGAGCCCTCCAATGAATTTATCGATGGCTCAATTAGCAGAAACGTACGTCCGATGAGCGAGCATTGATTGAAAGCATCGAAAAGTATAAATAAATAATGATATCGCTCGAGGTTTATTGTCGGTAATTTTTGAAGATGACACGAGTGACTTATGTAACGAGAAATTAAATCTCTGGACCAAAAATACGTGTGTACATCTTATTATTTGATTGATTAAACAACAACTTAACTTCATTAACAACTGATAGTTCATCAAATTGTTACAAGTCTATTTCATTAATTGTTAAATCACCTTTTTTTAAATCTCATGATCATTATCGACCAATAGTTTAATTATTAGTCATTAATTAGTAGTAATTAGAAATTTAGTAATTATTAAACAACAATACTTTGATTTTTTTACGCGAGAATGTAACAATTTTGATAATAAAGAATTTAAAAAATTAATTGACAACGTGTGTGACAACTGATAGGTTAACAAATTGTTACAAGTTTATTTAATTAATTGTTAGTTCACCTTTCTTTAAATCTCATACGCATTATAGACCAATAGTTTAATTATTAGTCATTAATAAGTAATAATTAGAAATTTAGTAATTATAAAACAACAATTCTTTGATTTTATTACGCGAGAATGTAATAATTTTAATAATAAAAAATTTTTTAAATTAATTGACAACGTGTGTGACAACTGATAGTTTATCAAATTGTTACAAGTTTATTTACTTAATTGATAGTTCACCTTTTTTTAAATTTCATGCCCATTATCGACCAATAGTTTAATTATTAGTCATTAATTAGTAGTAATTAGCAATTTAGTAATTATCAAACAACAATTCTTTGATTTTATTACGTAAGAATGTAATAATTTTGATAATAAAAAATTTTTCAACTTAATTGACAACGTGTGTGACAACTGATAGTTTATCAAATTGTTACAAGTTTATTTACTTAATTGTTAGCTCACCTTTTTTTAAATTTCATGCCCATTATCGACCAATAGTTTAATTATTAGTCATTAATAAGTAGTAATTAGAAATTTAGTAATTATTAAAAAACAATTCTTTGATATTATTACGCGAGAATGTGATAATTTAGATGATAAAAAATTTTTTTAACTTAATTGACAACGTGTGTGATTCATTCGAGAAGGAAACCTTGCCGCGTCAGCGTCAATAAATTTCACAAGACTTTCAAAAGTTTAGACTTTGACGGAGTACGTCAAAGTTTTTTTTCTTTGACACACACATTGCAATTGAAAAAAAAAAAACTAGAGTAGTACGAGCCGCTCAGTCTTGAAACTTCGAGGGATATAGATTTTCGAGTCACAGCAGGCCAGTATCGCGTTTCCGTATACAGTAGATACGGACTCCGGTCCTTTTCCACTGGCAAGTAGTACAAGCCCGGGAGTGGTCAGACTACCTCCGGCAATCGTATGTCGGGAGTTCTTATCATTGGTTAAATAAACGAGGATTCGATTCTATACACCGGTAGTACAGAAGGTAGATAAGAAAAGGAAGGTTCCTCGTTTGTATAATACCCAAGGGGCATTCCGTGTCGAATATCATAATACGATTATAAATATTATAAATAAAATATAGTTGAGAATGAAAAAATTGTCAGCGATAAAATCCGTTTGTTCTTTTTCACTATTTAATAAATATTTGATAATTGTAGTATTAATAGAAATGTGGATAAAATTGGAAAAGGTCAGATAGTGAATTGCCACTGGCAAAGGACAACATTAATCACGCTACTTTATATTCTCCCGCCCTAAAATTGGATGGAGGTCGAAATAGTGAGGCATCAAAAAGTCGAACGGTCGAAATGGCGAAAATAGAAAAAATCGTACGACCGAAATAGCGCAAGACCAAAAAGTCGAATACTTGTAACAATGGATCGTTCAAATGTTTCCCATTGGTATTCGACTTTTTCGTCTTTCCTATTTCGGTCGTACGATTTTATCGATTTCCGCTATTTCGACCCTCACCCATCGTCGAATTTTTTATATTTTTCACGAAGAATTTTTTATTTTTCTTCGCGAATCTTCATTTCGCTTGGTATAGAGTAATATACTTTCTTGAGTATGTAAACCGAGACGAAAGAAGGTGTTAACAGAGATGTAACATACCTTTACTGTAATAACGCATGAAATACTGATACGTCTACCACCCCTTACAATGCGACCCACTACAATATATCTGTGCAATATTTCAGGTGAAAAATAAGACACGGATATGACTAGAATGTCCCTCGTAAAGCATGTAGGTACTTTATACGGCTCGCATGTGAATAAACAGTAAGTTCCATGTCAATTCTACCACCCACAACGCAAAGTTTCGAATTTTAATAATTAATGAAATAAAAGAATTAAGTAAAAATGTAATTGAGACCTAAAACTCGTTTCTAATCAATCGTTTCTAATCAATCAAAACGTAAACTTGAACAATCATTTCTGCGATACGAAAAAGTATAAGGGAAGTAACAGATTATGGAAAAACGGTTCGACAGTGATTTTCATTTTTTTCTTCTTCTCAATAACAAAAATAAAATGGTGAATTAAAACATTGATTGTGGCCTAGAAGTCGTTTTGAAGAAAAACTTATTAACGAGACGAACTTGGAAAAATCAACAAGGCGATTTGTTTTCGGGTCAAGGCTTTAAAAGTTTGGGTAAGAAATTGTGTGAAAGAAACGTTATAGTTGCGATTGTTCGAGCATAAACATTGCACAAGTTACTGCCAGCGAAATTAAAAAGTATATCCTACATTCTTTTTGCAGAGTGGACATTTATTTTTAAACTCCGATCAATGGAAAATCATAACTGGGGGTTTTTTTTTGTTGTTATTGGAAAGCACAAAGTGGGATTTTCGTAATGGTTTTTTAACCTCAATAAAAATATACCGTTGAATTATATTTTCCACGACATTTGGTCGGGAATGACTCAAACGTGTGTGTACGAAAAAGATGAAATAGTGGAAAACGTACTGGAGGTAAAGACGATGTACTTTTAGTGTATGTATATATATTTATTGTTATACAGGGGTGTTATAACAGTTGGGCACGCGCGAAATGCATCTATGCGGCATAGATAACAGATGCAAATGTATACGTATATATAAATTTGCATCTAACACACATACGCCTGTATAAGAAACAGGATGTGAATAACATACATACACACATATATATATATAATTCACCTGTTTTGAACCGAGCGCAGGATCGTATAAGTACAGAGACACAGAGCGTGTGACACTCACGTAAGCCTCCTTTAAAGCACGAGACGTTACGATCCTCGTTTCGTATACACAATGCACCGTAACTGCGTCACGCACGTGCCCTATATGTGTCAAATAATATACATTCAGTACGAGTTGCTCTCGTTGACTAGAGAACAAATGTACGAGACATTTGCGTCTATCTGCATGAGCAAAAAAAAGATTGATCAAACTCGAAGACACATTTGACGAGTTTCACAACCCCTATATGTCACACTGGTTCATATCGGTACCAGGAATTTTTCAAAGTCTACTTACTGCTCAACATTACTCAGCATCAATGGAATCCCATTAACATAAATTTTCTATAGGGGATGAAAAGGTTAAATCTTGTTTTTATGAATTATTGCGGTTAGTCAATGATGGCGAAAAATTAAAATTCGTCGAATTGAACGCGTGTATCCCGCTCAAACGATATTGTCAGATTTATAGGGTGAGAGTGTTCCACAGAAGGGTTAATCAAGTTCTTTGACACAAATGATTTTTCGTTCGGATATATGTATTAGGGTGGGTAAAATAAAATTACTAATTTTATTTTTCCTCGATATAATGAAAAATGTATTGTTTTGGCATCTCAAAAAAATCCTTTGCAAGTATGAGCCCTTCATATTTAAATTAAGAGGTTCCTCATCGCAAATTTTCATTTCCCATTTAAATAACATGGAAACATTTTTTTTTTAACTTTGGAATTTTATTAGACTTAAACCGTTGATGTTAGGAGAGTCTTTTAGCACATTTTTGTAGAACATTTGATGCTCTACAAAAAAGCTCTCTTGTGTCTAATCGATAAAAGTAACCGTACAAAAAATAATCGGTGATAATTAGCTCTGGATTCTACTTATCTCGTTTATTAGTACATAAATTTCAAATTAAAAAAAATGTTAGTGAACAATATGAATAAATATACTACTAATATATACAACTAATATATACTACTAATATATACTACTAATATATACTACTAATATATTACTAATATACTAATATACTACTAATATATTACTAATTGTTTTCAAACAAATATGAGAGAATCCAGAGCTAATTATCACCGATTATTTTTTGTACGGTTACTTTTATCGATTAGACACAAGAGAGCTTTTTTGTAGAGAATCAAATGTTCTACAAAAATGTGCTAAAAAAACTCTCGTAACATCAACGGTTTAAGTCTAATAAAATTCCAAAGGTTAGAAAAAAAATGTTTCCATGTTATTCAAATGGGAAATGGAAATTCGCGATGAGGGACCTCTTAATTTAAATATGAAGGGCTCATACTTGCAAAGGGTTTTTTTGAGATGCCAAACAATACATTTTTCATTATATAGAGGAAAAAAAATAGTCATTTTATTTGACCCACTCTAATATGTATATTATTAAAAAATAAATAAAATAAAAATGTTGAGCAGCGATTTATCTGAAAATTCCATTGTTCGCTTGAATTGTAAAATCCTTCGATTGTAAACTCAATTTTCGTTATGAATTACAGTCTGTGAATGTGGGTTACGAGGTTGACCGTTAACGAGCCAATTTTAATGCAATTTTAAGGGATGACACCACTCCAGAGGCAGAAAAAAAGGCCGAACTTTGACGATTTATTTTGGGAGTATGAAAAAAAAGGAATAGGATTTCTTTTCGGAGGGTTTATTTAACACATATTGAAGTATGAAAGCAAAAAATGTTATTATCATTTTGATACAAAATGGCGGCGACAGAGCGCTTCTTGAAAATCGTCTCTTTCAAACGGGGAGCACGTATCACTTGGACACGGTTGCACGGATCGTTTTGTAATTTTGAGAGTAGCTTCACAATTACATTCTGCAGCAGAGTACGTAGCTGTTTATTGATTTAATGTAAACTTTTTTGTTTACAAACAATTTACTGCTTTTTTTGGCAAAAATTCGATTCATTTTTTCAAAAGAGCACCATATCTACAAAATTTGATTAAAAAAAAAAACCTCTACGTAGACCCACAGCCAATAGTACATAGATTATAACATTTTTTGGTTTTTTGTTCCAGGTCTTATACTTTACGAGAAAACCATCATCCCGTGAAGGCGCTTAAAAGAAAAGACGATTTTCAAGGCGGCCTGTGTCGCCGCCATTATCCATCAAAATGATAATAAAAAAATTTCTTTTCATACCTCAATATGTGCTAAATAAGCTCTGTGAAAAGAAATCCTATTCCTTTATTCATACGCCCAAAATAAATCGTCAAAGTTGGGCCTTTTTTTCTGCCGCTAGAGTGGTGTTACGCGCTCAAGGGAAAAGTCCGGAATTAAATAAAGATGAGATTATTTTTGTTTCCGGCACCGAGCACCAATGAGCTTCGTCTCTTACCTAATTGAAATCCTCAAATGTCGTATCGCAACATGATAAATTTACGAATGTCTCAAATTTAAAAAAAAAATCATTACGTACGACAAGACACGTTAAAGCAACGTTATCCCTCGTTATATATGGATAGGAAACATATTGGCATAGACTCGCTATCCCCTTCTCCGAGTATAGAATTGCACGTAGCACCGCGGACGTAAACCCGTTGAAGATAGACACTTACATAATTGACGAGTTTCGGGCGGGGGCGCCCCCGAAGGGGTTACTGGTTAACGCAACGAGAGACGTTACAACGGGACATTTACTACACAACCGAAATACTCGTGAAAGCTTGGATACCTCTTGGAATAATATGTATATACAAAACTGTCAGAGAAGACCGCTCTCTCGGAGTGTTCCCGAATCGCCTATGTAACCTATAAATGTATAAACTAACCCCCCCTCAAACTCACGCTTATACGGGCCATATACATTTTCCACAATAGTACACTTCACGGCGATGCAACGTTACAATGGCTCGTTTATACATATGCACAGGGCCCCATACACTATGTGCTACTTGTTTCAAGGAACACGAAGCAAAAGGGGATGTATATATAAGCTACTGCATGCACAGAGAATAGATTTAGGGTAGATATATACGAGTGAATCTGTAGCGTGTATGCCCAACAGCATTGTACAGTTTGCCTATAACCAAGAAGGTTATATACTTTGGTGATATATTATATATACTATTATACTGTGTATATCGAATTATAGGGAACGTACGGGAGCAACGTACGACATTTTGAGGGATTAAATTGTATGTATTGCGCGTCTTTGTTTTCTAGGCGTTCGATATTATGTTGTATTCGAGATGACCCTTTTTTTTCTTTGATTACTCATCATTTTGCGGTCACGTGAAACTGGACAATTTTTCGGGAGTCATTTTTCTCCTCCAATTTGTAAAGGGTTTGTTGGAAATTAAAAAAATATATAAATAGGTAACCCACAAATACGACGTTCGAGAAGGTTTTTTCATTCTTAAGTGGCCGCACGACGGTTTTTAACGTACCGAAAGCAAAGTCGTATTGAAAATCGCTTGAGGGGGGAAATAGGGTTAGACGGTTAAAAAAAACGATTTTTTTTAAATTTCATAAATTGTTAGTAAAACTGTTGAAAAATATGTTCCCAAAATGTTTAATGAAAATTCCGACTCGTTCTATTGTTATAAGCCATTAAGCGCGGGAAATAGGGTCAGGACAGCGTTTTCTCAATGATTTTCATGAATTTTTTTATAGTATAAAAAATGAATATAATTTATTGAAACTTTGACAATATTGTATACATATATTTAAGTATATACTATAAAATTTTTGAAGAATTTCCTTGAAAAACATCGAAGAAAATTTATGACTGCCTTGACTTTGTTTTTCTTCCTACTATTTTTTCAAACGCGTTTTTCTGAAAATGACTTTTTTTGAACTTGCGTACACGCTAGTTTGAAAAGTTTTCAACCAATCGTTTTAAAAATTGGCAATTACTTTCTTCATAGTATTGCGCTGTATATGAACCTAAAATCGGAATATTATCATTATTGAAAATAATTTTTTTTTTGCAAATAAAGTTGTAAAAAATGGCAAAAAATCATGCTTTTTTGTTTTGACCCCTGTAAAAAATTCAATTTTCTATTTTTTTGATAGCATTTAGGTTCATATAGAAGAGAGACATATAATAAAAGTAAATTCCAACCTCGTTTGATTTCAGATGAAAATTGCGGCTTCCAGAATGTACGCAAAATGCTGAGTCTGATTGTGACCTGCAATATGGGGTCGCTAATATTTTCGGTATTTTTCAAGGAAATTCTTCAAAAATTTTATAGTATATACTTAAATATATGTATAAAATATTCCCAAAGTTTCAATAAATTATATTCATTTTTTATACTATAAAAAAATTCATGAAAATCATTGAGAAAACGCTGTCCTAATCCCTTTTCTCCCCTTAAAAACAAACAATTGCCATAGGTACCTAGAGCCAACATGCGGAAGTGCTCAACCCGCGGAATGTTGAATAAAATTTTCCGCCGGATCAAAGGGCCTTTTGGTTGTTAGCATTCGGTAGACAAAAGTGTGGAAACGACCGGTTATATGTAAAGTCCGTAAAACGAGCTCTCAATGTCCGGAAAGGGTATATACCCTCAATTATTGAAACGTTGGACTTTGTAATTTAAAATATGCGAGGAAAGCACGTTAAAACATAGACTTCCGTTGCGGTATTTCGTACATACATCATACATATGACTGGTGGAAGCGAGAGAGGAAATTTATCCGAACGAAATGTTCATCGCGAGAATCCAACCAGAGGATACTCGTTTCTTTCCCCCCCCCCCCCCCCCTCCCATTAAAATAACCTCTATTGAAACGTAAAAAATGTTCACCAGCGAAATCCTATTCATACATTCGTTCAACCGCAAATTGAAATCGCTCGCACGATTGTTATTATTTGTCCAAAGGAGAAATGACGAACGAATGGAAATTCAACACACTTTTTTTTACACAAAGTTAGCCACAGCTTTGAGGAAATTAGTGTCATCTATATATAGGAGTTCATAATTGGGTTTTTTTTTGTTTTTGTTTTTGTTTTTTTTTTTCACAATAATACGTAATACTCGTTGCATCTGTATACGCGTCCAAGGGAGAATATTTTCAGCTCCAGTTTCCATGTGCAGCCCGTTGAATATGATATCGTGAGTATAAAAGCGTCCCAGTTTTATATATTGTTCTTTTTTTTTCATCACATTTTTTGTCCCACCACCAACGGTAGATGGATATTTTTTTTTTGTTGTCGCTGTTGCTGTCTGAATAAAAGATTTTTCGGTTCAAAGGGGGTATACGAGAGAAACGAGAGATTGCAGCAGAGACCGGCAATGGGAAGTCTATGAACTGTAACGATGAACTATATAGATATTAGATGGGATTTATGAATATTGCTTGGCCGATATTTCGCATTTACATTCACCTATCACGCTTCCTCTCCTCTCTTCGTAGCACGTATATATAGTACGTGTATTATGGGGTTATACGCAGTCAGGATTTTGGAAAAAATAAATAAAATTTCTAACTCATTTTCTTAACGGGTCATAGGCAGTTGCAGGGCCAAAGAAAGTCGTTTTTTTACGACTGTTTTCTGAAAAGGGATTTTGTTTGACAAATACAAGAAGTATTAATAAATGTAGTGGTAGCTTTTAACTTTATATCGGCATTTTTAATTTTTAACAAATATTGATTTACACTGTTCCCGTAGACGATCTCCCGGAGGTCCTCCAAAAAAAGGTGTCTGACTGTGAGCACGATATCTCCGATTTGGATTATCCAAAAATAAAAAAACCAAAAAGATTCTATTAGTGGATAGATAAATCTAGGTATTGATCGAAGGAATAATCGAAATTTTGATATTTGACAAAATGACGGCTACAAAAAGAAAAAATTCCAATTTTCGACCAAAAGTTTTTCGTTGAATTGTTTAAAAAAAATAGAAATAATTATCGAAAATCTTATTCCTTCGATCAATACCTGAAGAATATATCTGAGAAGGTTGTGTTAAAATTGCAGACCGATCGGTTGACCTCGTATTCATATCGTACGCATATACGTATTGAGTTATACGCAGTCAGAAGACCGAAAAAAGGCGATTTTTCAAGAATTTTTTCCTGGAAAGACATTTCAATTTATTAACGTAAAAATTTACATACGTATTGCGATAACTTTTAACTTTATTTTCTTATTTTTTATTTGTAAAAATAATGATTTTAAAAAGCTGCTATAATCGATCTCCGGGAGCTCCTCCAAAAAAAGGTGTCTGGCTGTGAGCACGATATTTCCGGTTTGGATTATCAAAAATAAAAAAACCAAAAAGATTCTATTAGTAGATAGATAAATCTAGGTATTGATCGAAGGAATAATCGAAATTTTGATATTTGACAAAATGGCGGCTACAAAAAGAAAAAATTCCAATTTTCGACCAAAATTTTTTCGTTGAATTAAAAAAAATAGAAATAATTTTTAAATAATAGAAATAATTATCGGAAATCTTATTCCTTCGATCAATATCTGAAGAATATATCTGAGAAGGTTGTGTTAAAATTGCAGACAGATCGGTTGAGCCGTTTTTCGAGAAATCGTGGTCACCCGACTTTGAAAATACCGTTTTAAGAAAAACGCGTTCAAAGTTTCATGCTGCGACTCCGGTCTTTAGGGTGCCTAATTTGTAACGCTCCGAACATCCTTACAAATATGCATGTATCTCCAAGAATATTTGCCGGATCGATTTGAAATTTTCAGAGAATATACTCAAATATATGTACATTCCGAAAATGTAATTAAAAAAAAATCGATTTTTTTAAATTTCCAACTGCGTATAACCCCTTAATGTACATATATTTAAGTATGTACACAGAAAATTTCACGTCAATCCGACGAATATTCTCGAAGTTACACGCATATTTGTAAGAACTTCTCGGAGCGTTTGAAAGTAGATTTTGAAAGTTTAAATGCGTTTTTTCTCAAAACTGTGCGTTTTAAAGTCGGTGAGGAAGATTCCTCGGAAACGACAAAACCGATCAGTATCAAATTTTTACGCAAGCTTTATAAATATATTTTTTAATGATTAATCGAAGGTTTTTTTCTCGCCGACAAATATTTTCCATTTTATAAACAATTTAAGGCAAACATTTTTATCGAGAATGGACATTTTTTTTTGAGAAGCCGCCATTTTGTTAAAAATTAATATTTTGCTTATTCCTTCGATTGAATACTAGATAATACCTTACATTAACGAAATCTTTTTCGTTTTTTCATTTTCAATGATCCAATCCAGAGATATCTTGATCACCACTAGACGCCTTTTTTTAGAGGAACTCCCGGAGATCGGCTATAGCAGCTTAAAAAATCATTATTTTTCCAAATAAAAAATATGAAAATAAAGTTAAAAGTTATCGCAATATGTATAGAAATTTTTACGTTAATAAATAAAAATGTCTTTCCAGGAAAAATTCTTGAAAAATCGCTTTTTTTTCGGTCTCCTGACCGCGTATAACTCCTTAATGTGCGTATATTGGACCCTTTCGCTGGAACACTGTACGCGAGATATTCCGCATGAAATGACCGGATTTTGAGGATCAATCGTTGAGAAGGGGTTCAATTCGTTAAGGGTAGGTAATGAAATTAAATAAAGATACAAGAGACTATAAAATGTTTCATTTTAAGAAAGCCTCTTTTCAATTTTCCGTGCTCTGATCGTCGTTTATTTACTAATTGACGTTTACTAATTGAAAAATAAAAATGTTCTCCAAAGAGAATGCACTTGAGTTTACGTTGGATGTATACTCCATATACAGAGCTTTCCCGTTGGGAAAGTTCGATCCTCGTCGACGTGTAAAATTGCGAAATGAGAAAAGTTTCGGCAATCCGGCCAATTCACGTTAATCGGCAAAATGGCCGTTTTTCATGAGTAAAGCAAGAAGATGTATTAACGAACCTGGAGGGGGGGCTATACATAGATATGTTATATAGGGGAGACCGGGGCAAAACGGTCCCTCGAGGCAAAACGGCGCCCTCAAAAATTATTTAAAAAAATGTAAACTTGAAAAAGTATTTAAATTAAAAAATTATAACTACATCGGGCAAAAATATAGATAATGAGGGTCGTAATGCAAAATTTACAGTCATTGAAACGTTTCTTTTTCGAGAATGTCAAGACAGCGAAAAGAAAAAAAGTTAGAAACACATTTTTTCCCGCTTCATGATCATAGTCAATGACTCGAGACAATGTTTGAATGTTGAATAACCCCACTGTGAATTGATATTTGAAAAAAATGCGTCACTAGCGGAAGCACCGGTCAATATTGTAGTTACGGACAAATTTTGAGGGGGAGGATTGTCGTTTTGTAACGGACAATATTTTGTTTTAATTTCGTACGCGATATAAAACTGAAAAAAAATGTTATTTTTGTCTGACAAGCAACGAAAGTACGATATTTGCAACGTTATTTCCTTAGAGAACGGGATTCGTTTTGCCCCGATCTCTCCTATACACGTGTAGATCCTCTAACACACATAGAAATCCTTTAAGGGAGGAAATAGGGTTAGGACAGCGTTTTCTCAATAATTTTCATGAATTTTTTTATAGTATAAAAAATGAATATAATTTATTGAAACTTTGAGAATATTTTATACATATATTCAAGAATATACTATAAAATTTTTGAAGAATTTCCTTGAAAACCGAAGACATTAGCGACCCCATAGTGCAGGTCACAATCAGACTCAGCATTTTGCTATTTTCACAAACGCGTTTTTCTGAAAACGACTTTTTTTTTAACTTGCGTACACGCTAGTTTGAAAAGTTTTCAAACAATCGTTTTGAAAATTGGCAGTTACTTTCTTTATAGTATTGCGCTCTATATGAACCTAAAATCGGAATATTATCATTGTTTAAAATAATTTTTTTTAGCAAATAAAGTTGTAAAAAATGGCAAAAAATCATGCTTTTTTGTTTTGACCCCTGTAAAAAATTCAATTTTCTATTTTGTTGATAGCATTTAGGTTCATATAGAAGAGAGACATATAATAAAAGTAAATTCCAACCTCGTTTGATCTCAGATGAAAATTGCGCCTTCCAGAATGTACGCAAATTGCTGAGTCTGATTGTGACCTGCAATATGGGGTCGCTAATATTTTATAGTATACACTTAAATATATGTATAAAATATTGTCAAAGTTTCAATGAATTATATTAATTCTTTATTCTATAAAAAAATTCATGAAAATCATTGAGAAAATGCTGTCCTAACCCTATTTCCACCCTGAAATGGTTCAGAGAAGGTAGAGTTGAGCTTTAAATGAGAAGAGAAGATCACGCCCTCATTGTCGGCCGTGTACTTCGACAAAAGCCAAAACACATGATAACGATGCTTCAACGAAAAAATAAAAATAACCAACGATATCGCGGTGTGTACCGGAAATATAACGAGCATCATTACGCTACCGTTCAATGTTCTCCCTACGATAACGAGATCAATATAGACGCAGCGTTCCGACTCCGCAAAATAATATTACCACATAGAAAATACATATTTTACGAGAGGTATGTATGAAGTTAAACGGACGATAGAGGTCGTATACGAATATTAAACATTAACGGGAATGATGAAAATTTCACCGTCCAATCATAGAATCCTATGAAATATTAATCATATCCACATCCGTCAACGTCCGTCAAGCCACTCAATAACTGAACGTAGATTACAATATTCTACGAATGAACGAAATAGTTCAGCGAATATGAAATGCTCCGTAGCTACGTAAAACGATAAAGAACGTAACACGATAATATCTCTCGATATGGGCTCACATACACTCTGCGCGCGCTGAAAACCGAGTAAGTTTGAAAAATTATTATAAAGTTTATACGGTGAAAAATTTTTTTTTTGTTGATTGCACATTTTTCATTCATTTTTCAACTATACGACAAAAAATAAATAAAAAGATTTTTTCTTCAATATTAATGTTATTTAAACGCGTTTTTCTTGAAATTCTGTTTTTAGATAATGTCAGTACGATAACTCCGTCAATTTTTAATATTTTTTAACTTTTTTTTTATTTTTAATCTCGATAATTATTTACTCTATAGTCTGACGAGGGTTTTTTTTAATTGTTTGGTTGGACAATTTTTTATAAATTATTAAAGCCTAATTTTTTTTTTTTTAATTGCATACTAAAGTTTGAAGTACTGTAATTTCTTTATTTGAAAAAGAAAAAAAAATAATGCCTCCGTCAGACTATTACTACTACATTATTTTATTAGATTCTTCTTTATTTTTGAAAAATTATTATAAAGGTTATACGGTGAAAAAATTTTTTTATTGTTGATTGCACATTTTTCATTAACTTGTCAACTATAAGAAAAAAAGTAAAAATTTTTTTTTTCAATATTAACATTATTTAAACCGCGTCTTTGTCGAAACTCTGTTTTTAGATAATGTCAGCACGATAACTCCGTCAATTTTGAATATTTTTCAACATTTTTTTATTTTTAATCTCGACAATTATTTTCTCCATAGTCTGACGAGGGGTTTTTTTAATTGTTTGGTTGGACAATTTTTTATGAATTATTAAAGCCTATTTTTTTTTTTAATTGCATACTAAAGTTCGAAGTACTGTAATTTCTTTATTTAAAAAAGAAAAAAAAATCCCTCCGTCAGACTATTACTACTACATTATTTTACTGGATTCTTTTTTATTTTTGCAGATTGAATAATTTTTTGTGAAGTTCTGATGTCGACAAGGAAGCGCCATGGTTTTCATTCAGTAGTCCATTTATACCGGTAAAAAATAATGTTAATATTAGAAAAAAAATTGTTGTCAATGTTTTTTCTTATAGTTGAAAAGTCAATAAAAAATGTCAAATCGACAATTTAATTTTTTTTCCACCATATAACCGTTATAATAATTTTTCAAATTTACACGGTTTTCAGCGCGCGGCAGGGGTATGTGAGCCCTTAAATGCGATTTCAACCAAATTTCCCCTATTAATTAAGAAAAAA
This sequence comes from Oxytorus armatus, assembly GCA_958009045.1. Taxonomy (NCBI): domain Eukaryota; kingdom Metazoa; phylum Arthropoda; class Insecta; order Hymenoptera; family Ichneumonidae; genus Oxytorus; species Oxytorus armatus. The sequence continues at coordinate 4,446,065 of OY253744.1, forward strand.
AAAATGCCCTTCCTCGTTTAATCTTTCATCTCTCTCTCTCTCTCTCTCTCACTCTGTTGCCCTCTGGCATGCACAAATCCTCTAAGCTCTTTTATGCATCTACGAAACAGGGCTATATTTTCACGGTAATTTCCGTAGCAGAGACACACACACAGGCCAGACTTCCTCGTGTGGCTTTAGCGCACGAAAACCCGCTCTCTCGATGACTACGCGTTTAAAACTCCCTCCTGTAACTCCGGACGGTATAACGAACTTTCGAGGTTTACGTCCGTGGATATCTGCACGAGTACACACAACAGGGGGTACGGGCAGATCCGTTTCTCGTGGGGCATCTCTTTTACGCTATTTTTTTTTCACTTGCATCAAACGCCCATAAACCGACAACAGAAAGATCGACTGTTGGCAAACAAAAGGTTCTAACCGACATCCATTTTAGACTTAAAGTGACGTTGGGTTAGGCCCTTTTATTTGGAAAAAACATTCGATATGTGGAAGAGTGCGATAGTACGTAGAATAGTGGAAAAGCGGTCACATACGTGGTCGATGGTTCGTTGGGGTTGCGACCATCATCAACGAGAAAAGAGAGGAGAGACATTGGCCTAAACGGTTTTCCGATAGAACGGAGGTAAAGCGACGCGTCCATGAATGGAACAGGACAACGTTTTACCATATATAGTTCAACTACATTTCGAAAAGAGAGAGAGAGAGAGAGGTGAGAGAGGGAGAAAGAGAGAGAGAGAACGAGAGAAAAGCAATATATGGATCCCTCATGATTCTGTCTCTGTCATCCTCAATGTTCGTTGTACTTCAGGTCCCTTTGTGTCCTGTCTCTATAGATTCATCCCTCTCGCCTCGCCCGCATCTCCTATCTCTCTGTGCTCTTCTCTGACGCTGGTTCTTTTAGTGGCGCAGAGAAAATGAGAAAAAAAAAAATAGATATATATATAAACGAACGAAGAGAGGAGGTAGGAGTTTTTTTTATACGTAGGGATCCAGTGGAGATAGGAGGAAAACGAGAGAGCAGAAAATTCCCGGTGGCCCAACCACCCGGTAGTCAATGAACGCATCCAGGACCATATATATATATATACGAAATTACCGCCGGCCCAATTTGCCGGAGAAGTCCAGAATAGCCCCAAGAACATACCCATTGAGCATCACATTCTATTCGATCGATGCAATGTGTGTTCTATATGGTCTCGAATGATGTCAAAGAATGTGTATCCTCGGGTCGAGAGAAGGAGATTCGCGCTTTCCCGGGAATTCATCCGGTCGCGACCGATTTTCCAATGTAATCACCCACACTTTGGAGAATTCTGTCTTTTTTTTTTCTTTTTTTTTTCTTTTTTTTTCAGCGAATCCTTTTAGTGCCCTTTTGGGAAACGATTACTGGCAAATCGCTCGGCCCCGAACGATTTAACACGTCAAGTTATGTGTGTTACGTACTTCATTCTTGCTGCATAAAGTTATACGTTGGATAATGAGAATATTCTCTCTGTCATATCTTTCTATCTTGGCAATCTACTCGTCCAATTGGAATTGCTCTATTCATTAAGTCTCTGAAATATCTGACAAATTATTTTCACCCCCTCCTGCAGCGATCGACAAAATGTAATTACGATTTCGAGGATGGTTTAAATTATAATACAAAAAAACCTTCTAAATCCAAATTGTCTTTCAGTTTTTTAAATAATCTTGAGATCATAAAGTTCCATAAAATAAAATCATACATTTCAAGGAACTTTCGTATAGATAGGATCTTTATGATTAAAAAGCTTCTAATATACAATGAAAAATGATAAATTTTTCAAGAGTGAAGAATTTATCAAGTATGTATCAAATTTTGCCAATTCGTTACGAAACCCAAAGTCCCAACGATTTTGCGACGTAATCACCCACACTTTGAAGAATTTGTCTGTTTATTATTTTTCATCGAATCCTTTTAGTACCTTTGGAAACGATTACTGGCAAATCGCTCGGCCCCGAACGATTTAACACCTCAAGTTATTTGTTTTACGTCCTTTACTCTTGCTGCATGTTGAATAATGATAATATTCTCTCTATCTTTCTATCTTGCCAATCGACTCATCTAATTGGAATTGTTCCATTTCCTAGAGTCTCTGAAATATTTGACAGATTATTTTCAGCCCCTCCTGCAGAGATCGACAAAATGTAATTGCAAATTCAAGGACGGTTTAAATTATAATAATTTAAAAAAACCTTACAAATACACCATCGTTTTTAAAACACTTTTAAAAATAAACTTTAGATCCATAAAGTTCCAAAAAACGAAAATCATACATTTCAAGGAACTTTCGAATACAAAACCTTTACGATTAAAGAATTTCTCTAATCTATGTAAATGAAAATGCAAATATTTAAAAAAAATGCGAATATTCTCTCTATCTTTCTATCTTGCCAATCGACTCATCTAATTGGAATTGTTCCATTTCCTAGAGTCTCTGAAATATTTGACAGATTATTTTCAGCCCCTCCTGCAGAGATCGACAAAATGTAATTGCAAATTCAAGGACGGTTGAAATAATAATAATTTAAAAAAACCTTACAAATACACCATCGTTTTTAAAACACTTTTAAAAATAAACTTTAGATCCATAAAGTTCCAAAAAACGAAAATCATACATTTCAAGGAACTTTTGAATACAAAACCTTTACGATTGAAGAATTTCTCTAATCTATGTAAATAAAAATGAATCCCTATTTCCCTTGGTCACGCCATGACTTGAGAACGACTTTACCGATTTCATTCATCTTTTTTTTTTTTTAAGTTTTCTAATATTTCGTAGAAGGTTCATACGGAAAGAAAGATTAAGAAAATTGCGCAGAAAATTGGAAATTTTTCAGAAAACTTAACGACTATTTAATCTTCGCGCGTTTGACAGTTCGCGCGAAGCAAATGTGATTTAATAGATGTATCGGTCGGCATTTATGGATCAAAAAATTCATTTATTAATTTCTTAGTGCACAGTCCATTCGATCTGAACGTTTTCTCCAGTTTTGAGTTTGTCGAGTGAGTTTTTTGAGAAGTGTTTGTTCAGCGCAGTTAATTCACCGCAATCACGCCTTATATTAAAAGTTAAAAATTCTTGATAATTCTTAATCTATAGACATGTCATTCTGGTCGGAACTACTGAAGTTAAATATCATGGATAAATAACAAAATGACGGACTTTGGAGAAAAAGTTTTTTTTTTCCAGTCCGCCATTTTGTTATTTATCCATGAAATTTAACTTCAGTAGTTCCGACCAGAATGACATGTCTATAGATTAAGAATTATCAAGAATTTTTCATTTCAGATAACATCAATAGCCAAAATCACCGGGGCCACCCACGCGCTTTTTTTTCGAGGTGCCAACTTCGATCAATAATAACAACAATAATAAACTATTAAATTAAAAAGAAAATTTTTTTTTTTGTATCTTTAATATGTAAATAAAAACATCCTAAATATCCAAAACGATTGATTTTTATTTTCCTACAAAAAAACGCCCTCCAAAAAAGACATGAAAATCGGCTTAAGTTTCTCGTCGATTCTGGTAGTCGATTTCTGGTAAGTTTTGATAGACTAACACGTGGTATACACGGTTATACAGAAACACTAAGGGAGTCAATTTTTTATTTTCAGTTACAATAAACGCTATGTTTTTAAAATAATTTTTTTTTTTCATTATTCATTCCAGTTCGAATTGAATATTCATAGCTCAGTCAAGACAACGTCTGTCGGGTCAGCTAGTATAAAATGAAAAAATGGATAAAGTTACAAAGAGTAAAGATGTTATCAAGTACAAATGGAATTTTGCCAATTTGTTGCAAAGCCCAAAGTCTACCAATGACGCATCGATTATCAATTCGATAATTCTTAACGACTTACGTTTTTGTCTATCCATTATCGTAACTTTTGTTTTTTTTAAGGTGTTTATTTTTTTTTTTTTTCTCGTAACCACATTCATCCAATCTTTATCACGAGACACCTCGTCTACTATAATATGGCGTCGTATGCATTCTCTCGAAAAAGATAGATGAGTCCCGTCGGCAAACGCGAAGGTTCACGCGGGATATACAAGAGACGCAAACGGGATGAAAGATAACTTGCGAAATACACGACCAACGACACGTTACAAAAGGTGTATATCCCTATGCATATCCATACATATATATATATTATATATATCTTACTATGTCGGATGCACCGGATGAATTAGAAGTAGTACGATCCACAGAGAGACAGAGGGAAAGAGAGAGAAAGAGCGAGAGAGAAAGAGAGAGTAATTCACCCCGGGGAATAAATAGCTACCAGGACTTGCACTTTACCTGCTGATATATATATCGCAAGATATACAGCGGGAAGTGTGTGTATATGTGTATGTATGGTATGCCGAGAAAGTGCTCGGTTGACTCTCTTCGTCTGGTCTGCGAGGCGCGAAAACGAAGAGAAACTATCATCCATTCGGCGGCAGCAGTTAATGGTGGAACCGCTAATGGTAAACGACACAGATAATATATCTCTCTCGCCAACAAATGCAAACTCGTTGTTCGTACGTCGTAAAGTATAATTAATTGATAAAAGAAGGAAGTGTAGCCGCGCGACCGTTGTTATATTTCCCGCTGATAAAAATAACTATCGGGGGGGGCTCGTGAATAAATTATCAAAATAACAATCGTCAATGATAATAATAATAATAATTAATGTGAAAAATCGAACAACTCCACAGTCGCATCGATTCCTAACAATTTAAACTCGCTCGTTGAAAGTTTGTTTACAACGTCACAATTGTAAATAATTATTTTGAGAAAGAGTGGTAGCACATCGAATTATTTTAATTATTCAATCTGTTGCGACACGTGTGTCTTTGTTTCCACGAATAATTAACTTGTCGGGACGTTTTTTATTTTTGATTTCTGTTTTTTTTTTTTTTTTTTTTTTTTTCATTCTTACGTCCGCAATGATTGAGGAATTCGAGAAATTGTCGACCCGTCGACGTCGTCGTCTTCGCGGGATTTTAGTACCAGGCAGAGCTTGGAATTTAATATCCGCGACTAGACGACGAGAGATGACAGACAGAGAGATGAGAGACAGAGAGAGAGAGAGAGAGAAAGGGTAAACGACGACAGGGACATGACGTGCGAGAGAGCACTGATCTCGTTAAGCTCCACGAGGGACACGAGATAAAGTAATGCACAGCCTCTCCATCTGCTGTTCTTTTTATCTGTTTCTCGCAACAACAACAAACAAAAAAGCTCACTACTTTGCGGAATATTTGCAGTAATCTCGTTTTACGTACATAAGTATAAAAAGGAAATTGCTTCGGTTTTTTTTTTTTTTTCGTGCTGTCGCAACGATTATGACAAAATTGCATATTTCACATGTTTCGGAGCAGAATTGCAGAATAGCGACAGAATTGTGTTCAAGGAAGAACGAGATATTTTATGGACCAAGATGACAAAATTCTTTCTTTAGAAGTGAGCTTACGATTGTCAAAGGTGGGGCGAGAGAGAGAGAGAGAGCGAGAGAGAGAAGAAGAGGAAGTGTTCGTTAGAGGCATCCAGAGTTGGCGTTTCGTGACCTCGTATCCATCGAACTGGCACGATCGATAAAATATATCGATGGCTTAAGGTGGTAGTCTGGTAACTTAAGCCGATTTTCATGTATTTTTTGGAGAGCGTTTTTTTGTAGGAAAATTTAAAAAAATCGTTTTGGATATTTAGGATGTTTTGATTTACATATTAAAGATACAAAAAAAAATTTGTTTGAAAAAATTTAATGGTTTATTATTATTATTATTATTGATCGAAGTTGGCACCTCGAAAAAAATGCGCGTGGGTGGCCCCGGCGATTTTGGCTCTTGATGTTGTCTGAAATAAAAAATTCTTGATAATTCTTAATCTATAGACATGTCATTCTGGTCGGAACTACTGAAGGTAAATTTCATGGATAAATAACAAAATGGCGGACTTTGGAGAAAAAAAAACTTTTTTTCCAATTTTGTTATTTATCCATGAAATTTAACTTCAGTAGTTCCGACCAGAATGACATGTCTATAGATTAAGAATTATCAAGAATTTTTGATTTCAGATAACATCAAGAGCCAAAATCACCGGGGCCACCCACGCGCTTTCTTTTCGAGGTGCCAACTTCGATCAATAATAATAATAATAATAAAGTATTAAATTTTTTCAACAAAATTTTTTTTTGTATCTTTAATATGTAAATAAAAACATCCTAAATATCCAATACGATTCATTTTTATTTTCTTACAAAAAAACGACCTCCAAAAAAGACATGAAAATCGGCTTAAGTTACCAGACTACTATCTTAAAGAAATCAGGGTGTAAGAACTGTGTGAAATCTTAGCGTATAAGTCCTTTTGACTTTACAAAATCGTTGTTTATACAGTTTGTTCGCCTAGATGTTTTAGCGGATAACAGAGTACGTACATACGGCTGTATACAAGGTGTGCCAAAACAAGCAAGTCAGAGTGACACCGGGAGGTTAGATTGGCTCCGGACCTATCAGAATAAACAAATATGTCCTCAGTAAAAGTCTCATGGTTTTCGAGAAAAATCATCTATTTTGATTTTTCGGAAGATTGCTACTTAGTACTCGTTGCTACCATTGCTATGAAAGTTCAAATCTTAACCAAATTCACGCCGAATCCTAAAGTGATCAGAAACACAAACGAAAATCGCTACTCAGTACTTGTTATTCTGCTACCATCCCTAATAAAGTCCAAATCGTAAGAAAATCAAAGTTCAAATTCACAGCAAATTCTAAAGTGATCAGAAACACAAACGATAACAGCGAGATAACGAGAATAGTGATATTTTCGAAAAATCAATAAGGATGATTTTTCGGACAATCGTTATTCTTGTTATCTCGTTGTTTTCGTTTGTGTTTCTGATCACTTTAGGATTTGGTGTGAATTTGGACTTTGATTTTAGTACGATTTGGACTTTCGTAGCAATGTTAGCAGAATAACAAGTAGTAGGTAGCGATTTTCGTTTGTCTTTCTGATCACTTTAGGATTTGGTGTGAATTTGGACTTTGATTTTCTTACGATTTGGACTTTCGTAGCAATGTTACCAGAATAACAAGTAGTAGGTAGCGATTTTCGTTTGTCTTTCTGATCACTTTAGAATTTGGTGTGAATTTGGACTTTGATTTTCTTACGATTTGGACTTTCATAGCAATGTTAGCGGAATAACAAGTACTAGGTAGCGATTTTTGTTTGTGTTTCTCATCACTTTAGGATTTGGTGTGAATTTGGACTTTGATTTTCTTACGATTTGGACTTTTGTAGCAATGTTAGCAGAATAACAAGTACTAGGTAGCGATTTTCGTTTGTCTTTCTGATCACTTTAGGATTTAGTGTGAATTTGGACTTTGATTTTCTTACGATTTGGACTTTCATAGCAATGTTAGCGGGATAACAAGTACTAGGTGGCGATTTTCGTTTGTGTTTCTCATCACTTTAGGATTTGGTGTGAATTTAGACTTTGATTTTCTTACGATTTGGACGTTCATAGCAATGTTAGCAGAATAACGAGTACTAGGTAGCGATTTTCCGACAAATCAAAGAAGACGATTTTTTTCGAAAACCATTAGACCTTTACTGAGCTGATATTTGTTTATTCTGATAGGTCAGTCTAACCACCGTGTCACTCTGACGTGTTAGTTTTGGGACGCCCTGTATATATAAGGATATATGGAGGTACGACGACTTATGTACATTTGTCCTCGATCGAATTCAAATCTCTTCCATCCCCCATCCTCACGGAATCACTGTAACTATCGAGTATTCTGACGGGGTTAAAAGGGGGTGAGAGAGAGAGGGAGAAAGAAGAGGTCAAAAGGGTGCAGATAGGAATACATGTGGGTGTGGTGTGATAGCGTTGAAATGACGGTAGATGGGCTGGATATAGACGTATCGCTGCGGAATTGAAATGTTTGATGTTCGATATAATTGCGGTCGAATGGTTCGATCGAACCGAACGCGATTATCCAATGCACGTTTTAAACGGGAATACATTGACGATAATTGTTCAATGACCGGAAAAACCAAGTGGAAAAAGTGAATGATGTTAAATAGTATGGAAAAGGTGGAGAAACTCATGCAGGTCTATTGTTAAGGGTTTATACGCAGTTGGAAATTTCAAAAAATCGATTTTTTTTTATTGCATTTTCGGAATGTACGTCCATTTGAGTATATTCTCTGAAAATTTTAAATTGATCCGGCAAATATTCTTGGAGATACATGCACATTTGTAAGAACGCTCGGAGCGTTACAAAGTAAGCGGCCTATAAGACCGGAGTAGCAGCGTGAAACTTTGAACGCGTTTTTCTCAAAACGGTGATTTCAAAGTCGGGCGAGCACGATTTCGCAAAAAACGGCTCAACCGATCGGTCTGCAATTTTAACACAACCTTCTCAGATATATTCTTCAGGTATTCATCGAAGGAATAAAAGTTCCGATAGTTATTTCTATTTTTTTTAAACAATTCAACGAAAAAATTTTGGTCAAAAATTGGAATTTTTTTTTTTTGGAGCCGCCATTTTGTCAAAAATCAAAATTTCGACTATTCCTTCGATCAATACCTAGATTTATCCATCCACTAATAGAATCTTTTTGGTTTTTTTATTTTGAATAATCCAAACCGGAGATATCGTGCTCACAGCCAAACACCGTTTTTTGGAGGACCTCCGGGAGATCGTCCACGGGAGCAGTGTAAATCAATATTTGTTGAAAATGAAAAATGCAGATATAAAGTTAAAAGCTACCACTACATCTATTAATACTTCTTGTATTTGTCAAATAAAATCCCTTTTCCGAAAAAATTTGTGAAAAAACGACTTTTTTTGGCGTAGCAACTGCGTATAACCCGTTAATATTGTTCACCAGTATGAAAAGGAGAGTTTACTCAATCCTATGCGCAATTTTTTAAGTTAGACATAACGAAATATAGTAATAAAAGTTAATTTTTAAATAATACAAATTTAATTTAAAGAATATCTATCGATTTCATTTTTTTTTTTACAATCGACAAGTTAATGACACCGCATTAAGATAGTAGTCTGGTAACTTAAGCCGATTTTCATGTCTTTTTTGGAGGGCATTTTTTTTTGTAGGAAAATAAAAATGAATCGTTTTGGATATTTAGAATGTTTTTATTTACATATTAAAGATACAAAAAAAAATCTGTTTGAACAAATTTAATAGTTTATTATTATTGTTATTATTGATCAAAGTTGGCACCTCGAAAAAAAAGCGCGTGGGTGGCACCGGTGATTTTGGCTCTTGATGTTATCTGAAATAAAAAATTCTTGATAATTCTTAATCTATAAACATGTCATTCTGGTCGGAACTACTGAAGTTAAATTTCATGGATAAATATCAAAACTTTTTTTTCCAAAGTCCGCCATTTTGTTATTTATCCATGAAATTTAACTTCAGTAGTTCCGACCAGAATGACATGTTTATAGATTAAGAATTATCAAGAATTTTTTATTTCAGATAACATCAAGAGCCAAAATCACCGGGGCCACCCACGCGCTTTTTTTTCGAGGTGCCAATTTCGATCAATAATAATAATAATAATAAACTATTGAATTTTTTCAAAAAATTTTTTTTTGTATCTTTAATATGTAAATAAAAACATGCTAAATATCCAAAACGATTCATTTTTATTTTCCTACAAAAAAACGCCCTCCAAAAAAGACATGAAAATCGGCTTAAGTTACCAGACTATTACCTTAGCACACGAAACCCATTAAAAGGAGTGAGAATCTCTTTTCAAGGATTCTCACAAATTATTCACAATCATTCAGTAAGTGCAAAAGCGGATAATCGATTGTTTTTTTTTTTTTTTTTTTCTGAAACTTAAATCCCTCCCTAAATCCTCAAAATATTTCCATTCAACTATACGTGCAAACGACAAAATCCCTCGAAAAAAAAAACAAAACAAAACGAAAATGCCCTAAAATTCTTTTTATTGCAACGAATCGTTATACTGGAAAAAAGAAGCGATTTATAAAACTTTGGTTACAATTGGCCGTTAATAAATAACAAACAAATTGCTCAGCTAGCAGAATGCACTGATCGTTCGTGCATAAAAGGGTGGTTGGAGGGGAGGTGTGATATGATATCATGCTGAATTCTATTCGCTGTAATGGTCGTTTCGAATATATATAAAATAAAAACGTATAGCGTGTGTTCGGTATCGTTACAGCGATACCGGCTAACGCACACCGAACGGGAAAGAGGAAAAATACGCTTAGCCACAGAGCATTGCGGTGAGGATTTGCCCGAGCGGCGGGGTTGTTATCGCGAGCGAAAATCAGGACTGTGATGGATCGGGTTCGATCTTTTTTCCCGCTAGACCCTTCTCTCGCGGCCATTCTCGTTTTCTCTCTTTCTCTCTCTCTCTCTCTCTCTCTTTGGCCCGTATTTACGAAGAGGGCGCCGAAATGTCCCGACTATCGGTGTATTCTCTGTACACACACATACGTTACGTTTGTATCTGTAAGTGTAGAAAGTAGTCGAGGGGTTGGGTCAAATTATAGGAGGGGGTGAACCAACAGTTCCCATATCTCGATGAAATTTACAGAGTGAGGGTTTTAAGGGTATAAACGAGAGAGAGAGGGAGAGCGAGAGCCAACAAACGCCCTAGCAATGGCGTTCCTCCCCCTCTGTGTTTCTTTCCCTCGTGAGAAATCGAGAATCCCTATGACGTATTTACTTTTCTACATCTCCTCCTCGTGTCTCAACTTTATCAGATAAATCTGTCTTTTTCTCTCTACCCCCTCGTTACCAAACAACCCTCCGCTCCTAGGCTCGTAACATTTTCTCCATTCTTATTTAATAAGCGACGATAAATCGTTCGAGATTTATCGGATGGTTATTAATCCAGAGTTTATCGGTGGCATTATCAAATTAGAAAATACCCTCAAATTATCGTCGATGAATTATCGACAATCGTGTGCAAACAAATTTTCTTTCTTTTACAAATTCTTTCCCCATTTATTGGCAAAAGTCTTGCCGTTGACAGCCGCACATCCAAACTCAGTTACGTGACGAAACTTCAAAGTGTGCTAAAAAAAAAAAAAAAAAACAAGCGAATGAATTTACAATGAAATTAATCTTCGCACGAATAATAAACGAGCTTACATGTGATAATCAAGATGCGAAAGTGTTGAATAACAAAAAATAAAAGAAAGTAAGCTCACTGCATCGTAGATCGAGTGATTTGATATGCGAATCAAGACAATTCGAGTCGAAAAAAATAAAAAACTCTCATCCCGAAGTCTCGAAGTCTCGAAATAGCTCAAAACTTGATTATTCCTTTGAAGAAATCATAAGAAATTATGAGACTGTATGGAAAGATATTACTAATTCGTTATAAATGGATAATTACTCCGAATTACTCGCGATCATTGCAAACAAAAAAACCGTACAATTCTTAGTCTCTTCCGCTCGCTATTAGCGACGCAATTAATTAATGTCAATTTGAAATGTGGTTTTCCCACTGGAATGAAAAAGAATAAGAAGAATATTCGGAAAAGAATGAGAAGAAAGGAATAAGATGGTAAGAAAAAAACAAGGAATTGTTAAATTAAGGGAGGAAATAGGGTTAGACGGTTAAAAAAATCGATTTTTTTTTATTTCACTAATTGTTAGTAAAACGATTGAAAAATATGTTATCAAAATTTGAAATGAAAATTCCGACTCGTTCTATTGTTATAAGCCATTAATGGAGGAAAATAGGGTTAGGACAGCGTTTTCTCAATGATTTTCATGAATTTTTTTATAGTATAAAAAATAAATATAATTTATTGAAACTTTGAGGATATTTTATACATATATTGAAGTGTACACTAAAAAATTTTTGAAGAATTTCCTCGAAAAAAACCAAAGAAAATTTATGACTGCCTTGACATTGTGTTTCTTGGTACTATATTTTCAAACGCGTTTTTCTGAAAACGACTTTTTTTTAACTTGCGTACACGCTAGTTTGAAAAGTTTTCAATCAATCGTTTTGAAAATTGGCAGTAACTTTCTTCATAGTATTGCGCTCTATATGAACCTAAAATCGGAATATTATCATTATTTAAAATAATTTTTTTTTTTGCAAATAAAGTTGTAAAAAATGGCAAAGAATCATGCTTTTTTGTTTTGACGCCTATAAAAAATTCAATTTTCTATTTTTTCATAGCATTTAGGTTCATATAGAAGAGAGACATGTAATAAAAGTAAATTCCAACCTCGTTTGATTTCAGATGAAAATTGCAGCTTCCAGAATGTACGCAAAATGCTGAGTCTTTTTTATTTTATAGTATATACTTAAATTTTATAGTATATAGTATATACCAATTTTCCAAAAAAAGGCTAGGACAGCGTTTTCTCAATAAATTTCATGAATTTTTTTATAGTATAAAAAATGAATATAATTTACTGAAACTTTGAGAATATTTTATACATATATTTAAGTATATACTATAAAATATTAGCGACCCCATATTGCTTGTTTTTCTTGGTACTATTTTTTCAAACGCGTTTTTCTGCAAACGACTTTTTTTGAACTTGCGTACACGCTAGTTTGAAAAGTTGCAGCGCTGTCCAAATAGGGCTAGGACAGCGTTTTCTCAATAATTTTCATGAATTTTTTTATAGTATAAAAAATGAATATAATTTATTGAAACTTTGAGAATATTTTATACATATATTTAAGTATATACTATAAAATTTGTATACATATGTTTAAGTATATACTGTAAAATATTAGCGACCCCATATTGCTTGTTTTTCTTGGTACTATTTTTTCAAACGCGTTTTTCTGAAAACGACTTTTTTTTAACTTGCGTACACGCTAGTTTGAAAAGTTTTCAACCAATCGTTTTGAAAATTGGCAGTTACTTTCTTCATAGTATTGCGCTCTATATGAACCTAAAATTGGAATATTATCATCATTTAAAATAATTTTTTTTTTGCAAATAAAGTTGTGAAAAATGACAAAGAATCATGCTTTTTTGTTTTGACCCCTGTAAAAAATTCAATTTTCTATTTTTTTTGATAGCATTTAGGTTCATATAGAAGAGAAACATATAATAAAAGTAAATTCCAACCTCGTTTGATTTCAGATGAACATTGCGGCTTCCAGAATGTACGCAAAATGCTGAGTCTGATTGTGACCTGCAATATGGGGTCGCTAATGTCTTCAGTGTTTTTCAAGGAAATTTTTCAAAAATTTTATAGTACATACTTAAATATATGTATAAAATATTCTCAAAGTTTCAATAAATTATATTCATTTTTTATACTATAAAAAAATTCATGAAAATCATTGAGAAAACGCTGTCCTAACCCTATTTCCCCCCTCAATACAACTAACCGTATATTCATTGTGCTACAAAAATAGAATATAATTCATAGAGAAGCTGATTCCGCAGAGGTTTGGCCCCGACGCGCCAGAATATATATTCGCAGAAGGCCGGGAGCAACGAAACATCCACCCTTTATACGTATATATTCGATGGTATAACAAATATCTATACATTTAAGCACGATGCAGCCACTTGAAACGACGAGCTAATCGATATAGCCCCAACAGGATCCCCTATGGCAAACCACGCGATGACGCTGGTTGTGCAGCCATAGACTATCTGTAAAACATAGATGATACATACACATATATATATATATATATATATGCACACTGCGTAAACCATATATATATATAATCCACAAAATCTCTATCCACAAACTATATCGTGTAAAACACATCCACACAAATACACCGAAAGGGGGTAGCGAGCACGAGAGGGATGAGCTAGCTTTATCGCGTTTGCTGGCGCGTCGCTTTTTCGCCTAATTGACCACCGAGCAACGGCGAGAGAGCTAAAAGCCAAAATCGAAGCGGCCCGGCAACGGTACACGTTTGCTCAAAATTTATTTCGGCCTGGTCGTTAGGCGTGCGTATCATGAAGAAAAAAAACCCCCGTTTATCGATTAATCGATTGTACAATATCATCGTTGTCCTCCCCGAGAATCGCGATAAAAATATATACTATTTTGACCAAATAAATATGGTAAGGAGAAGCAATTTTTTTGTTTCTGGAAATTATCTGGAAAAATAAAAGGATCAGTCATTAAAAAATTAAACCGACGCCGCCGTCGGTCCTTAGCGTGATAGCACGAAGTTCCATGGCTCAGAGCCTTCCTGAATAAAAGGGCCATCTAATGGAAAAAGAATTTTTCAAATCGCATCAGTATTTCCGGAGATTAGCGCGTTCGAACAAACATACAAACTCTCCAGCTATTATTATAGTGGTAAGATTGATGTACATATATTTCTCGATAAAGGAGACAAAGTAATTTAACTTTGTGAAAATTTACGAAATATCCCAGCGCGGTATTTGTTCACGAATTATCTCAATGCCCTTTCGAGAATATCACGTGCGTGGGGAACCGGATGAGAAGTCAACGATTTTGTGAATCGATCGAATTATTGAGGGGTTGGCAAATTTGCAAAATGTGTAACTTCGCGAAAATGAAAAGATGAAAATGTTCTCTTAAACTTTCGCTACATACACGAGATATCCCAAATTCAAAAGCGACAATAATAATGATAATAATAATAATTTTACTGTGACAATGAAATAAATGGAAATCTTGATCAAAAATCCGAAATAGCACGTATAATATTCTGGTCATATTATGACCAGAATATTATATGGCGCAGAGAGAAAAAAAAATCGATTCATTGAACGAGTAACATCCGACATATTGATTTCCCGTTGCTTCATCGAAGATCTTTTGACGTAATTTTTTTTTCGTAGAACTCTTAAGACCGTAGTCTGGTCTAGAGCGAGATTTTTGACGTCATTTCTAATGTGCAATAACGTTTAAACGGTTGAAGTTGTCTCGATGAAAATTTACACTCGCATTTATTGATCCTTAGAGAATACTTGTACATTAAAAAAAAAAATTATTTTAAATATTTTCATGTAGTTTTTTGCCTTGTTGCAACATGGTGCGCCGAAATCGGCGCCCACTCTGGACAATGTTGTATGCATCTGAAAAATATATATATATATATATTCTCAATCCGTATGAGTATTCTGAGCACTGGTAGCGGAATTGGTACTTAAAAAAAATTTTTATTGAGTCGAACAATAATTTTGCCGACATTTTATAACTCGTCGAATACCCGAAAATGTATGAAATATCATTAATGAAAGTTCAACAGGCCGCGATTTTGTCAAAAAAATTTTTTAAGTACCAATTCTGCTACCAGTTCCCAGAATACTCATACAGATTGAGAATATATATATTTTTTTTTTCAAATGCATACAACTACATGAAAATATTTAAAATAATTTTTTTTTTCAATGTACAACTATTCTCTAAGGATCAATAAATGCACGTGTAAATTTTCATCAAGACAACTTGAACGGTTTAAACGTCATTGCACATTAGAAATAACGTCAAAAATCTCGCTCTAGACCAGACTACGGCCTTAATAGCTTGTAATAATTTTTTGTCTCTCTTCGATGCTCCGGATGATGCTCCGGCGCGTCGCGAATATTAGTGAGAGAGGTTAAAACGCGAAAACGCAGGACAGGGAGGGAAATGACGCGTCGATATTGAACAGTTTCGCATCCCCAGGGGGGGGGGGGGGATGGCAATGTGTTCTTCCCGTTTCTCTCTCCGCTTTCGCTCTCCGCTGCTGCATCCTATCTCCCGACATCGGTCTAATCAATCAGTGTCAGCAACATGCTTTTGCCAACCAACTATTTGTGCAAGGCGAGCTCTTGGGTGAACCCATCAGAGTAACTCTCTCGTGAACTGTGTGATGTTGTACGCGGTGATATATATATATACACGTGTCACGCTGTTCGATTCACCAGAGAGAGAGAGAGAGAGAAGTCTTGTATATGGGGGTTCAAAGCGAACGATATGGGGTATCCACAGGGGCGTGCGACAGCGTAACCACTTTGGGATACGTTCCAACCGCCGGGATACCTTCCATCACCCGCAGCAAGATGTTATATATACGAAAAGTTGACTGAGAGACACCGAGAGATCAGAGATGCGCACTTATCGAGGGAAAAAAAAATATTAAAAATTGTTTTCGAAGCTGATAATTACGTGTAATCGTAGACAAAAAAAAAGCCTTTCAACATTCGTTACGGATGATAATTATTTTCAATTAATCTCAACTATCCAAAAAGTTATAATTTTCATTTACCTTTTCACGATAACGCTTCGTAGAGTCGAATGATTCTAAAAAACAAGATAGTGAAGGGCATTAAGGAATTTTAATTGAAGAAGAAAAAAAACCGTCACGTTACAGAAACATGTATAGAGTCCTCCTATGACGTTGAAGTTTGCATCGTTGGAAAGCAACGAAGATAGATTTTTGTTTTATACCATTCAGTTCTGTTAAGATTGAATTTTCGAGGGCAAAAATCGTTAAAACATTTTTCCGGGTCTTCTTTAAGGACCTGGGCGTAAATGGGCAAGAGAGAGCGAGAGCAATACTGAAAATGAAAATTTGAAAAACCTATTATCGTTGCGTTCCAACGATGCAAACTTCAACGTCGTGTCCTCCTGGCAGATGTGGGGAAAAGATTGTGAACAATTTCCGGTCACAGAGAGAGCGAAGCCGTTTGACATTCGCGGCAAAAATGATAAAAGAGCCGGCAAAAGAATTGAAGAAAAAAAAAAAAAACAAAGTCACACTACAATACATGTATTTATGAAAGGGATGATTGAAGAGCGAGCGCAAGCACAGCGAAGCTCCTGGCAAACCTTCCAAGAGGAAACTACAAACGCCAGACAGGTTTCGTTGAACACACACTATGGTAGCCACAAAAGGCCCTCATTTTAAACGTTAAATTGTGAAATTTACGACCTTTCGCCCGCCAGCTGAGTCAAAATATAGCCGGTGACGCGCGACTAGAAACACGCTCACTGAGGAGTCCATGACTATCCTTTCTATATACCCACAGTGCGATAATTAAATTAACCGCGAATGGAAGTGGAGGGTTAAAGAGGAGGGCAGGGAATAGACGGTTTCTCTTTGACGAGATTCCTTTGCTCTATAAAGTACCGAGACGGCAAGAGGCTTTTGATTGTAATGCATGTCTATCACAAGTACGTATATGGAATATTACGGATGAGTACGGATGGAAAAAGAACGGGGCGACGTAAAGATGTACCGGCATCTTCGATTAATGTCGGAAAAAAAAAACCCCCGTTAATTCCTCGCGGAGAAAATTAGCGGGGGAAATAGGGTTAGGACAGCGTTTTCTCAATGATTTTCATGAATTTTTTTATAGTATAAAAAATGAATATAATTTATTGAAACTTTGAGAATATTTCATACATATATTCAAGTATATACTATAAAATTTTTGAAGAATTTCCTTGACAAACACCGGAGATATTAGCGATCCCATATTGCAGGTCACAATCAGACTCAGCATTTTGCGTACATTCTGGAAGCCGCAATTTTCATTTGAAATCAAACGAGGTTGGAATTTACTTTTATTATATGTCTATCTTCTATATGAACCTAAATGCTATAAAAAAAAATAGAATAGAAAATAGAGTAGAAAAATAGAACAAATAGAATAGAATAGAGTTGGGACAGCGTTTTCTCAATGATTTTCATAAATTTTTTTATAGTATAAAAAATGAATATAATTTATTGAAACTTTGAGAATATTTTATACATATATTTAGGTATAAACCTAAATGCTATCAAAAAAAATATAAAATTGAATTTTTTACAGGGGTCAAAACAAAAAAGCATGATTTTTTGCCATTTTTTACAACTTTATTTGCAAAAAAAAAATTATTTTAAATAATGATAATATTCCGATTTTAGGTTCATATAGAGCGCAATACTATGAAGAAAGTAACTGCCAATTCTCAAAACGATTGGTTAAAAACTTTTCAAACTAGCGTGTACGCAAGTTCAAAAAATATCGTTTTCAGAAAAACGCGTTTGAAAAAATAGTACCAAGAAAAACAAGCAATATGGGGTCGCTAATATTTTATAGTATATACTTAAATATATGTATAAAAAATGTATAGTATATACTTAAATATTTGTATAAAATATTCTCAAAGTTTCAATAAATTATATTCATTTTTTATACTATAAAAAAATTCATGAAAATCATTCAGAAAACACTGTCCCAACCCTATTTCCCCCCTTAATGGCTTATAACAATAGAACGAGTCGGAATTTTCATTTAAAATTTTGGGAACATATCTTTCAATAGTTTTATTAACAATTTATGAAATTAAAAAAAATCGATTTTCAGAACCGTCTAACCCTATTTCTCCCTTTAATGAGAAGATGTTTTGTTTGTAATTTTTCTCATTTCCGAGTTGTTGAACATTTTCCAAAAATTCCAATTGTCATTTGTTTGAAAAAAGCACATTTCCCGTTTAAAATCGAACGATTAACTTTGTTTTTTTGATTTTGCAAATTTCAAACCCATGTCAAAAGCGCCGAGACTCGTTTGAAAACCACCCTTGTCCCTTTGGATTAGTCCACACGTACACATATACATTTACCGTTTGCTACACCGAATCGTTTGATGATACAACAAGTTTCAAGATTTGTCAATTAAAAGAATGCGAGGTTTCTTCGTCGACAATAAACAACACGACAGTTTCAAGTGCGCCGTGTATTGAAAAACTAAAGAGTAAACTGAAAAGTAGGTGTACAGGTGAACGAACGGGAAAAGAAAAAATGATAAAGTACCCGAGGAAGTTCGGTGGGTAGGAATTCATGAAACTCCATCCCCGTGACACTTTTTCTTGTACATTCAGCGCATAAATATGAAACAAGAGAGTTCGTCGACGTTAATGATCGTCAAACGTAAAGGTGAAAGTTATTTCGTGTCGTGGTGTTTACGATTATACGAGCTTGCGTCGTGCAAGAAAAAAAAACGGTAGAAAAATCGAAAAAAAATACCAAGTGTGTAAATAAAAAAATTACGAATGTTCATTAGCCACGATATGTTTAATTGGTACGAAAATTAGAACGAAAATGTCACAAAAATAGGTTCTCCTATCCGCGCAAAATTTCTTTACAATAAAGTATCTCACTGGCATAGATACGCAATTGTAAGTTGTCAACGATTTATTGTCCGAGAAATCAGTATACCACGAGAAAAGCTCGAAAAACCCGAGGCAGGGGGGCGGTGGGATGACAGAGAAAAGGATGAGTACCGTAAATTAAATTTTTGCGAATTGCCACAACCCCCCCCCCCCCCCCTCTCGGTACGCTATTGCGCCCTCTGTTTTAGTTTGCATATATTTACACTTTGAAGCGTTGTAAAGTTTTGTAGATCTTTGTGGGTGGCTCTAGGGCGATACGCGTACGTATATATACTGTATACATTACATGATGGTACTTGGGATGCGAGAGGAGCACGGAGAGAGATAAAACAAAAAGAAAAGAAAGGAATGAAAGAGAGAGAGGGAGACGAGAGAGAGGAGATAGAGATGGGAATTCTAGTCGCGAGAATAACAAGCGCGAGGGTACGACAGTCGTGTTGCAAGAGAAGGCATTTCAAAAGAGAAGCAAATTAGTGTGTCGAGAATTGTCGAGTTGCTCGAAGCTTGAAGAAACGGAAGTGGACACGCTACGTATACAACTGTGTCTCTCGTCTTTTTTATCTTACCGAGAGAACAATTCCATAGTTCTATACGTGTACATGTATACATCCAGAAGTTGAGGACGCTGTTTCCTCGTAATTTTGTCTTGTGAAATTCTTCGTTTTTTTTTCTTCCCCAACTTATCGCGCTCGTGGTTAAATTAGCAAAGTGAGATTTTTCAACGCATTAGTTGAACACGTCGTTTGGTTGAGTTGAAATTTTGTTACTTTCGCCACCGGTGCACCAAGTTGTGACGAAATTTTACTACTCCTTGGTCGTTTATGCTCTCGAAACGTTCACGAGTCGTTACAAAATCGATTAAGGGGGAAAATAGGGTTAGACGGTTCAAAAAATCAATTTTATTTCCTAAATTGTTAGTAAAACTATTGAAAAATATGTTCCCAAAATTTGAAATGAAAATTCCGACTCGTTCTATTGTTATAAGCCATTAAGGCAGTGGTCTGGTCTAGAGCGAGATTTTTGACGTCATTTCTAATGTGCAATAACGTTTAAACCGTTGAAGTTGTCTTGATGAAAATTTACACGTGCATTTATTGATCCTTAGAGAATAGTTGTATATTAAAAAAAAAAATTATTTTAAATATTTTCATGTAGTTTTTTGCCTTGTTGCAACATGGTGCGCCGAAATCGGCGCCCACTCTGGACGATGTTCTATGCATCTGAAAAAAAAAATATATATATATTCTCAATCTGTATGAGTATTCTGAGCACTGGTAGCAGAATTGGTACTTGAAAAAATGTTTTGACAAAATGGCGGCCTGTTAAACTTTCATTAATGATATTTCATACATTGAAATATCATTAATGAAAGTTCAACAGGCCGCCATTTTGTCAAAACATTTTTTTAAGTACCAATTCTGCTACCAGTGCTCAGAATACTCATACAGATTGAGAATATATATATTTTTTTTTTGAGTCGCTCTCCTTCAGGCCCCGAGCGCGCCACGTGTATAACCGAGCGGTCACTATTTCTTCAAACGCGTTTTTCTGAAAACAACTTTATTTGAACTTGCGTACACGCTAGTTTGAAAAGTTTTCAACCAATCGTTTTGAAAATTGGCAGTTACTTTCTTCATAGTATTGCGCTCTATATGAACCTAAAATCGGAATATTATCGTTGTTCAGAATAATTTTTTTTTGCAAATAAAGTTGTAAAAAATGGCAAAAAATCATGCTTTTTTGTTTTGACCCCTGTAAAAAATTCAATTTTCTATTTTTTTTTATAACATTTAGGTTCATATAGAAGAGAGACATATAATAAAAGTAAATTCCAACCTCGTTTGATTTCAGATGAAAATTGCGGCTTCAAGAATGTACGCAAAATGCTGAGTCTGATTGTGACCTGCAATATGGGGTCGCTAATATTTTATAGTATATACTTAAATATATGTATAAAAATTTCATAGTATATACTTCAATATAAGTATAAAATATTCTCAGAGTTTCAATAAATTATAATTTATTAATTTATTGATATACTATAAAATATTAGCGATCCCATATTGCTCGTTTTTCTTGGTACTATTTTTTCAATCGCGTTTTTCTGAAAAAGGACTTTTTTTTAACTTGCGTACACGCTAGTTTGAAAAGTTTTCAACCAATCGTTTTGAAAATTGGCAGTTACTTTCTTCATAGTATTGCGCTCTATATGAACCTAAAATTGGAATATTATCATTATTCAAAATAATTTTTTTTTGCAAATAAAGTTGTAAAAAATGGCAAAAAATCATGCTTTTTTGTTTTGACCCCTGTAAAAAATTCAATTTTCTATTTTTTTTTATAGCATTTAGGTTCATATAGAAGAGAGACATATAGTAAAAGTAAATTTCAACCTCGTTTGATTTCAGATGAAAATCGCAGCTTCCAGAATGTACGCAAAATGCTGAGTCTGATTGTGACCTGCAATATGGGGTCGCTAATACCCCCGGTGTTTTTCAAGAAAATTCTTCAAAAATTTTATAGTATATACTTAAATATATGTATAAAATATTCTCAAAGTTTCAATAAATTATATTCATTTTTTATACTACAAAAAAAATCATGAAAATCATTGAGAAAACGCTGTCCTAACCCTTTTCCCCCCCTTAATACATTGTTTGCCGGTTGCTAGATGTGGAAAGGGGAGAACTTTCGAAAAATTTCTAGCATCTTATCGGCCACTTGATCAAACAGCCGGAACATTTTTCGAGGCGATGATACTCAACCCTCACTCGTACATTTTATTGACAGAGTTTTATGACGTCTAGGTATTATTCTTTCAAATTTCTCGAATGAGGAAAAAAAAGGTTACATTTCATTTTCTCACGCTGAACCGTTTTTTCGTCCCTGAGCCAACTTTCCCAATTGATTCATCAATAAGCCGGAGGCTCGTCAGAGATTTTTCCTTTTTTTTATATTTAACCAACCTCGAGGAAGTTATAACTATCGAAAATATTTTCTGTCTATTAGAGTTTTTGGTCGTATTGAATTGAAACTAGAAAAAATGTGGCCGCGTCGGGGCCATCAACGATTCTCGTACAATGCAGCCATATTCCTTGGCAAAAGGAAGGTAATTTTTCCAGAAGCAATGTGAATGGCAATAAATAGTAAACCGTTAACGCTAGCCATTGATCGGTGTTCGTTGCAACAGGCAAAACTGGCGGCATTCTACAAAGGGATGAAATGTAATAATACAAAACAAGTGAATAAGCAAACAATGTATTTCATTGAAAACCGTTGCGGTATGAAAAACGAAAAATTGGATTTTAGCGATTGATTCACAAGAACAAAGGATTATAGAGTGGCCCTATTTTATTTAAAAAATTACATTAACGTTTTAATACAACGTTAAAATAAATAAATAAAATTCGCTATCGTTTCAGGGTGCAAAGAAAAAATGTCAATGACTCCCGAGTGATAAGAAAAAATACACTTGTACAATAAGAAAAGGTACACGTAAATTAAATATCCACTCTCAAGGGACTCTGTAATCAGACAGAAGAGTTCTTTGGGTTCGTTAGTTCGCGGAATATTTATCCCAGTTGGCTATATACTCATCAGAGCATTAAGAAATTCTTGGGCTAATTTTGTGTTCGTTGTTCGTTCCATGAGGAAGTTACACGAACGGAAATAGCAATGGCTGAGATAGCGGAGGAGACGAAGAGATAAAATATGTATCCGAGGTAAAGAAAAGCCGTGTACAAGCAAAAGAGAGAAAGAGAGAGAGAGGAGAAAAAGGGAAATACTGGAAGAAGAAAGGACCGCGATGGTGGGTGGATTTTATTCTCGAAGAAATGCATGAAAGACTGTCTCGTCCTCGAGTGCATTCGACTTTTCTCTCCTTGCACATCACCACTTTTCCCGAAGCACTCCGTGAGCACTGGTACGCTTTGGTAAGAAAAAAAAAAGGAAGAAGCAACATTCGATAAATCAATATACGTTCCCAAGCTGAAGAACCGAATTGAACTTTGTGTACTTTCGACGTACGTATATATATATACAACGAGAGTATTTATCCGTGTCTCGACTAAAGCAAGTCTCGGAGTAAATCCTAAAGTAAATTGTACATTTATTTCGTTACAACAATTTCCTTGAAGTTCCTGCGATTGTGGCAAAAATCTAAAAAAAAGTAACATCGCAATTTCCTGCACTTGTTACAGTGGAAGTTGTTTTTATTTTATCCGAAATTATATTGAAAATTGAAAAATTATTGTTTTTTTTTCACATTTTTCAAGAATTTTTTTCTTCTTGGCTCATGCGACAGCTTCCATTGCGATGATTGAACTTTGGTTTCCACGTCATAACCATAAACCCATGATTCGTCACCAGTTATGACCTTCTGGAGGAAATTTGGGTCATCGCGGACCAAGTCCAACAGCTCCTTAGCAATGTTAACGCGACACTGTTTTTCTTCGAAATTGAGCAGTTTTGGTACGAATTTCGCGGCGACCCGTCTCATGCCTAAATCATTGGTAAAAATCGAATAGCACGAGCCAATCGATATGTTTAGTTCCTCGGCAACTTCTCTAACGGTGATTCGACGATTGGCCAATATTATTTTCTTCGTTTCATCAATGTTTTCGTCTGTTGTTGATGTGCTCGGGCGTCCAGAACGCATTTCGTTGTTCGCATCTTCTCGGCCCTCTGAGAACATTTTGTACCACCGATAAACGTTGCTTTGGCCCAAGGTAGCTTCACCATATGCCACAGTCAACATTCGGAATGCGTCCGCTCACTTAATTTTCTTTTTCACAGAAAATTTGATACAGATTCTTTGATCCATTTTTTGGAATAGGCAAAAATCGAAGACAAGCCAAAACACGTCTAGCCAAAACAGCTGTCAACAATTAACTAAACATTCAAAATGGCCGATTTTTTCAGCATAAGTGAGAGACATGTGTACCAACCTAACGCCACAAAAAAATCGAAAATCGAATATACGTAGCCCGCGGAAATTCAAAATTCGCGATACTTTTTTAACAGACCTCGTAAGTATATATTGAATATTAGTATCAATAATTAAAAAAAAAACCATTCATCGTTTGCTCGAAAAAAATTATGAAAAATACCCCCTCGTGCCGCGCGCGCACCGTGGTCTGGTGCCTTGACGCAACATTTTCCCTGTAAAAGTCCGATGCTTCTCTCTGATATTAATTCACCATTTTATAAAATTTCTTATAAATTCAATTTCAACATTATACAACGTTAAATTTCCTGAACTAGGTGTACATACGTATATGTTGGAGACTGGTGTATTATATAAAAGTGCTGGGGTAGTTACGAGGAAAAGTTTTCCGCGGATATAAGGGGGTAAATTCTCGGATGAATTCACCGCTATGTTGACAGAGGAAAATGCTACGAGGAAAAAGGGAAACGAGATTGGGAGGACTGGTACGGCAAAAGTGCCCGAGGCTATACGGAATCCTCCCCGCCGCCTAGTCCTTCGTAAATTTCATTCAAGTTTCGATTGGCAACGCTTTGCCACGGCCTTTCACAACGTTTCGGCGATGAAAAACCAACCGGGTGACACGTTATATCACGAGGGGACGCACGAAGATTAAAATAATTCACAGAGAAAATACATGACCAGGCAACAATCTATATATACATATTTTTTTTTTTTTTTTTATGAGCGCAAAAAGAAAATTGCACGAGTCTGAAAATATCTCGGCAGGAAGGTTATATGTATATTTATTAGGGCGATTTTTTTTTTCTCAGTTCCCACCTGGAATTTTGTTGGCTATGTCGAAAAACAAATTCCCTGAAAGTTACAGCCCTTAATATTGATTCTAAGTACTTTCCCTTAGCGTGAAAAGATTTTCCATCTTAAATACAAGTAAATCGAATGTTTTTTTTTTTTTTTTTCAAAATTCTATAACTCAGCCGCATTTTATGCTATTATATTGTTCTTGATTTCGATTTGCTCAGAATAAAACAATCTAGAAAAGTGCCTATTGCGGCGAAAGTGTAAATTGTACTGGTGAGTTGGTACAGGTCACTAAAGTTGATTTTTACCCAAAATTCTCGTTTTCTTGCTGTTATCTCCGAAACAATTAACTTTACGAAAAAAATTAAAATGAAAAATTTGTTGGTAATTTAATTTCCTACAAAAAAGGTCCCATCGACCCAATTGGTTAGATTATTATTTCTTGAGATATTGAACTTTAACTTATGAGTAGTATAAAATTATTGAGGTTTATATTACCGTAAAAAATTTCAGGGAATTTGTTTTTCGACATGTCCAAAAAAATTTCAGGTGGGGACTGAGAAAAAAAATAGTCTAAAAAAAATCGCCCTAATATATATATATATATATATTAGGGCGATTTTTTTTCGACTTTTTTTTTTTTCAGTCCCCACCCGAAATTTTGTTGGATATGTCGAAAAAGAAATTCCTTGAAAGTTACAGCCCTTAATATTAATTCTAAGTACTTTCCCTTAGCGTTAAAAGATTTTCCATCTAAAATACACGTAAATCGATTTTTTTTTTCTTCAAATTTCTATAACTCAGCCGCATTTTATGCTATCATATTGTGCTTGGTTTCGATTTACTTAGAATAAAACAATCTAAAAAAGTGCCTTTTGCGGTGAAAGTGTAAAGTGTACTGGTGAGTTGGTACGGGTCACTGAAGTTGATTTTTACCCAAAATTCACGTTTTTTTGCTGTTATCTCCGAAACAATTAACTTTACGAAAAAAATGTAAATGAAAAATTTGTTGGAAATTTAATTTCCTACAAAAAAGGTCCTATCGACCCAATTGCTTAGATTAATATTTCTTGAGATATTGAACATTAACTTATGAGTAGTATAAAATTTATAAAATATGAAATAGGAAATAATAATAAAAACAGAAAATAAAAAAAGTTCAATATCTCAAGAAATATTAATCTAAGCAATTGGGTCGATGGGTGTGTGTCATGGCGACCACGTCAACGTTAAGTAATTCCGTCACTCAGCGTATCCTTGATTTTTAATAACTCGCGAAGATTCAACCGCGTGCCAGAAATAAACCGAAGACCGGATAATAAAATTGTGATCCCGCGTATATAATGGCTAATTGCGTCACGCGAGAATCCTCTTTTAATTACCGATGACCGGAGCCTCGCGCGCAACCGCGAAATTTATCTCGATGCAGAGTTATGAAATGTGAGGAAACGAAGAAAAAAAAAAACAATTTCTCTCGTAGCAACCTGGAACGTGGCGAAGCCCACAAGAATACCCAATGGCGCGGAGGTGTATTAACTCGAAAACTAATTAACTCACGAAATATTTAATTAAAAAAATTAATGTCTACGACGGAAAATTACTCGATTTCTCGGCGTTAATGTGCGAATACATAAAGTAAATTATCGCATACGATCGACGTGTTCGGCGATATTGGGAAAATTGGAAAATTTCCATTCTTCCGGAAGCCTTGAAACTGCAGCTTTCACAAAGGGTTATTTTTTTTTATCACTGAATAAAGAAGGCACCGGGTAGTTTCAATAAAAGGGAACGTTATTAATTTCCCATAAAAATGGCATTACAGTCCCTTTAGCCGACGGAATTTCCTGAAGGGCGAACAATTTCATCGTAATCGGTAAACCTCCGAAAAATTCGTAATATTCTTTGCTTAAAGGAACTGACGGCGAGGGGGGAGAGTCACGTGAAAGTAATGGAAAGTACGAGATTGTCCTTTTATTTTCTTCTATCTATATCTATATTGTATGTTATATTTTCTATTTTATAGGGGAAATAATGATGGCAGTGATTGGTGAAATAAGCAGATTAAAAAGGACAGTTGTTGACACATCGATGTCTCTTTTTATCCAGGATAATTTACTGCGAAGCGCTTAAATCACTGTGAGTTGTGGCCAACAACTATACCGATTGTGGGTTCACGGGGAACAGACCCGATAGGAAGAAGGCTGCGGTTCTTTCACGAGAGGTAAACATGTCCCCCACCCCCCCAGCCGCCGCGCGTGAGTAAAGTATATAAAGCCTCGAAGAGAGTTGGGTATTAGGTCTCTGGCAACCTTCAACGTCGACGTTGTCGCGTCCCGCTATGACGACGGAAAATATCCAGGGAGGAGGAAAGGGTGAACGGTTTCAGATCGAATTGTAGGATACCCGCGCGATCAGAAACCGGCGAGAAGCACATTGGAGGAATATGAGAAAGGTGCATTTGCTTTTTTTTGTATGATGAAAAGGAGTCTCGACCCTTTCAAGCTTTTTTTCTATTGAGGCAGTCGTCTGGTCTAGAGCGAGATTTTTGACGTCATTTCTAATGTGCAATAACGTTTAAACCGTTGAAGTTGTCTTGATGAAAAATTACACGTGCATTTATTGATCCTCAGAGAATACTTGTACGTTAAAAAAAAAAATTATTTTAAATATTTTCATGTAGTTTTTTGCCTTGTTGCAACATGGTGCGCCGAAATCGGCGCCCACTCTGGACGATGTTGTATGCATCTGAAAAAAATATATATATACATTCTCAATGTGTGTGAGTATTCTGAGCACTGGTAGCAGAATTGGTACATAAAAAAAAATTTTGACAAAATGGCGGCCTGTTGAACTTTCATTAAGGGAGAACACCACTGTTACCCCCTGTTTTTTTTTCACATTTTTCAAGAATTTTTTTTTGTGGGAAAAAAAAGAGATATTCGAAAAAATTTTTTGGGTTTTGTTCCTTGTTTATTAATGTATCAAAAAACATTTTTTTCACATTGTTCACGCCGCATGGTGGCGCTGGGGAAGCTCTCGCGTCAGGTGCACAAAAATTAGTCAGGTAAAAAAAATAGGCACGCCTTTGAAATTAACTTTAATTTCAAAGGCGTGCCTATATTTTTTAAAACAATATTTTTCCAAATCTCTGTGTACTTCTCTTCAAAATATCATATTATTAACGAAAACACTCGGTATTTTTTTTCAGATCGACGTTGAAGAGAGTTCTGCTGCGTGCCGCGGAAATGACAGCACCTGACGCGAGAGCTTCCCCAGCGCCACCACGCGGCGTGAAAAATGTGAAAAAAATGTTTTTTGATACATCAATAAACAAGGAACAAAACCCAGACAAATTTTTCGAATATCTCTTTTTTTTTTCCCACAAAAACAAATTCTTGAAAAATGTGAAAAAAAGCAGGGGATCACAGTGGTGTTCTCCCTTAATGATACTTCATACATACATTTCATACATTTTCGTATTCGACGAGTTATAAAATGTCGGCAAAATTATTGTTCGACTCAATTCTGCTACCAGTGCTCAGAATACTCATACAGATTGAGAATATATATATTTTTTTTTTCAGATGCATACAACATCGTCCAGGGTGGGCGCCGATATCGGCGAACCATGTTGCAACAAGGCAAAAAACTACATGAAAATATTTAAAATAATTTGTTTTTTTTAATGTACAAGTATTCTCTAAGGATCAATACAAGCACGTGTAAATTATCATCAGAAACCTAATATCGCCTAATATGCGAATTTTCATCTAGACCAGACGACTGCCTTAAAGAGAGAAAAAAAGAAAAAGAGAGAGAGAGAGAGGGTGAAAAGCTGACGTGCTCAACCTACTCTTATCTTTTTCTTATTCCTTTCTCTCACTTTTACCCCCTCCCCCGTGTGCCATCTTGATCCTCTCTCACATTTATACACTTACCAGCCATGTGTATGTATTAGAATATTTTATTTTTCGCAAAGTTTTTTCGCACGTATTCATACGTGAAGTGCGCGTTCTCCCGGACGATAATCCCGTCAGGTGTGCATCGACAAAAAGAAAGTGCTCTCTCACGGTACAACCCAAGTTTCGTTTGAGTAACGAAGTAAGCTTCGAAGCAAAGAAAAGAATTTTAGGGGATGAAAGGTTTGTAGAGTGAAAAGGGGATAACAATTCTGATGGAACAAATACAAAGATGAAGCGGAACTTTTTTTTATATATCTTTTCACAAATATGTATGTATGCAAATGCGCATACACGTATGGGTAAAGTGAGTGCAGTATAAAATTCTATAAGGCTTGTGTATTGCTTTGTATTATACTGTAAAAAGTCAAATACTCGTTTTTCCTCTCGGCGTACTTGAAAAGGATCTTTTTCAAATTTTCAAAAACCCCCGCTGCACGTTGATATCTACAATAGTTGGGAAGTTGATAAAAAAAAATGTAAAATTAACAATTTAATTTTTCTTTTCACCATATAACCTTTATAATAATTTTTCAAATGTACTCGGTTTTCAGGGCGAGCAGGGCTATGCGAGCCCTTGAAGAGTCAGGCCACTCCAGAGGCCGAAAAAAATAGGCTTTTTCGGGGGATTTTTTTTCAGAAAAACTACCAAATAAATCGAGATTAGAAAATAGGGTGTCTATCATACATATCAGTGACTGTATACAATAATTTTTTTTTAAGCGATTAATTTCAAAATGGCGGCTGTGCAGCGTTTTTGCGATGACGTCGCCGTTTTTGTTGGCCGCAAACATAACTCAGACAATTTTTAACCGATTCACTTGAAATTTTTAATATATCTTTAACAATACATTGTCTATGAAAGTACGTTAAATTTTTTTTTTATATTGCATAGTTCATTTGTTATTAACAATTTTCAAACGATTTTTTATGCAAATTTTTAACTTTTCACTTTAGCGGTGCGCCATTTGGCCAAAAATCAATATATCGAGAAAAAATCCTACGTACTTCTATAGCTGTTGTTATATATAATCGAAAACAATTCATTGGCTCATCATAATTCAATAATTACAGGAGCTGTTTGTCCGGCCGTGAACCCTGGAAAAACGGAGACGTCATCGCAAAAACGCTGCACAGCCGCCATTGTGACATTAATCGCTTCAAAAAAATTATTATATACAGTCACTGATATGCATGATAAACACCCTATTTTGTAATCTCGAATTATTTTTTAGTTTTTCTGGAAAAAAAATCCCCAAAAAAGCCTATTTTGAGCGGCCATATTGAATAGTCCACGGCTACGTGATAATTTCCAATGTAATGAATGTCCTCATTGTACATCGGTATGATGAATTTTTCAAAGATCATTTTTCCTTCATACAGCGAGTCTAGAATCTCTTGGGACTCTTGGAAATTCAAAGTCTCGAAAATGAGCTTCCATATACCTGGTCTACTCACGAATTAAAGGTGTGGGAATACAAAAGGCCCACGAGGATGCTCAACGTGTGTGTTCTACTAAGTATGCTCGTGGCGATATGGCCACCGAGACTCGAGATTGTAAAAAAAAAAAAATCAAACGAGTGACCTATATATAAGAAAGAAGTACAAGTGTACTTCGAAAAAAGGAAAATGTTCGTGTCTATATACATGGGTATGTAGAATCGATCGAGAACATGGAATAAGGTCGAAGTTGAGGTACTTCAGGAAGTACACGTGGCTTCATTTTAATATGTACAGAGTGATTCAGAATCTCTTCGTACACTTCATGATCCATAATTTCAAAGGGTTTACTGTACGAAACCATAAATTAGCCATTGTAAAATTCGCGAATAGTATTTTTTACTGAGAATGATAAGGAAAATGTTAATACGACACAATGACAATAATTCACCAAACATGAAGCAAAAAACAGTTGAAATAATAAGGCCAATTGTCGTAGTTGAAGGAAAACACGGGAAAGAACACACCAAAACGATTAGAAATCGTTATCCAACGAATGAGAATATTTCCGACTGTTTAAGGGGGGAAATAGGGTTAGGACAGCGTTTTCTCAATGATTTTCATGAATTATTTTATAGTATAAAAAATGAATATAATTTGTTGAAACTTTGAGAATATTTTATACATATATTTAAGTATATACTATAAAATTTTTGAAGAATTTCCTTGAAAAACACCGAAGATATTAGCGACCCCATATTGCAGGTCACAATCAGACTAAGCATTTTGCGTACATTCTGGAAGCCGCAATTTTCATCTGAAATCAAACGAGGTTGGAATTTACTTTTATTATATGTTTCTCTTCTATATGAACCTAAATGCTATCAAAAAAATAGAAAAATGAATTTTTTACAGGGGTCAAAACGAAAAAGCATGATTTTTTGCCATTTTTTACAACACTATTTGCAAAAAAAAATTATTTTTAATAATGATAATATTCCGATTTTCGGTTCATATAGAGCGCAATACTATGAAGAAAGTAACTGCCAATTTACAAAACGATTGGTTGAAAACTTTTCAAACTAGCGTGTACGCAAGTTCAAAAAAAGTCGTTTTCGGAAAAACGCGTTTGAAAAAATAGTACCAAGAAAAACGAGCAACACGGGGTCGCTAATAGCTTCGGTGTTTTTCAAGGAAATTCTTCCAAAATTGTATAGTATATACTTAAATATATGTATAAAATATTCTCGAAGTTTCAATAAATTATATTCATTTTTTATACTATAAAAAAATGTATGAAAATCATTGAGAAAACGCTGTCCTAACCCTATTTCCCCCGTTAATGGCTTAAAACAATGAAACGAGTCGGAATTTTCATTTAAAATTTTGGAAACGTATTTTTCAATAGTTTTACTAAAAATGTATGGAATAAAAAAAAATCGATTTTTTGAACCGTCTAACCTTATTTCGCCCCTTAAGGGGTATGGCCACGGTAGCGGGTAGAAAATCAACTGCGCTTTTAACCATTTTTTTTGCATGTAAAAGTGATTTATTTATCAAACTAATTACACATCTAATCAGTATAAATATCAAGCTAATAAAAAATATTTCATTTTTATTTTTTTGTTATACAAAATGGCCGACTACTGCTATTTGCTTTTGGTATCTTTTTTTTTTTTCAAATAAAGTTGTAAAAAACGGCAAAAAATCGTGCTTTTTTTGTTTTGACCCCTGTAAAAAATTCAATGTTCTATTTTTTTTTTATAGCATTTAGGTTCATATAGAAGAGAGACATATAATAAAAGTAAATTCCAACCTCGTTTGATTTCAGATGAAAATTGCGGCTACCAGAATGTACGCAAAATGCTGAGTCTGATTGTGACCTGCAATATGGGGTCGCTAATATTTTATAGTATATACTTAAATATATGTATAAAATATTCTCAAAGTTTCAATAAATTATATTCATTTTTTATACTATAAAAAAATTCATGAAAATCATTGAGAAAACGCTGTCCTAATCCTATTACCCCCCTTAATGGCTTATAACAATAGAACGAGTCGGAATTTTCATTTAAAATTTTGGAAACATATTTTTCAATAGTTTTACTAACAATTTATGGAATAGAAAAAAAATCGATTTTGTGAACCGTCTAAGCCTATTTCCCCCCTTAAATGAAAATGTAATTTTTCTCCTTTGTTATCCAATTACGTTTATTCATTCGGGGGATTATTTCGATTTTTTTCCTCACCGTGTCAAAGCTTTTAAACGTTATTTGTGTGCGTTCGTGCGCATCGGAACCGCTCGACATTTCAATTTCGACAAATCAAAACTCATTCTTTGAGTTCATATTAATGAAAAACTATCGGAAAGTGAACTACCTGTTCTGAATCACACTATAGATCGCATGTCGAAACTAGAACGCCGAGCGAGAAAGATGCAGGAAGGTTGCTGCTGGTTGGGGAGTGGGGTGTTTTTTTTTAATTCTCCACCACACTTTTCACACGGACCAGAGAGCACACAGCATCTCCCCGGCTGCTACAGACTCTTATGCGCCCAGAGAATCCTCGAGGCACACTCGTCGTCGAGTTCATCATCTCAAACACCTACGCGCGACAGCCTATGTAGGTTGGCACACAAACTTCATATGACGCAATGTGAAGTTTCCTGAAGCATCCTTTACTCCGTGGTTATTATATAGATGGTACATAGATGGTTTTATATATTATCAGGAACTGGTGAACAAACAAAAAGGCGTAACCAATATGACTTTACACGTTGAGCCATCCAAGTGTTACGCTCTTTTATTCACCGAAACTCAATTCACCCCCGTCTTTAATCCCGTACTTCCGGTATCAGAGAAATCGGCATTATAAAGGAACCGTAAAAATGGTTTTGTTTTTACGGTATGCATGAATATACGTCATGTTAAGCCATTTATGGTATATCTCACCGGAAGGAAGAGCCAGAGAGCGAGAGAAAGGGAAAGAGAGAATTCTCGTAGACTTCCCTTAAAGTACCTTCGATTTGAAAAGAGCGAATCAACGAGAGAGCAAAGTACAAATTTCCTTTGAAATAGTTCGAGGTTCAACGGAGAAGGAGATGGAACTGCCGCCTCGTCAGAATTTACTTTGGACGAGATAAAGGGATTCTTCATCGGTAGTAGCATTAGTTACGATTCAACGAATATGAAAGAAAGAAGGGGGGAGAGAGAGAGAGAGAGAGAGAGAGATTATATTTTCATTAGGGAATTCGAAGAAACGCTTTCAAGTTATTTTACTCATCAGAGTAAAATCTACCGTAATTGTACAATAAATTTCTTGAATTAAGTTAACGAAGGAGAATGTAACAAACGAAGTTAAAAGCTTGAAATGTAACGTTGTAAGGTTTTATAAATAAAATACTAGCGAGTATGCCAATAATGCCACGAGGGGGTGAACAAAAAAATGATATATAAAATAATTTAAAAAACAAAAAGCTCTCATGACATTGAGATATATGTGCTCGGTGACGGCGTACAACGGAGTTTCGTCCGGTAAAGCCATACGCAAGCCACGACGGTACACTATTGGACAGTTAAGAAGAGAGACTGGCGCTGGCTTTGTGTGTGCCGGGGTCGTGGAGGAAGTAACTCGAAGGGGCTTCCTTGGTGCGAGAGAGCACCGAGGGATTATGCCCCCAACCCCCACCAAACTCCTCGGGTGCATCGTTGCATCCGAGTGCAACGTGCGTTGTCGTTGTCATTGTCGTCGTCGCGAAAGAGAGATTATACGTATGGCTGCCAACAGCATACACACAGCATGTACTATGGTGCAACGTAAGCCATAATAGAATTTGCCATTCTTCGTCTATCGACTTTTATATATATAAGAGCGATAGTTGTATACACGCCGTATCACGTCGATGCACCAGTTCACAAATACCTGAATATATAACTAAGAGATTTCATCCAGCCTCTTGAGTTTAATGGGCTTTAAATGTTCCCTGCTTCTTCGACACTTACAGGAACCTATTCACGCGGGACATTGTTTGTTTGCATTCTATAGAGGCTAAAAATCATCCGGAAGACTTTTAAAGATAGGGTGGAATCGGCTCAACGATATTTTTTAATTTGAAAAACAAAAGTTATCGGAAAATACCAAACGAGCGATTGTCGATAACCCTTCTACGAACATGTAAATAAATAATCTAGTGTAAAAAAAAATTGTAGGATTCTTTTTTCAAAAAAAACTATAATTTTTAAAAATTCATTTCCTTTTACATAGTTGTATACACGCGGTATCACGTCGACGCACCAGTTCACAAATACCTGAATATATAACTAAAAGAGATTTCATCCAGCCTCTTGAGTTTAATGGGCTTTGAATGTTCCCTGCTTCTTCGACACTTACAGGAACCTATTCACGTGGGATATTATTTGTTTGCATTCTATAGAGGCTAAAAACCATCCGGAAGACTTTTAAAGATAGGGTGGAATCGGCTCAACGATATTTTTTTAATTTGAAAAACATAAGTATCGAAAAATATCAAACGAATAGGGTATCGAAACATTGAAGGAAAGAAAAAAATGTCATTTTTTGTCCATTTTTTTCTGAAACCTAAAAATAGCGAAATTTCAATAGACCATGACTCGGCTTTCGTTTGATGGTTTTAAAATTTTTAGGAGATTTTTTAAAACGTCTCGAGTAGACTTAGAGCACGCCGTTGCGTGGATTCGCTTTTTACAGCATCCCTAACAAATCCCTCTCGGGATTTTGCTGGAAATCGAAATTTCCTAACAAATTTCTGTACAGGCATTCGCAATCAGTGTTTATAGTGATAACGAACGATCGGTAGATAAATTCGAAATTTCTATTTCACGGTATATCGTTGAGAAAAAATATTCTGGTGCTTCAGCGCATGCACTATCGAGATGTCCAAAAAACCAATGACATTTATTTACCAGAAAGCACTCGGCTGTCCTTTCGAAAAAGATCATTACGCGAATAGTTTCATTGAGGGAGGAATTCGTCTAAGGGAAAAAGACCATTATCCACACACGCTCTCTCTCACTTTTTTTCTCTCTCTTTGTACTACTCGCAAGCTAGTAGTAACAGTTACAAACAGACAGACAATTCTGTTCGCTAGAAAGTCGCGATCATTCGTTTGCGAAAAAAATTATTCAACCAGAAAATTTAATGAAATTGATTAAATTACATTTTTTTTTAGTTAGCCATAGCGACGGAAAAGTACGAGAATAAAAAATCGATGTGCCGGGAAATTTCCTTTTATTAAATTTATCCCAATCAATACCGCGCGGCATTCTCGAGTTACGCATTTAAAATTCACCCATATTAACATTGAACATTTCGATGCTTTTGTATAATTTCTCGTCTGCCCAATTTTCTCTTGCGATCGTTATTAACGACCGTTAATTTATAAATCGAAATTTACGTTATTAATACATATAATCATTCGTGCAGACTCTATAGTGATATTTGTCATTAGCGCATAACCGTCCAAGTATTATCATTATTCCCAAACATTTCTAAATTTATTCCCCATTGTTGAACATTGTCGGGTGTAATTTTGCTAATTCAGAGCGATAACGACCAACAATTCTCTTGTGTAACTTTTGTTCCGCGCATTGCTTAAGGGGTGAAATAGGGTTAGACGGTTCAAAAAATCGATTTTTTTTTAATTTCATAAATTGTTAGTAAAACTATTGAAAAATATGTTCCCAAAATTTTTAATGAAAATTCCGACTCGTTCTATCGTTATAAGCCATTGAGGGGGGAAACAGGGTTAGGACAGCGTTTTCTCAATGATTTTCATGAATTTTTTTATAGCATTAAAAATTAATATAATT
Source organism: Oxytorus armatus (assembly GCA_958009045.1). Classification (NCBI taxonomy): domain Eukaryota; kingdom Metazoa; phylum Arthropoda; class Insecta; order Hymenoptera; family Ichneumonidae; genus Oxytorus; species Oxytorus armatus. The sequence continues at coordinate 4,482,213 of OY253744.1, forward strand.
TATTGAAACTTTGAGAATATTTTAGACATATATTTAAGTATATACTATAAAATTTTTGAAGAATTTCCTTGAAAAACACCGAAGAAAATTTATGACTGCCTTGACTTTGTTTTTCTTGGTACTATTCTTTCAAACGCATTTTTCTGAAATCGACTTTTTTTTAACTTGCGTACACGCTAGTTTGAAAAGTTTTCAACCAATCGTTTTGAAAATTGGCAGTTACTTTCGTCATAGTATTGCGCTCCATATGAACCTAAAATCGGAATATTATCATTATTTGAAATAATTTTTTTTTTTGCAAATAAAGTTGTAAAAAATGGTAAAAAATCATGCTTTTTTGTTTTGACACCTGTAAAAAATTCAATTTTCTATTTTTTTAATAGCATTTAGGTTCATATAGAAGAGAGACATATAATAAAAGTAAATTCCAACCTCGTTTGATTTCAGTCGAAAATTGCGGCTTCAAGAATGTACGGAAAATGCTGAGTCTGATTGTGACCTGCAATATGGGGTCGCTAATATCTTCGGTGTTTTTCAAGGAAATTCTTCAAAAATTTTATAGTATATACTTAAATATATGTATAAAATATTCTCAAAGTTTCAATAAATTATATTCATTTTTCATGCTATAAAAAAATTAATGAAAATCACTGAGAAAACGATGTCCTAACCCTATTTCCCCTCTTGATATGCGGAAAGTATGAGGAAACGTTTGCAACTCAGCTAAATTCACAGTGAAAATATTACCTTCACTATTGACACGACGGTAATTGCGTTAGAATTCATTTGGCGAAAGATCCTGTGTGTTGTGTAACGAGATAAAGGACGGAAACAGCAAATTATAGTTAGAACGTACGCACTTACATAAAACGAAAATAGAACTTGGGGGGGGGGGGGTGGTAAAACAACGTGAAAATGTAAAATCTCATGGGGTGGAGAGGAGGAGACGGGGACGATATTTCGCGTGAAACACGGTGAACGAGCATAAATTAAAATGTTTGAACAAGTTGTCCGTCACGGATTTAACGCTCTTACACTCCCTCAGGATTATAATCTGCCGTGTGTGCGTCGGTTTATTATCGGTCGAATAAATATTTTAATCAATCCCCGAAGCGACTGTACACCGTGTGTAACTCCCGTGTGAAATAATATTTCACATATATCCACGAATTCATCGGGCTATACGAGAAATAAAAACAACCTCTCTCTCTCGAAATAACAATTTCGGTGAATAAATCACAAATTGACAAACGCAATTATCGTTTGACAAAAACTATAATCTTCTTTTCCCGCACAATCCGAAGACATATTTCGAATAATTATCATTTCGATAAAAAAAAGTATAAAATTTTTTTTTTTCCTCCTCCAATTAATTATTCATCATTTTGACATTATTTTGCCGAACTTTGGCAAATTTTGTGGGTCGAAGCCTCGAGTACAAAGGCTTTTTGTATTTAATGGGTTACTTTGCGGGCCCCAAAGCGCGAGATAAAAATTCGTTGGACTCGATATAAGTAACGAACACGAAAATTAATTAACAAAAGGCAATTTAATGACGACACGGCGCAACGGCTGTCTATATACACCGCGCCAACCAGGAAGTAATTAGCAATGGAGAGACAAAGAGAGAGAGAGAGAGGTGATGAAGTAGAAGGGCGAACAAAAAAAGAGACCAAAAAAAATGAAATTCACCAGAGGGCGAACCGGCGTCACTGGGAACTTGGGAAAAAAAATTATGCGCATAATATTTAAAAAGTTTCGGTCCATTAAGGCGAGAGTCTTTCTCTCGAGCAGGAACAACCGTAAGAGACTGAGGAATTCAGTGTGAATTTCTAACTATATATATGTGTGACGAAGAAGACGTCGAAGTGCGCCCCCGCAAAATCACGAACGCGGACAAATTTAGAGCAGATTGTTTCACCAAGTTTCGTTCATCTGATTTACCAAGATGGCTACATCACTGAATCTATTATATAAGTATATGTATATGGTGCTCGCCGAGATTGACTAATTACTTATTGTTAATCGAATGGGGTTTCTCCGCTTCGCGTTACAAAGTTTCCATTCCTCAGCGACACCTACATAGGTCCATCGTGCGATCTTTCACGCATAGTACCGTAAATTTCGCGCGTCAACAATTACGCATTTTATTTAATATTTTTCACACTCGATGAGACAAAAAAGTTTACCGAACTTTACGTGGAGATAAGCAGTTTTTGAGGAGGAGAGATTACGAGTTTTCCGTCGTAATAACAAAGAAAAAAAATTATTTTAGGGAAAAAAAAAGTCTTTAAGGAGGGAAATAGGGTTAGACGGTTCAAAAAATCGATTTTTTTTTTCATAAATTGTTAGTAAAACTATTGACAAATATGATCCCAAAATTTTAAATGAAAATTCCAACTCGTTCGTGAAATTTTCATGAATTTTTTTATGGTATAAAAAATGAATATAATTTATTGAAACTTTGAGAATATTTTATACATATATTTAAGTATATACTATTAAATTTTTATACATATATTTAAGTATATACTATAAAATATTAGCGACCCCATATTGCTTGTTTTTCTTGGTACTATTTTTTCAAACGCGTCTTTCTGAAAACGACTTTTTTTTAACTTGCGTACACGCTAGTTTGAAAAGTTTTCAACCAATCGTTTTGAAAAATGGCAGTTACTTTCTTCATAGTATTGCACTCTATATGAACCTAAAATCGGAAAATTATCATTATTGAAAATAATTTTTTTTTGCAAATAAAGTTGTAAAAAATGGGAAAAAATCATGCTTTTTTGTTTTGACCCCTGTAAAATATTCAATTTTCTATTTTTTTGATAGCATTTAGGTTCATATAGAAGAGAGACATATAATAAAAGTAAATTCCAACCTCGTTTGATTTCAGATGAAAATTGCGGCTTCCAGAATGTACGCAAAATACTGAGTCTGATTGTGACCTGCAATATGGGGTCGTTAATATTTTCGGTGTTTTTCAAGGAAATTCTTCAAAAATTTTATAATATATACTTAAATGTATGTACAAAATATTGTCAAAGTTTCAATAAATTATATTCATTTTTCATACTATAAAAAAATTCATGAAAATCATTGAGAAAACGCTGTCCTAACCCTATTTACCCCCTCAAGGGAAGTTTAAATGAGATTTCGAAATCGCGAATTATTACGCTCTAACAAAAGATTTCTCATTGTGGAACAAAAAACACAGAATATTTTCCAAATTTGACTACAATGTCGTTTCTGACGGTACCATTTATCGATACAGAAAAACACAAACGTCATTGCCTGTTGAGATAAAATTAGGGATGCGAGATGAGATTTAAAAAATTTGTATTTTTGTCGGAATGTCGTTTCGAGTAAAGTTCGCCCCGACGATGATTCGCGAAGATATTTTATCCAGTTAAAGGATAAAGAAGATTTAACTTTGACACGCGAGAAACAAAGTTTCGAGCGTGGTCTCAAAAGCTTTATCTTTTTTTTTTTTAAATATTTCTTTCAACAACTTCGAGATCCAGAAGAGGGTGGCCGCGATGGTATACGTGCGACAACCCCTCTCTCATTCCGTCTCTCGTTCGACGTTACACGTCGAGAACAATAATTCCAATAGCGAGGGAAAGGGAAGAGGGAAAAACGTTTCGCGAATGAAATTCCGACAGCCGACAATCCGGAAGCGAGCTAACTTCTTAATTGGAGTCTGCGTTTTGCGCGCGCGGTATTGGCGCCAGTATAGATATGTTCTGGATGTATATTGCGTGGAGAGGCTGGTCCAGAGAGAGAGAATCCTCTCGTTTCGACGTTTCTGTCCAGGAACGACGGCGGCTAAAGTTTCAATTTCACCCTCGCTAACTGTACAAACGTCCCATCGGCCTTCTCCCTTCGTTTCTCCTCCTCTCTCTCTCTTTACCCGTCTGAATTTTCCTCTATTTTCCCGTTACACACTCTTTCCTCCACGTTCGCCATATACCGAGCAATAAGCCCCCGCGACCAGCTTTCTCACTGATGAGTCTCTCGCATTCACAAAACGTGCCCTCCTCCGCACCTCAATACCAATTTTCAACATTTTCTTTTATCTCATCCTTTTGCTGTACTTTGAATGCGTGGACGTGTATACTACGTATAAACAAAAATCAACGATCGGTCGTGTTGCACGATCGTACAATTCCCAGACTCTTTTTTTCATACTATTTCGATATAACCAATTGTTTTTTTTTTTTCAAGCAGTTTTTGAAAATTTTACGAGCCTTCAGAGGCTTTGTTGGTGATGTTTGTGCAGAGCACGTTTCCTAATTTATTTACTAATTGATTCTTTTTAAAGTTAGTTCAAGATAAATGAAAGTTAAAAATTTGTGAGTTTTGATAAATTTTCAAATATGATAATGGCGAGAATTCTGAAGAAAAAAAAATTGCGTTAATTTAAAATATAATTGTACAATTGTGATTGAAAACTTTTTTTTTTTCGTTTGATTTTTTCACGATTTTTACTTCCTTACCGGAGTACGTAACTAACGCAATCCCTTTAATGATATAATTTCCATGAATATTGGATAACTGTATTGGATTGTATGAAATTAAAATTTTTTTTTTAATAACTCTACTTGAGATAATTTCACGCCATTTTTAGGATATCTAGATAATAGTTGGTAAATTCATTGCCATTAAATGTTATTTGTCATTGATTTTGGAGAAAATTGAACGAGACGTGGCAAATTTATGAAAATATCGAAATATTTTCGAATAATCAGTAACCAACGCATCTTTGTTAAGATAGTAGTCTGGTAACTTAAACCGATTTTCATGTCTTTTTTGGAGGGCGTTTTTTTGTAGGAAAATAAATATGAACCGTTTTGGATATTTAGGTTGTTTTTATTTACATATTAAAGATACAAAAAAAATTAGTTTGAAAAAATTTAATAGTTTATTATTATTATTGATCGAAGTTGGCACCTCTTTGAAAAAAAAAACTTTTTTTTCCAAAGTTCGCCATTTTGTTATTTATCCATGAAATTTAACTTCAGTAGTTCCGACCAGAATGACATGTCTATAGATTAAGAATTATCAAGAATTTTTTATTTCAGATAACATCAAGAGCCAAAATCACCGGGGCCACCCACGCGCTTTTTTTTCGAGGTGCCAACTTCGATCAATAATAATAATAATAATAATAAACTATTCAATTTTTTCAACAAAATTTTTTTTTGTATCTTTAATATGTAAATAAAAACATCCTAAATATCCAAAACGATTCATTTTTATTTTCCTACAAAAAAACGCCCTCCAAAAAAGACATGAAAATCGGCTTAAGTTACCAGACTACACTACCTTAAGGAGTTATACGCAGTCCGAAAAAGGAGACCGAAAAAAGGCGATTTTTCAAGAATTTTTCCTGGAAAGACGTTTCAATTTATTAACGCAAAAATTTATATACATATTGTGGTAACGTTTATCTTTATTTTCATATTTTTTATTTGAAAAAATAATGATTTTTAAAGCTGCTGTAGCCGATCTCCGGGAGCTCCTCTAAATCCAAAATAAAAAAATCAAAAAAGATTCTATTAGTGGATAGATAAATCTAGGTATTGATCGAAGAAATAGTCGAAATTTTTATTTTTGACAAAATGGCCGCTCCAAAAAGAAAAAATTCCAATTTTCGAACAAAATTTTTTCGTTGAATCGTTTAAAAAAAATAGAAATAATTATCGGAAATCTTATTCCTTCGATCAATACCCGAAGAATATATCTGAGAGGGTTGTGTTAAAATTGCAGATCGATCGGTTGAGCCGTTTTCGAGAAATCGTGCTCACCGACTTTGAAAGCACCGTTTTGAGAAAAACGCATTTAAAGTTTCAAAAGTCGTTTACACATGGTTAAAAATCCTTACAAATATGCATGTATCTCCGAGAATATTCGCCGGATCAATTTGAAATTTTCAGAGAATATACTCAAATGTATGTACATTCCGAAAGCGCAATAAAAAAAAATCGATTTTTTGAAATTTCCAACTGCGTATACGTTAAGACTCTCACGAGCTATCGAGTTTAAACTTTTCAAAAAATTCAGAAAGCCTTATGATCACAAGAGAAAAATTTGATTATGAGCCGCAATAATGACGAAGCAATATGCAAATGTTAATTGGCACTTTTTCGCATATTGCATTTTCTCTCAGATATTTTCTTATTCCAAAAGAAACGTCATACTCCCTGTACAATTCTCTCGTAGTTCAATTACGACGATGCTATCGAGTCAAATGTAATTTCAAATAAACGCACATGTTATTCGACTATAATTATCAGTCAGTCGTAATTTACATTAATCCAGGTTGAAATTCGTCGACAAAATCTCATCGCACGTAGGATATGGCAATTGACTTATGGCGTTGGTCGGGTCGAGCTCGCTTTACCCCGCATTATTACCCCCAATTAGGTCTATATAATTTTCAACGAACATTTCCGAGCAACAATACCCCATGAGATTAACGCGACGAATCTACGAATTCACGAGAAATGTGTACCGCACACCGTTCACGTTGAATAATGCTGCGGTAAAAGGATTCTCGTGTCGCCGTAAGGGACACAAACTACTCCTACCACCGATTTTACGAACATAGCATTTGCAGGAACGGCATTTGAAGGTAAAATTTTACGGTAACGCGCTTTTGTTGAGAAAATAAAGCGCAGAGCCCCCGTGCTAGCCGAACGATGCGAAATTTGAGAGGATCGAAATTTCGTGTAGCGGATATAAAATCTTGAGCACATTTAACAATTTTTCTTTTGTATGAAAACGTGATTTATTTATAAAACTAATTACACATCTATTTAGTATAGATATCAAGCTAATAAAAAATATTTTTTTTGTTATACAAAATGGCCGACTATTGTTATTTGCTTTTGGTATTATTTTTTTTGAGGCGCGGCGTGACAGTTGGCATCCACAATTTTTGTCCTAGAACAAAAAAAAATTCTCCTTAATCTACCGCAGAATACCGAGAGAAGTACGTAAAGAATTTTTGATTAATTAAAAACTGTCCATTTTATAAACAGTTTTATACGAAATTTTTCATTGGAAATTCACTTTTTGAGTTCAAATGCCTACAATGCTCGAATAAAACAATATTTCTCAAATTCCGTACGTAGTTCTCTAGGTATTCTGATGTAGATTAACGAGAATTATTATACTTTTGTTCTAGGTCAAAAATTGTGGCAGTAGTCGGCCATTTTGTATAACAAAAAATAACAAACAAAGATATTTTTCATTACCTCGATATTTATACTAAATAGACGTCTAATTACTTTTATAAATAAATCACTTTTTCATAGAAAAAAAAATTGTTAAATGTGCACATTATTTTATATCCGGTACCGTGGCCATAGCCTTTAAGGGGGAAATAGGGTTAGACGGTTCAAAAAGTCGATTGTTTTAATTTTATAAATTGTTAGTAAAACTATTGAAAAATATGTTCCCAAAATTTGAAATGAAAACTCCGACTCGTTCTATTGTTATAATCCATTAAGGGAGGAATTAGGGTTAGGACAGCGTTTTCTCAATGATTTTCATGAATTTTTTTATAGTATAAAAAATGCATATAATTTATTGAAACTTTGAGAATATTTTATACATATATTTAAGTATAAACTATAAAATTTTTGAAGAATTTCCTTGAAAAACACCGAAGAAAATTTATGACTGCCTTGACTTTGTTTTTCTTGGTACTATTTTTTCAAACGCGTTTTTCTGAAAACGACTTTTTTGAACTTGCGTACACGTTAGTTTGAAAAGTTTTCAACCAATCGTTTTGAAAATTGGCAGTTACTTTCTTCATAGTATTGCGCTCTATGTGAACCTAAAATCGGAATATTATCATTATTTAAAATAATTTTTTTTTGCAAATAAAGTTGTAAAAATGGCAAAAAATCATGCTTTTTTGTTTTGACCCCTGTAAAAAATTCAATTTTCTATTTTTTTGATAGCATTTAGGTTCATATAGAAGAGAGACATATAATAAAAGTAAATTCCAACCTCGTTTGATTTCAGATGAAAATTGCGGCTTCCAGAATGTACGCAAAATGCTGAGTCTGATTGTGACCTGCAATATGGGTTTGCTAATATTTTCGGGGTTTTTCAAGGAAATTCTCCAAAAATTTTATAGTATATACTTAAATATGTGTATAAAATATTCTCAAAGTGTCAATATATTATATTCATTTTTTATACTATAAAAAAATTCATGAAAATCATTGAGAAAACGCTGTCCTAACCCTATTTCCCTCCTTCAGGGATTATACGCAGTTGGTAATTTCAAAAAATCGATTTTTTTATTGCATTTTCGGAATGTATATATATTTGAGTATATTCTCTGAAAATTTCAAATCGATCCGGCAAACATTCTCGGAGATACCTGCATATTTGTAAAGACGCTCGGAGCGTTACAAAGTAGGCGGCCTAAACTTTGAACGCGTTTTGCTCAAAACGGTGTTTTAAAAGTCGATGAGCACGATTTCTCAAAAACGGCTCAACCGATCGGTCTGCAATTTTAACACAACCTTCTCAGATATATTCTCCGGGTATCGATCAAAGGAATAAGATTTCCGATAATTATTTCTATATTTTTTAAACAATACAACGAAAAAATTTTGGTCGAAAATTGGAATTTTTTCTTTTTGGAACCGCCATTTTGTCAAAAATCAAAATTTCGACTATTCCTTCGATCAATACCTAGATTTATCTATCCACTAATAGAATCTTTTTGGTTTTTTTATTATGGATGATCCAAACCGGAGATATCATGCTAACCGCCGGACACCTTTTTTTAGAGGAGCTTCCGAAGTTCCGGCTATAGCAGTTTTAAAAATGATTATTTTTACAAATAAAAAATATGAAAATAAAGTTAAAAGTTACCACAATACCTATATAAATTTTTACGTTAATAAATTAAAATGTCTTGCCAGGAAAAATTCTTGAAAAATCGCCTTTTTTCGGTCTCCTGACTGCGTATAGCTCCTTAATATTTGTTCGTTTGGGATTTGTTATAAGACGTCTTTTCGACGAGTTAAAAAGCATTATTAAGAGACCCCCCCGTGGCCCCTTAAAAATGTATCATGCCGGCATGTATTGAAGTACGTTTTTCCACCGCAATAAGCCATGTATGCAAAACTTTTTCACTTTTCCGCACAAAGTTTCGCTGCTTAAGTGTATATGCGCGGAATCTTTAGTATATATGGTAAAAGAGCGAAGGAAAAAAAGGAAATAGGAAAAAGAGGGAAAACGATGTGTCTGAATAAGGTGAAAAGAAGGATCGACAAAGACGACGAGATAAACTACTTCCGGGGTTGTATCCGGTGAGTATCTCTAGGTGTTGAACTTCGCGAGGATGAGCATTCAACGATATACACTATTTTATATAGAGTTATGTGCATAGCAATCGAGATTCACGAAGGAGAAGTAGAAGAAGAAGTAGAGGAAGAACGAAAAGAAGCATCCGGGAACTTTTTGATCGAAGCTTTCCCGACAACTTTTCCGGAAGCTCGTGCTTCGAGTATGTCCAGCGATAACTGTACGCTTAAAGCATCATATATGTATATAGAATTCTTTTTTTTCTCGTGTACCCCGTATACTTTTATCACGTTTATCCACTGTACATAGCTACAGTACAATATATCGATAGAATGATTTTTTTTTCGTCGTCAAAAAGACGAAACCCTTACCGTGAATCATATGTATCCTTCCCTCTCTCTCTTTCTCTCTGTCACTCGTGTCCAACGGCCAAAAGTATCGAGAGTTTGTGAGAAAAAACTGGTGGCATCGTGTCGCTCGACACCCTCGGAAAACTCTTACGTATATAGTGGAAATTCAACGCTATATAAAACGCGAAAATATACGAGGGGTGACCCAAAAAAAAACGGGAATTGCGCTGTGGCGGGGAGGGAGAGTGGGGGAACCCATTTTTCGACCAGGTGTCCGTTGGGGACACGTCTCCTGAGTTAGTGTGCGAAGTTCCGTCGCCGTGAGTGCATCGGTTCGCCCGTGGGAATTTTTGTAGTGAAACAACTTTTTTCATTTCGGCGAAAACGCGATGGCCGATTGTCGAGAGCAACGCGAGGCTGTGAAATTTTGTTTCCTGTTGGGGAAATCGGCCGCGGAAACTACTGTAATGCTCAAGACTGCTTATGGAGATGCTGCCCTAAGTAAAACCAGAGTCTACGAGTGGTTTTCACGTTTTAAAAATGGAGAAACATCAATTGAAGAACAACCCCATTCAGGACGCCCCTCAACGTCAAGAAGTGACGAAAACGTCGACAAAATCAATGCTCTCATTCGCGAAGACCGTCGCCGAATCATTGATCAACTCTGTGAGATGTCTGGGATATCATGGAGTTCAATTCAGAGGATTTTATCCAAAGATTTGCACACGAGCAGAGTTGCAGCCAAATTTGTCCCTCGCCTTCTCACAGACGAGCAAAGGGAGCGTCGACTTCAGGCATGTTTTCAACTTCGAAATCAGCTCGAAGAGGACCCTGAACTTTTTTCCAAGGTGATTACCGGTGATGAATCGTGGTGCTATGGATACGACCCCGAAACAAAGCAGCAATCAAGCGTTTTGCCACTGTGAAGGAGGTAAAACAAAAATCGCTGGAAGGCCTGAAGAACATCCCGATAAGTGAATTTAAAAAATGTTTCGAGCATTGGAAGGATCGTTTGCAGTGGTGCGTTGTGGTCAAAGGAGAATACTTTGAAGGTGATGAAAATTTGGTGTAAAAATATTAAAAAATAAAGAAATTATGACGAAATTCCCGTTTTTTTTTTTTGGGGTCCCCCCTCGTATATCGATATCTATAGATTATTGACGATTGTGGTTAGATGAAATTTACGATGTGAAATAAATAAAAATAAAGGATAAAATTCGGTAAACAAGTGCACAACGATATACAACAAGCGCCTGGTGTAGTGCAATAAAAAGTAGCCAGTCAGAAAAGTTTTGACAAAAAAGTGAAGTGAAAATAAGGACGATAGTCATCGTGGACAGAGAGTGTGGAAAAGAGGACATCTCGTAAAATTCTCGTTCACGTTTCTTTTTACGCCGATCCACCCCCCCCCCATCATGAAATCCGTACGAAATAAGTTTTTCGTTCTTTCGTCTGTCGCGAGTTTTCCATTGCAGCGCAAAGTATGTGCGAGAAAAGCCACGTCTCTGTTCTGTATTACGCCCACGGAAACTTGTCTGCTATCGGGCTATTTCCTCGTTTCGCGGTGCACAGATTTGAACAAACGTGTATAAATACGTGTATATGTTATATATATACGCTGATACGAGTTTTCATTTCGCTGTATGCGGAAACATGACGAAAAATGTCAAACGGCACGACAAGTTTTCTCGTTTGAGAGCGCTGACTCGTTGTGTTTCATACACGTGGTTTAAAGGGGAGAACACCAGTGTCAAATGGAGGTGAACAAACGAGAATGATGAGAAGTTGGCAACATATTATTTAACTTCCGATTGACACCAAAGATTTAAGCCTGTTAACTGTTCGATTGAGACAAAGAAGAAGGCCGCGAAATTCTCGATGAAATTATAAAAACGCCCGGGATTGGCACACCTTTGAAATTAACTTTAATTTCAAAGGCGTGCCAATTTTTTTTAAAACAATATTTTTCCAAATCCCTATGTACTTCTCTTCAAAATATCATATTATTAACGAAAACACTCGGTATTTTTTTTCAGATCGACGTTGAAGAGAGTTCTGCTGCGTGCCGCGGAGATGACAGCACCTGACGCGAGAGCTTCCCCAGCGCCACCATGCGGCGTGAAAAATGTGAAAAAAATGTTTTTTGATACATTAATAAACAAGGAACAAAACCCAAAAAAAATTTTCGAATATCTCTTTTTTTTTCCCACAAAAAAAAAATTCTTGAAAAATGTGAAAAAAAACAGGGGGTCACAGTGGTGTTATCCCTTAACAGACCTCGTATACCGTACGTTGGGTATATTTACCCTACACATATAGTGTAATAACGCACAAAATATTGCCCATCTCAAAACTGCGAAAAAAGTGATTTATCTTAAGAAATAAAGTTTACTGCAATTGAACAACAAGCCGCGATCATTTAAATCGAGTACATTTCCATAATCGTGGAAAAATGTCCATTCGTGCCACATTTAAAATCTCTTTTTACAAGATCCCAAATTATACGACATCGAAAGCAAATTAATTACGTTCGAAACAACTTGCGTCGGGGACTCGATGAAATTTATTTCAGCTTGACAATACCACTTTTTCCTTTTCCGTCTCAACGACTCCAAGTTTTCCCCCTCGACTAAATGGCACAAAAGCGGATGTGAGGAGATGTACGATTGTTAAAAAAAAAAGCATCGAACGATCGTTCCTTTGGAATTTTCGATAGGATTTTTTGTTTCTTATTCTAGAGTTAAAAGAGGAATGACACGAAGGCCCGGGCCGCAATGTAATTAAATAACAAACATATATTCTTGATCGATCGTTTTCCAATTGATTCTCCAACACATCTTCAAAGTTCCAACGTTCAAATATTGCAATATGCCACGGAGATCGAAATGTCCCGAGGGGGGTGGGAGGACAGCAATTGAGAATTTCTATTGGAATTGTTGTTTCTGTTTGGACGAGAGAGCACGGCGGTATAGAAACGAGATCCGTATCGCCGCAAAGTAACCGAGAGTTTCTCGGGAAACTTGCTCTCATAGTAGGCCAGAGAGTTGCGCGAAAGCACGTCACTGTGCTTGCGGTTCGAACCGTTGATGCCAACACGTAACACGGTGCACATATAAAATCTGTTGGTGTAGCAGAGAAAAGGGGCGTAACTCCGACGATTTAGAACGTAAATTAACGTGTGTTGAGAGTCCTTTTGTTGCGCTCGATGCGTACGCGCAAGTTTGGTGTATTGTAACACCGGTTATACCAGCAGAGAAGCAGAGGTATCAGAGTGTGGTAGTTACCGTGGCATTACATAGTACTCCCGTAGTGTGTTTGCCGACGAGCCGGAAGTGTGCCGTTCCACAGAGTGTACAATCCAGGAGGAGCTGGTATCGCGTTACCTATAGCAACGTTTCGCTGGCACACTAGCGCGCGCGCGGAAACCGAAGCACCGAGAGAAGCGTGATATTGCCGCATCGTAGAGCACGATGGAATCTTGTAAACGGGGATATATAGACCCATCTCGCAATTTACAATCTCAACCTCTTCCTCCTCGTCCCATCGCTCTCGCCGGAACCTCGAGAGGACCGCGCAAGTCCCTCGCGCTACAAGGTTTACACTGTGTCACAACGTACACGGGTATATTTCACGCTCTGAAAATTCGTGTAACGTTTTTGTGACCCTCCAAAATTGAGGACTGTGACGACGAGAAGAAAGAGCACGAGAAAAATGTCTTCGCGGAAATCTTGACTGTGAAAGCTGTATTTTAAGGGCGGGGTAAGGGTTTTCACTTTCGAAAAATCGAATTTTGTTTTGTCTTATCTTATTGTTTAATATTTCAAGAATATGTCCTTAAATTTTAAACCGATCTAAGCAATATTCTTGAAGTTATTGTCTTATTAATCTCCTGGCCTTTAACGCTATACCTCTAACAGCTGCGGGCGGTCGGGCTAGCAGTGCAGCTGTCGAACAAGTATACAGTTTATTCATTGCTATTGTGTATATAGTATATAGTGTATACTATACACTACAATATTTTAAAAGAAGAAACGAGCGAAGAAAGGAGCTGGAATCGATGATTCTGTGCAAGTTGGAAAAAAAAAAAAATTTCTTCACTTTTTTACTTCATAAACTTTAGACGCGTTTTTCTCAAAACTACTTTTTCAAAGTCCGTGTTCACTGCTATTTAAAAACTACTTGACCGATTCATTTCAAACTTTGTACACATTTTCTACATATAAAATACCTCCCCCCAACGTTTAGTTAAATTTTTTTTTTCACATTAAGGGTGTTTCCTACCCACAAAATGGCGGAATTTTTCGTGGAAAATAACAGTTCACACTTTAGATGGCCGCCAAAAATTTTTAAATGAAAAAAAAAATTATCAGGGAACGTTGAGGGGAAGATTTGATTATAATTTGACTAAATTTTCATGGTTTTTCATTTTCAGATAATTTCCGGCCGAGTTATAGTGAATACCGCAAATTGTTTTTTTTCCAAGACGTTCTGGGGGAAGCTCTGTTACGGGCTTATGCTTCAATATTTCTGCATGAAAAAATTGCACAACATTGTCAAAAGTATGCTCAATAATGTACAAAAGGTTCGAATAAAATTGCTCAATCCATATTTGAGAAAAAAAATCGAAAAAAAAGTGTTTTTTTTACGCTGAAACCCTTACCCCTCCCTTAATCTTCCAACGTAGAAATTGCCAGTATAATTCTACTGGCCAAGCTTTGGGCCAATATTGGCGGCCAAACTTTGGCAGCCAGTATTGTTTCAGTACTGGCTGACAATCTGGCCAAGCTTTGGATCAGTATAAAATATCGTCTTGTGCCAGTACTGGTTGTCAATCTGGCCGCACTATGGGCCGGTATAATAACCAAATCTGGGCCAAAATAGGCTATAAAATACGGCCAAACTCTGGCTTCGATACGGGCTTAGTACTGGGCTATAGAAAATGCCAATCCTGAGAGTATTTCACTTTAACAGTTGCGTTCTGTAATGTAATTGTAGATTAAGTTATTCCGATCAAAAGTCCATTATTTTGCAAACAACCAAATTGTTGAATTATAATTTGCCCCGAACATGAAATTGCACGATTAATACAATATTTTTTAGTGTAACATTTGCTTCATACAGCCTATATTTTATAAACACTGTTCTATAAACATTTAATTACGTATTTTAGACCTGTATATGTACTTAGTCTCTTATTAATAAAAACTACTCCGAGTATTTAGTATATATCAAGTGCATTTAATTATCAAACATTTATGCATAAACAACCCAGACAACACAGACATCCAAAGGACGTCCTGAAAACATCCGAAGAACGTCCTTATGTCGAAAGTACATCCTTTGGACGTACGTGTGCTGCTTGGGAAACATCTGGTAACGTGGTAAAAAGAAATATGAATTACTCCCAGAGAGAAATAAAATTTAAATAGACATTGGATCGGCGTCCACTAGACGCCAAAAGTGTCTAAAAGACGTCGATTCGATATCCATTTAATTTGCCATTCCTCGCTGAGATGTAATTTGCACCGTCGGCAAAATCGTCCGCCAAGATCCGGCCCAATGAAATAACCAGTATTGGTACGACCGTTGGTGCCAGTGGTAAGCCAGAAGTTTGCCAGATCTGGGCCAAAGTCCGGGCCAAAGTCCGTACCAAAGTCTGGTCCAAAGTCTGGTCCAAAGTCAGAGCCAAAGTCCGGGCCAATTAAATAGCCGGTACTGGCCCGACCGTTGGTGCCATTATAACGGCCGGCTATTACACTCCTGTACCGAATCTGTACTGGCCCAATACTGGCAGCCAGTACCGGCACTACGGCAACCAATATTGGCCCAACGCTCGGCCGTTACAATTTTTCTACGTGGGTTGTTATTCTTTTTCGTCAAGCTACCGCTCGTGAATCAACTCATTGGTCACCGATCGTTAAGTTTGATCGTGAAACAGTCCATATGCGTGTGCGTCCGTTAAGTGTGATTTGGAGATAATTGCGCTACCGGCTGGCTAGCCGGGTGCGCGAGAGCAATTTGCTATCGTGCTTCAAAATGGCGGACGGCTTGCGCGCCAAATGGCGGACGCCTCGAGTCTTGCTTCGCTGCTGCTGTTCCCGTTTTTCAATGGAAATTCTTGTAACGACAACGAAAATTGCGATTGTCGACGGTTGAATACGGTTTCTACAAGATTTTTCCTTTCATTTAATAAAAATTTGTGACAATAATAACTGTCTTACGTGCGATTGGTACGATAAATCTTGCTTAACTGAACCCGGACGTCACGCACGTTGATATCCCCATTCGGCAAATACTGCGTCGTCGAAAGTTCGCGAAAAGAACAACAACAAAACATCAATGATCAAAGAACGAGAACGAGGGGATAGTAAAGGTCGAGAACAACAAAGTGAAGACGTACGGGGATTTTGGGCGTCACATAGTAACGGCAATTTGTGGAGAAAAGAGCTTTTGTGTGCGGTGCCGTTCTTCATGAAAGAGGAAGAGATAGAGATGAGGTGGAGGATGGAGAAATCCCATAAGAAGTGGAGAGAAAGAGACGAAATTGTGGAAGCTGAAGAGAGCATCAATCCAATGGACCATATGTATATTTATAAGGGGGAGTTTTGCTCTGTCCGATAAAAGCGAAAAGGCGAAAGGAAGACGCTTCTTCTCGGAAAGTGTGACGACCGAGAGCACGATAAAAAAAAACTCGTTGCTGAAACTTTATATATATATATGAAATAAGTACATATATGTACTCTCCGTTCGTAGGAGAATAAAGTGACGACGACGACGGCGCCCGACAGTCTGGCCAATATTTTACTATCCAACCGGCGAATCGAGCTTTTCTCCTCCTCGTTTTATTCTCTCCCAATCCCTCTCGCTGCTTCGAATGTCCCTTTAGCCGTTCGAAAAACCAAGGAGTGGAAACGCCGGAAGTAAGACCAAGAGAGAGGGAAAGAGAGAGAGATCGTGGAAAAGCCGAGAGAAAAACGAGGAACGCGATGAAATGTGCGCGGGATTCGGAATGAACGTGTACAAAACGAAAGGAAATAGAACGCGGTAGTGAGGAGAAAAGCGCGAAAGACAGAGAAGACGATGTGAATGGCGGGGGTGGATTCTCATTCCATTGGCGGCGTAGGTAACGCAGCCACGATCTCGACGCCGGCGACGTTGTCGTCGTCGTCGTCGTTCGTCGTTTCTGCTCCGCGTGCTAACGCTCGCAGTCGATGAAAATGTTCTGAAATCTCTCGGTCGCGCATTTCCTCTCCAGTATGCTATGCATACATACAACGAATGAAAATGTCTATGGACTCAACTTTGAGACTCCAGACAGCGTATAGCCCACTCGGGCACTTTCCCCCTTTGGTACACAACTCCTCTATATTTGTATATATATATATAGATAAAAGTTTCTCTACGTAGTTGCGTATAGTTTATCTTTTCATTTTTTCTAACGGGGGAGATACTCCGTACTCTGTAGTACTAAGATTTGAAGGAAGGAAAGTCTTTGGACAAGAATCGCGATCCTTCCTTTTGCTCGCCTTAGGAGCTTTGTGTGGCCGTGAGAAAAAAAAAACAAACGAATTTTTAATCAGCCTGTTGGAAATATTGTCAATAAAGAAAAAAATGCCATACGGACAATAAAATGTTTGTACGCATTGTTACGTTTAATGAAATTGGAAAAATGAATATTTTGGTTATTGAATTTAAGGAATCACATACCCCTGAAATTTTCAAAAAATCAGTTTTTTCTTCACAAATTTGTATTCTTTATACTTTGGAGAATTAAAAAAAAAAACTTTTAAGAAAATTCCACTCCGTCGCAAAGTTATAGCAATAAATTTAAGGGAGGAAATAGGGTTAGACGGTTCAAAAAATCGATTTTTTTTTAATTTTATAAATTGTTAGTAAAACTATTGAAAAATATGTTTCCAAAATTTTAAATGAAAATTCCGACTCGTTCTATTGTTGTAAGCCATTAAAGTAAGTGGCTCTCCTTCAGGACCCGAGCGCGCCACGTGTATAACCGAGCGGTCACTCATTTTTTCAAACGCGTTTTTCTGAAAACGACCTGTTTTGAACTTGCGTACACGCTAGCTTAAAAAGTTTTCAACCAATCGTTTTGAAAATTGACAGTTACTTTTTTCATAGTATTGCGCTCTATATGAACCTAAAATCGGAATATTATCATTATTTAAAATAATTTTTTTCTTGCAAATAAAGTTGTAAAAAATGGCAAAAAATCATGCTTTTTTGTTTTGACCCCTGTAAAAAATTCAATTTTCTATTTTTCTTTATAGCATTTAGGTTCATATAGAAAAGAGACATATAATAAAAGTAAATTCCAACCTCGTTTGATTTCAGATGAAAATTGCGGCTTCCAGAATGTACGCAAAATGCTGAGTCTGATTGTGACCTGCAATATGGGGTGGCTAATATCTTCGGTGTTTTTCAAGGAAATTCTTCAAAAATTTTATAGTATATACTTAAATATATGTATAAAATATTCTCAAAGTTTCAATAAATTATATTCATTCTTTATACTATAAAAAAATTCATGAAAATCATTGAGAAAACGCTGTCCTAACCCTATTTCCTCCCTTAACCGGAGATTGGGTTCACTTTTTGTACCTAACAGAAATATTTTTTAACTTTTTTTTTTTTGTAAATCTTGATAATTATTATTCTCTATAGTCTGTCGAGAGATTTTTTTAATTTTTCGCTTGGACGATTTTTTATAAATTATTAAACACTAAATTTTTTCTTTAAATTGCGTACTAAAGTTTTAAATACTGTAATGTCTTTATAATTGAAAAAAAAATAATAATTCCACCGTCAGACTATTACTACTACATTATTTTACTAGATTCTTTTTGATTTTTGCAGATTGGTCAATTTTTGATGAAGTTACGATGTCGACAAGGAGGCGCCATGGTTTTTCATCACTAGTCCCTTTATACCCATAAAAAATAATGTTAATATTGAAAAAAAAAATTTTTTTAATTTTTCTTTTTACAGTTGAGGAGTTAATAAAAAATGTGAGATCAACAATTCAATTTTTTTTCACCATACAACCTTTATAATAATTCTTTCAAATTTACTCAGTCTTCAGCGCGGGCAACGGTACGTGAGCCCTTAAACTTATAAAAAAAAAAAATCTATCCGAACAAGTATGTAGTACAATATTACGCGAATGGCAAGGGTAAGCAATTCATTTTTTATACACAATTCAATGGAATCCTTGAAACAAAAGTTACGTTCGTATTCGCACGCGCATACACCCACGCCACACACACACACACAGGCCAACGTGCAATTCAATAATTGAACACGTTACCAACGACTAGGAGAATTCGAAACGATCGAATAAAACCGTTTAGCATCGATCGATGTTGCGCGAAAAAACGTGAAACTCGACGAGATTTCACTCGATCAGCTTTACACTAGCGACAACATTTGTGTTCTTTGTGGCGTGTATATATATATATATATATATATATATATATAATTATAGATCCAGACACTTCTCTCTGATATATTGTGCAACAAAATCGATTCCGGTAGTGCGCGAGGTATATACGGAAAATTTATACTATAGACGTGTTTTATAAGCTCAAGAGTTACGAGCGTACTTGTGTAATGCGACAAAGAAAATCGCGTGGGCTCTCGCACTCCATATAAACACACACGAGAAATAAAAGTGTGATATAATGTCGCGGTTTCAAAAAAAAACGCCCCAAGTTTGACGTGTACGGCTCGATCGAGAGACTTCGCTCCTTCCTACGATAATTTACATTTTATTATTAGAATACGATTATCATCGAGTGTCCGTTGTTCCTCTATCTATAGCCACGCTATTGCAATTCTATCGAAACGTCAATTTTTTTTTTTTTTTTACTGCAATTGACGCTAATCGATTTTTTTTCTTTCTGCTTTTCAACATTTCGAAAAATTAACTCCCTTCGCATTTGAAAATTGGCAAAACGCTCGTTTATGGAAAATCCCAAACGAAATATAAACGAATATACAAAAAAAATGTAAACGGAATTCTTTTTTTTTTTTTATATATATTTGTCATATTGAAGAAAAATTTAGATCTTACAATTTTTTACATTGTCATTTAAATATTCGTTTATATGATCGTAGAAATATTTTTGACAATCCCTCGTTTTGGGATTTCCTACATAATTTTTCAGTTTTCTCTTTTAGGGAGATTGCGAAGAATCGCGTGGAGGGCGCCTCTCCTTGTAAGATTAAAAAAAAAAAATAAAGTAAACTTTTCATGGTACTTCAACTAATTAACTTTCATCGTACTTGTTTGAAAGAAAAAAAAATACCGAGTTAGGATGAATGTAATTGAAAAGAAAAACGAAACATTGAGAAATTTATCGTTAAGGGGTGATACGCAGTTGGAAATTTCAAAAAATCGATTTTTTTTTCATTGCATTTTCGGAATGTACGTATATTTGAGTATATTCTCTGAAAATTTCAAATCGATCCGGCAAATATTCTTGGAGATACCTGCATATTTGTAAGAACGCTCGGAGCGTTACAGAGTGGGCGGCCTAAACTTTGAGCGCGTTTTTCTCAAAATGGTGTTTTAAAAGTCGACAAGCACGATTTCTCAAAAAACGGCCCAACCGATCGGTCTGCAATTTTAACCACAACCTTCTCAGATATCGACGCTGCTTACGAAAAGTAGCACTATTCAAATTTCTTACGAAAACTAACACGTTTCGAATTCCACCACGAAAAGCAACGCGTTTCGATATTCGACGCGAAAACTAGCATGTTTCGGCTTTCATCGCGAAAACTAGCTTATTTCGATTTGCACTGGAAAAAGTAGTATATTTGCCGAACTAAATCGAATGAGATTCAGAACTTTCACGAATGTTTTAATAATTTTCCGGGAGCACTATAAGGAATAAATGAAAAACATTAAGGGTGTATCGCTCGTACACCCTCAAACATTTATATTCGTTTTCTATTAACAAAATAATAACATTATTGAAAATACGATTCGCAACTGCGATACGCAATGTTCCACCGCTCAAAAACTAAAATTGTTCGTCAATGATATTATTCATGACTTCAAGTTTCGGAGTTAGCGATGGAATTGAATAAAATTATTGTGTATAAAAAGTATATTCTACTTACAGTCCGAAGAATCGTTCATTGTGTTTTTATTTCATTAAAAAAAACACAATCTCGGAGTGATCAACGACTAAAGTATAAAGCACAGTATTAAGTATAAAGTGACATTGTTAACTTTGCATACACCGCAATTGTTTTCGATTTTCTTTTCTCTAATTTTTTTGACCATGGTTTTTTTTACTCCAAAATGACGAGGCATTTGCCGTTTGCCATCTTGTGATAAGCCTAGCAGACCAAAATTCAAACGGTAAAATATGTATGAAATAAATTCGAACAAAAAATAAAACGATATAAAATGACAAGCATAAATATTTCGTCAATTTGGAGTAAAAAAGGATGTTCAAAAAACGTGGAGTAAAAAATGAGAAACACTTCCAGTGATACTGGAACGTGCTAATTTTTGCGGCCAAAGTCGAAACCTGCTAGTTTTCGTGGCAAAAGCCGAAACACGCTAGTTTTCGCGCAGATATCAAGCGTGCTTGTTTACGTAAGAAATCTGAAACCTGCTAGTTTTCGTAAGCAGCGTCGATATATTCTTATGATGTTGAAGTTTGCATCGTTGGAACGCAACGGAAATAGTTTTTTAAATTTTTAGTATTGCTCTTGCTTCTCGTGCCCCATTTAGCCCCAGATTTTTTGAGGAGACCCCGAATAAAACGTTTCAACGATTTATGTCATCGATAATCTAATCTTAAGAGGGATTAATGGTGTAAAAAATTTATTTTCGTTGCATTCCAACGATGCAAGCTTCAACATCATATATTCTTCAGGTATTGATCGAGGGAATAAGATATCCGATAATAATTTCTATTTTTGTTTTTTTAAACAATTCAACGAAAAAATTTCGTTCGAAAATTGGAATTTTTTCTTTTTGGAGCGGGCATTTTGTCAAAAATCAAAATTTCGACTATTCCTTCGATCAATACCCAGATTCATCTATCCACTAATAGAATCTTTTTGGTTTTTTTATTTTAAATAATCCAAACCGGAGATATCGTGCTCACGGCCAGACACCTTTTTTTTTTGGAGGACCTCCAGGAGATCGTCCACAGGAGCAGTGAAAATCAATATTTGTTGAAACTGAAAACTGCCGATATAAAGTTAAAAGCCACCACTACATTTATCAATACTTCTCGTATTCGTCAAATAAAATCCCTTTTCAGCAAAAAATTCGTAAAAAAATACGACTTTTTTTGGCGTCGCAACTGCGTATAAACCCTCAAGCCGCCAGACTCGGTAATTTTGTCATATCGAAGATTTTTTTTTTTTAATTATGTTTTGTCGTCGTTCGATAATATTTTTCTTTCTCCCCCGTTTGGCCGCGCGCAAACAATGCGGCAATATACATTAACGAATCGGACAGACAAAAATAACGGCACGTTGGAGTGGGGAGGAAGGGAGGGGAGAATGGGGGAAGTTATCCCGTGATATTCCGCGACAGTTTGGACGAGACCGCGCCAGAGCCAATTTAAGGGTTGTCTCGACGAGGGAAACTCTCTTGAAGGATCGCCCGTTGAAAATCAGAGAGTTTATATAGACTGCGTCCGATTCCCCTTTCCTGCTCTCCTGGACACGTCTCTCGTGCTGTACCCGCTAGACTCACTTCTTCTCTTTTCGAACTGTGTGCATATATATATATATATATACATATTTATATACCGATCCTGTGTATATATAACCGGCGGGTGAGAAAGTTTGGAATGCCGTATCCGGGAAAATGCGGTACCGTGTACGGCGAGAGCCGAAGGAAAATCGTGACAGTGAGGAGGAGAAGGAGGAGGCCAGATAGGATTGACGGATATATATATATATAAGTCCATATAATTTAACAGATGAAACGAGAAATTCACCGGTCATTCCCTCTATTTCTATCAGGACATCCTCCTTCTCAAATATTCAAACTCGCAATCCGTGCTCAAAACCCAAAGAAGAACGGGAAAGGGGAGAATGTGAGGGTGAGAGAGAGAGAAAGAGAAGAAAATTAGATTATTAGTATTTATCTTGACGTTGCGAAAAAAAATGTATGAAACCTCTCGTCTCTCTGCACACAATTTAGCATTAAGGCCGTAGTCTGGTCTAGAGCGAGATTTTTGACGTCATTTCTAATGTGCAATAACGTTTAAGGGGGGGTAGGGTTTTTAAATTATTTTTTTTGTATTTTTTTTTTAATATTTTTTTTTCTGAATGAACAATATGTCGAGAATATTGTGTATAAATTTTAAGGTAGTTCTAACACAAGAAATGGGAGGGGATAGAAGGAGCGGTGCGCGAGGCGGGCAGCCACGTTGTCATGCTCACGAGTTCTTCTAGCCTCAAAACAATATTTTTTCAATAATCCATACTTTTTTACTGTATGGTCGAAAATTTACTGTAAAATATATGTTATTCTTCATCTACTAAACTACTTTCATGCCAAATTTCGAGAATTTTTCATTACTCCTTCGTACATTTTGGTGACTAAATATCCGGGAAGTGCTCATTTTGTACGGTATAGGTATACGTTCGTATGCAAATTTTGCAATTTTTGATAAACGATATCTTGAAAACGGTACGGTGAAACAGTCTCAAATTTCGCATAAGTATTCTTCAGTACTTTTTCTAGGTTTTCCCAAAAATTCATTAAATTTGCATTACTCTTCATTTGCGTTAGAACTACCTTAAGTCAATCGGAGTAAAACTAACGGAGTTACAGCGTTTCAAACGACCGGCCGTGATACCTGATTTACCTGATACCTGAAACTTTAAATCGATTTTCCCGAAAACGTCATTTTTTAAGTTTGTGAACATTAGAACTCAAAATCTACTGAACCGATCCTTTTGAAAATTTAAACATTACTTCTTCACATAAATCAACAGGTAATCAGGAGGAGTTTTTTTTTTTCAATTTTTTCAATTTTTTAATAACAAATTAAGCGCGATTTTTTTAGCTAAAATTGCGTTTTTCACTTCCAAGTGCTGCAAAAAATAGAATAAAAAAAAAAAAAACTCTTCCTGATTACCTCGAGAAATACATCACCTTTAAAATGCATATCAATTTTTTTGTTTCACATGAGCCGGTAACGAGTTATAATGTTCACCGCAATCCACTTTTTTTCAAGGCGCCTCTGGAGATTTAACGTCACCGGCTTATTTATCAATATTTTTAATTGAAAATTTTTTCTGAGATACTTCAATAGTTGTACAATAATATGTAATTCTATTTAATAAAATTATATTACTCATGTCGCCGCAAAAAAATCATAAAAATATGCTTTTTTTTCGCCTTTAAAACCCTACCCCCCCTTAAACCGTTGAAGTTGTCTTGATGAAAATTTACACGTGCATTTATTGATCCTTAGAGAATACTTGTACATTAAAAAAAAACATTATTTTAAATATTTTCATGTAGTGTTTTGCCTTGTTGCAACATGGTGCGCCGAAATCGGCGCCCACTCTGGACGATCTTGTATGCATCTGAAAAAAAAAAATATATATATTCTCAATCTGTATGAGTATTCTGAGCACTGGTAGCAGAATTGGTACTTGAAAAAATTTTTTATTGAGTCGAACAATAATTTTGCCGACATTTTATAACTCGTCGAATACCCGAAAATGTATGAAATATCATTAATGAAAGTTCAACAGGCCGCCATTTTGTCAAAAAATTTTTTCAAGTAACAATTCTGCTACCAGTGCTCAGAATACTCATACAGATTTGAGAATATATATTAGGGTGGTTCTTAATTTTGTGATGTTGGAAATTCTTTGGTATTGTTCCTTGAAAGTGATCAACATATCCAGAAAAAAAATTGGGCGCAAGCGGAACTTTGTCCGATAATTCTAACCCACCCCACCGAGCTGTCGAATTTTTATATGAAAAAATGCATGCATTCAAAATTTTGTTAAGAAAATTGTTTATCATTTCAAAACTATTCGTGATAAAAAAAATTTATATTGTGTTTTTATAGGAAATTTAATGCTCTACACAAAAAGGTATCTTGTAAAATTCTTGTGAATCTAATATTTATCACGTTATTAGCAAAAAAACTGTCATCATTTATTCCAAAAGTCCACCTTTATGGCCAAAACAGGAGTTTGACTTCGAAAAACTGCAATGTATTATTCATATGCAATTAGAAATATGAAGAGATACGTAGTGCACTCAATAACGGTATGTGAACGATATTTAAATTTTCAATTTTATCAATTTTATTATCATTCGTGATAAATTTTTCTTCTTTGATCGATAAGGACATTGATTTCTTTATCAGTTCCAAATCGATGGCTTTTTTTCGAAAGATTTGAAATCAACTCCTCATTTTTTGATATCGATGTGAGCGAGTGGATTTCTAATGAAAATTATTTACAAGGCTTAAAAATAGTTAAAGGAATTAAAGCGGTTAACGATGTTGCAGAAAGAGGAGTGAAACTTATTACAGAGTACAATGATCGTCTCACACTTATGACGAAGATCAGAAGCAATTCATTGTACAAATAATTGAAGAATATAAATAAAAAAATCCTGATATTAACAAAGCAACTTTGCTCCAACCGATGTAATTCATTATTGTAAGTTGATTTTTTAAATATATGACATCGTTCATTATAATTCACAATAAAATTGATAAAATTGAAAATTTGAATATTGTTTACATTTCATTGTTGAGTGCGCTACGTATTTCTTCATAATCTTATATACATACGAAAAATAAATTGCAGCTATTCGGCGTCAAACTCCTGTTTTCACCATAATGATCGACTTTTGGAATAAATTATGACAGTTTTTTGCTAATTACGTGATAAATATTAGATTCACGAGAATTTCACAAGATACCTTTTTAGTAGAGCATTATATTTTCTACAAAAACGTTAGATAAAATTCTTTTATCATAAATAGTTTTGAAATAATAAACAATTTTCTTAACAAAATTTTGAATGCATGCATTTTTTCATATAAAAATTCGACAGCTCGGTGGGGTGGGTTAGAATTATTGGACAAAGTTCCGCTTGCGCCCAATTTTTTTTCTAGATATGTTGATTACTTTTGAGGAACAATACCAAAGAATTTCCAACATCACCAAATTAAGAACCACCCTAATATATATATATATTTTTTTTTTTCAGATGCATACAACATCGTCCGGAGTGGGCGCCGATTTCGGCGCACCATGTTGCAACAAGGCAAAAAACTACATGAAAATATTTAAAAAAATTTTTTTTTCTTAATGTACGATTATTCTCTAAGGATCAATAAATGCCCGTGTAAATTTTCATCAAGACAACTTCACCGGTTTAAACGTTATTGCACATTAGAAATGACGTCAAAAATCTCGCTCTAGACCAGACTACGGCCTTAATTATCGATATCCTTATCACGACATAAATTGTTTCTATTTACAGTATCTACGTTCAAAGTCTCGAAGCGGAAATCCGGAAAAACAAGAAATTCCCTAAAATGAGACTACCGTCGTAAAATAAGAAAATTGACGAAATTCGAAAATTCGATTAGCCGAACTAGTCAGTAGTACACACGATAAAAGAATCTTGCTGAGCAAGAATGTGTTATGAGAGGGAAAAAAAAAAGCGAGGAGTTGGTGGTCGTTAACTATCTCAGATGCGCGCGCATTTGTAAACGGAACGATGCATTTAAATTTGTGAATATGTAGCACATGTGTTTACCATACATGTATATATGGCTTTTCCTCTGCATGCGTTCCAATGTATATTAATGGACAAGAGGAGAGAATCAGGATGGACACAGGAGCTGAGCAAACTACCTCGTTGCCCGGGCCAGTACCATCGCGCTCATAGAGGGAGAGAAACCGTGAGAGATAGAGAGATGGAGTTAGAGTTACTCGTGCCAAAAAGGTATTCCGTAATTCCCGTAGTACGAAATTCCATTTGCAATTCCGTTCTGGCTCTCGAAACAATCGTACAGTCCGAAGTTAACGTCAACGTTACTCCGCGACAGCTCGACTGTAATGTCGAATAGACTCTCTCACTTTTTTTCTCTCTCTCTTCTCATTCTTTCACAAATACAGCATCCGGACAAATCAAGTAATATGAGAATCGAATTTTCTATATCATAAGATTAAAAATCCGAGAAGCAGAGAAACTCCTCACAACTAATCTACACATAGCAATTACTTTCTTTATTTTCCTATTTATCATATCATTTTTCTCGCAGAGTGTCAAGAGACACGACAGCGTCTTTGTACAGCTATTGGCTCGTATAACACAAAGTGATGAACGGGGAGGAAAAATATCGATTTTTTTTGGAGGAAAAATACGGATTTAAAAAAATGTGAAACAATCTTTACGCGCGTTGGGAGTAAATCGGTCGATAGGGTACGTCGATGCCACGTCGTGGTGACGCTCCCCTCCAATCAACTCTGCGCACAGGTTGATTGCGCACGCAGAGGCGCGATTCTGAACCAGTAGCAATATCATAGCGTCTGGCACTAGCGAGCAACAGCCAATTGCAGGGAAGATTCCAGCGGAACGACGCGACTCCTCATAGGCTATCGCTTGCCAACGACACCGCGTCTACGGTCGTTGCAAGAAGAAATCATTTCCCATTGACACCTGGATGTGCTATGACTATCCATAAGACTCAAGGGTCTTACAGCGAGATTGTTTACGAATATAACAAAACTCATTCTATACAATTATTATGTGTAGCCCTATCGCGAGTAACAAGTATCGAAGGCTTATACATATATACACGTAACAATGATCGAAAATTCTACCACTGTAGACGAATTGATCCATCAGTTGTAGAGTTGCATGAAGCATTTAAAAGATTATCGCTTAAGGGAGAACACCACTGTGACCCCCTGTTTTTTTTCACATTTTTCAAGAATTTTTTTTTGTGGGAAAAAAAAGAGATATTCGAAAAATATTTTTGGGTTTTGTTCCTTGTTTATTAATGTATCAAAAAACATTTTTTCCACATTTTTCACGCCGCATGGTGGCGCTGGGGAAGCTCTCGCGTCAGGTGCTGTCATCTCCGCGGCACGCAGCAGAACTCTCTTTAACGTCGATCTGAAAAAAAATACCGAGTGTTTTCGTTAATAATATGATATTTTGAAGAGAAGTACATAGGGATTTGGAAAAATATTGTTTAAAAAAAAAAAGGCACGCCTTTGAAATTAACTTTAATTTCAAAGGCATGCCTATTTTTTTTAAAACAATATTTTTCCAAATCCCTATGTACTTCTCTTCAAAATATCAGATTATTAACGAAAACACTCGGTATTTTTTTTCAGATCGACGTTGAAGAGAGTTCTGCTGCGTGCCGCAGAGATGACAGCACCTGACGCGAGAGCTTCCCCAGCGCCACCATGCGGCGTAAAAAATGTGAAAAAAATGTTTTTTGATACATTAATAAACAAGGAACAAAACCAAGAAAAATTTTTCTAATATCTCTTTTATTTGCCACAAAAAAAAATTCTCGAAAAATGTGAAAAAAAACAGGGGGTCACAGTGGTGTTAACCCTTAAAGTGTCCTACTACATGGCCCAGAACTTGCCAAAGTCCAAAACCGTTGTTAATAAAAATTGAAAAATAGTAAAAAAAAAAAAAAAAGCGGAGAGAAACAGAAGTTTGAAATTTCAACTGTTCCTTTTAAAGACTTTCATCTAATTTTTTTCCTCCCACTTGCATCAACGTAATTTGCGCGTGTTAAAGATTTGTTCGAGAAATTTCGTCGAAAAAACTCGTACATTTCGACAGTAATTGCGCGGACGTGGCTAATTTTTGCTCTCACTTTCGACAAATCCAATTCGAGGATCGCGCGTACGCGAATTAGTTTCACGAAAGATTGGCCTTTTCGTTCTCACTCCCTCTGGACAAAGCCGCGTCTTTGTCGTGTGACGTGAGGGGGTTATACATACGGTTGACTCATCCGTCGAACACGGCCGCGGTGCAATTAAGTTTAGAGAGCGCGAGATCGGTGGACCGTCGCGGACGCGAGAGAGAGAGAGAGACTCTCAGGTAGACGCTCTCAAAGAGACGCTCTCGAGGTCTCCGCTATTCTTTTCATTTCTTTTTTTTTTTGCCCGGTAGACGGAAAAGGGTGACGGGTTCGTTTATTCCTCTCGCGGGAGAACAAAACTCTCTATCCAAGAGTCTTTTCCGTTCCGCGTCAACGTGTAACGTATATAGATGGCAACGGATGCGCGACTGTGATCCGAAACACTTTGATGCCAGAGAGTGCAGTGTGATCCAATGGCTACGAGGGGCCCGATCCACTACAATCTACGATCCATAGATACAGTGTGTCTCGATGAATTGATGAAAAAAGGGGCGTATCGAGAGTTCTATGAGCATAAATTTCATGCCCTTATTTCCTTCGAGCCAAATCTTTGTATATACGAGGTCTGTTCAAAAAGTATCGCAAATTTTCAATTTCCGCAAACTACTGTAATGCTTAAGACTGCTGATGGGGATGCTGCCCTAAGTAAAACCAGAGTCTACGAGTGGTTTTCGCGTTTGAAAAATGGAGAAATGTCAATTGAAGACCAACCCCGTTCAGGACGCCTCTCAACGTTAAGAAGTCACGAAAACGTCGACAAAATCAATGCTCTCATTCGTGAAGACCGTCGCCGAACCATTGATCAACTCTGTGAGATGTCTGGGATATCATGGA
Source organism: Oxytorus armatus (assembly GCA_958009045.1). Lineage (NCBI taxonomy): Eukaryota > Metazoa > Arthropoda > Insecta > Hymenoptera > Ichneumonidae > Oxytorus > Oxytorus armatus. The sequence continues at coordinate 4,511,670 of OY253744.1, forward strand.
GTTCAATTCAGAGGATTTTATCCAAAGATTCGTACACGAGCAGAGTTGCAGCCAAATTTGTCCCTCGCCTTCTCACAGACGAGCAAAGGGAGCGTCGACTTCAGGCATGTTTTAAACTTCAAAATCAGCTCGAAGAGAACCCTGAACTTTTTTTCCAAGGTGATTACCGGTGATGAATCGTGGTGCTATGGATACGACCCCGAAACAAATCAGCAATCAAGCGTTTTGCCACTGTGGAGGAGGTAAAACAAAAATCGCTGGAAGGCCTAAAGAACATTCCGATAAGTGAATTTAAAAAATGTTTTGAACATTGGAAGGATCGTTTGCAGAGGTGCGTTGTGGTCAAAGGAGAATACTTTGAAGGTGATCAAAATTTGGTGTAAAAATATTAAAAAATAAAGTAATTATGACGAAATTCCCGTTTTTTTTTGGGTCCCCCCTCGTAACGCAGAGGCTACCGAGTCGATCATTTAACGGTGTCAAAACATTGAACGCGTTTATCTCAGAACTATGTTTTTCAAATCGGCGCCCACGATATCTCGATAACTAATGGACCGATCGAGCTCAAATTTTGCACGTACCTTAGGTAGCCTGTTTCTGAGGACTGGTAGCAGAATTGAGTCGAACAATAATTTTGTCGACATTTTATAACTCGTCGAATACCCGAAAATGTATGAAATATCATTAATGAAAGTTCAACAGGCCGCGATTTTGTCAAAATTTTTTTTTAAGTACCAATTCTGCTACCAGTGCTCAGAATACTCATACAGATTGAGAATATATATATATTTTTTTTTTCAGATGCATACAACATCGTCCAGAGTGGGCGCCGATTGTGGTGGTTTTCGGCGCACCATGTTGCAACAAGGCAAAAAACTACATGAAAATATTTAAAATAATTTTTTTTTTAATGTACAAGTATTCTCTAAGGATCAATAAATGCACGTGTAAATTTTCATCGAGACAACTTCAACGGTTTAAAAATTATTGCACATTAGAAATGACGTCAAAAATCTCGCTCTAGACCAGGCTACCGCGTTAATTTTGTTTTTCGCACAAAATTTCATACGGATTCTTTGATTCATTTTATGGAATAGGCAAAAATCGAAGACAAGCCAAAACACGTCTAACCAAAACAGCTGTCAACAATTAACTAAACATTCGAAATGGCCGATTTTTTCGGCATAACTGAGGGACACGGGTACCAGCGTAACGTCACAAAAAAATCGAAAATCGAATATACGTAGCCCGCGGAAATTCAAAATTCGCGATACTTTTTGAACAGACCTCGTATATCGAGCTTCTCCGCGAGACCTCGAGAATTTTTAACGAGTGGGCGTTGTTCTCCCGCATTTCGACTCTCGCGCGCGCGGGCAAAGAGTCACGCCGAGACACACACACACACACACACGACGAGGGTATAAAAGCGTCAAAAGGATTTTTCTCACACTCTCTCTCTCTCTCTCGTTTTTTTTTTCACGCCCGCAAGGCTCGAGAGTGTGTGACGTGTAACTCGAGACCCCTGAACATCGAGTGCGAATTTATAAGATATATATATCGTGTCGCTACTTTGAAAAATCCTATTGTTCTGACAATTGAAAAAAATAAAATAAAAATAAAATAAAATATATATAGATATATAAATATATATATAGCCATCATTGATTTATGTAGCTGCTCAGTTCTCGTACGTTCTCTCGGCGCGTCCTTTCGGATTGGAATAAAAGATTTTTCGTTCGTATTCCGATAATACGTCTCTCGTCTAAAACTCCTCCAGTTACAACACACACACACACACACAGGCACGCACACATGTATGGGGCATTCCAGATGAAAAAGGGTGCGCCCAAATGCATGTATGGGGCGTTTCAAGTAAAATCACTCGTTTGTCATTGTTAATTTGTCATTTTTTTTTCTTCAGTGAGCGCTAAAATTCAATCTAAACATTCTTGTTTAACCAACCGTTCGGTGTAATAATTTGCAAGAAAAAAAAAGAAATCAAAATGGAAAGATGTTGATTCGACGTTTTTGTACATGACGAGCAATTTAAGGGGGGAAATAGGGTTAGGACAGCGTTTTCTCAATGATTTTCATGAATTTTTTTATAGTATAAAAAATGAATATAATTTATTGAAACTTTGAGAATATTTTATACATACGTTTAAGTATATACTATAAAATTTTTGAAGAATTTCCTTGAAAAACACCGAAGAAAATTTATCACTGCCTTGACTTTGTTTTTCTTGGTACTATTCTTTCAAACGCGTTTTTCTGAAAACGACTTTTTTTCGAACTTGCGTACACGCTAGTTTGAAAAGTTTTCAACCAATCGTTTTGACAATTGGCAGTTACTTATTTCACAGTATTGCGCTCTATATGAACCTAAAATCGGAATATTATCATTATTTAAAATAATTTTTTTTTGCCAAATAAAGTTGTAAAAAATGGGAAAAAATCATGCTTTTTTGTTTTGACCCCTGTAAAAAATGCAATTTTCTATTTTTTCGATAGCATTTAGGTTCATATAGAAGAGAGACATATAATAAAAGTAAATTCCAACCACGTTTGATTTCAGATGAAAATTGCGGCTTCCAGAATGTACGCAAAATGCTGAGTGTGATTGTGACCTGCAACATGGGGTCGCTAATATCTGCGGTGTTTTTCAAGAAAATTCTTCAAAAATTTTATAGTATATACTCAAATATGTGTATAAAATATTCTCAAAGTTTCAATAAATTATATTCATTTTTTATACTATAAAAAAATTCATGAAAATCATTGATAAAACGCTGTCCTAACCCTATTTCCTCCCTTGAGGGGTATGGCCAAGCTAGCGTGTATAAAATCATGTGCACATTTAACAATTTTTTTTTTCCACGAAAAATTGATTTATTTATAAAACTAATTACACATCCGTTTAGTATAAATATCGAGCTAATAAAAAATATTTTTTTTTGTTTCTTTTTTGTTATACAAAATGGCCGACCGCTGCTATTTGCTTTTGGCACGCGGCGTGACACTTGGCATCGACAATTTTTTACCTAGAACAAAAACAAAAAATTCTCGTCAATCTGCATCAGAATAACTAGAGAGGTACGTGCGAAATTTGAAAAATATTGTCTTTATCGAACATTGTCGGCGTTTGAACTGGAAAGGTGAATTTCCAGTGAAACATTTTGCACAAAGTTGCTCATAAAATGGAAAATTTCTAATTAATTAGAACTAATCGTACGTACTTTTCTTGGTATTCTGATGTAGATTAACGAGAATTTTTTGCTTTTGTTCTAGGTCGAAAATTGTAGATGGCAAATGTCCGGTGGAGCTTGTCAAAAAAAAAAAAAGATACCAAAAGCAAATATCAGTAGTCGGCCATTTTGTGTAACAAAAAAAAATATTTTTTATTAGCTTGATAATTATGCTAAATAGATGCGTAATTAGTTTTATAAATAAATCAATGTTTCATACCAAAAAAAATTGTTAAATGTCCACATGATTTTATACCCGCTACCGTGGCCATACCCATCAACGAATGAAATTTGACAATTGCGGGTGAAATTTCTTTTCTTATAGTTCCACAATGTACGAAGAAAAATAATATTACCGACGGTGCCATTGCTCTCAAGATTTCTCCCGGAATGCCACGTACATCTATGTTTGTGTGTGCGTGCACTTTTAAACGAGAACGTGTTTTGTCGAAGTAAAATGGATAAAAATCTTCATTCCAGATGTATGTACACAAGCATAGGATATATATAGATCTTTGTAAAGGAAATCCGATAATTCCGTGTACCAGCGAATGTGCCTTCTCTATCGAGAATGCCGCGACATAAGCTCGCGAGTATCGCTATATGCGTTACAAGTTACTAGACAATTCCGTGAGAAAGGAGCTCAAGAAAACACCTAAGTGTATACACCTATCTCCTGAAGAGAAAATGAGCGCGCGGAGAACGCGCGTGATACGAGACGTGGTGCGCTGTTATTCGATGTGACTGTTGATGCCATTTCTTAGCTCATGTTAAACCGCTTACGTTACATTATCGGTATGCGCGCGCCAATATACGCCGATGCACCTACAGCCGTGTACAAACATTTGTTGTTATTACTGTTATTGTTATTGAACAATCTATGAGCGAGAACGCGATTAGTGGGCGCTCGAAGCGAAAAGCAAAATTGGCTTGAATTTTTTTCATTCTAACTCCTTCCCGCACGTACATTCATAGCTAATCTTCGAAATTTTGCTATTGTGATTATTTTTCGATGGAAAAAAGAAATATATAAACGTCGAGGAAGCAGAATAAAAAGAATTTATATTAAGTATTCTATTATTTTACTTTTTTTTTTATCTTAGAGTCATATTTTGTTTTACTGTTCCTTTAAACGCCGCTCACAGTTTGAAAGGAATTTAAGATATCGAAGGTGAAACAAACTCTTTTAACAAATTTATGAGCCCGGAAAACTATAAACGTTAACATTTTGCGGTAAGATTTATAATTTCTTTTTTTTTGTCTCTGCGGTTAATGTTTTGGTTTTTTTTTCTCCGAATAACCATACAAATTAATATCTAGGTAGATAGATTGGGGGATGAGAAAAACAATGGGGACGAAAAATTCGACCAAAAATTATTAATTTGCCTTATGAACTCGTGGTAGCCGTACGAATTTATTGACAAATTTTTTAGGTTCATAATTTTTTTTTCTTAACACCGGAAGTACCAGGAAATTAATTTGTTATCGCTGGAAGTAACAAGAAATTAATTTGTAGATTTGTTCGTGGGAGGAATTAACCGTAGAGACGAATGAAAATTATAAACCTTAATATTTTGTGGTAAGACTTATAATTTTTTTGCCTCTGTGGTTAATCTTTTTGTTTTTTTTTTCTCCGAATAACCATACAAATTAATTTCTTGATAGATACATTCGTCGATGAGAAAAACAATCGGGACGAAAAATTCGACCAAAAATTATTAATTTGCCTTATGAACTCGTGGTAGCCGTACGAATTTATTGACAAATTTTTTACGTTTATAATTTTTTTTTCTTAACACCGGAAGTACCAGGAAATTAATTTGTTATCGCTGGAAGTAACAAGAAATTAATTTGTAGAGTTGTTCGTGGGGGGAATTAACCGTAGAGACGAATGAAAATTATAAACCTTAATATTTTGTGGTAAGGCTTATAATTTTTTTGCCTCTGTGGTTAATCTTTTTGTTTTTTTTTCTCCGAATAACCATACAAACTAATTTCTTGATAGATACATTCGTCGATGAGAAAAACCATCGGGACGAAAAATTCGACCAAAAATTATTAATTTGCCTTATGAACTCGTGGTAGCCGTACGAATTTATTGACAAATTTTTTAGGTTCATAATTTTTTTTTCTTAACACCGGAAGTACCAGGAAATTAATTTGTTATCGCTGGAAGTAACAAGAAATTAATTTGTAGAGTTGTTCGTGGGGGGAATTAACCGTAGAGACGAATGAAAATTATAAACCTTAATATTTTGTGGTAAGGCTTATAATTTTTTTGCCTCTGTGGTTAATCTTTTTGTTTTTTTTTCTCCGAATAACCATACAAATTAATTTCTTGATAGATACATTCGTCGATGAGAAAAACAATCGGGACGAAAAATTCGACCAAAAATTATTAATTTGCCTTATGAACTCGTGGTAGCCGTACGAATTTATTAACAAATTTTTTAGGTTTATAATTTTTTTTTTCCTAACACTGGAAGTACCAGGAAATTAATTTGCTATCGCTGGAAGTAACAAGAAATTAATTTGTAGAGTTGTTTTTGGGGGGAATTAACCATAGAGACGAATGAAAATTATAAACCTTAACATTTTGTGGTAAGGTTTATAATTTTTTTTTTTGTCACCGCGGTTAATATTTTATTCCGCGCCGAAGAACTGTACAAATAAATTTTTTAATACGTGCCTCCAGCGATAAGAAAAAAATAAATAAAATTAAAAATTTCGTTGATAAACTCATATGGACACGATAAATTCGTGAATACAAATTTAGAATTGAATATTTTTCATATTTAAAAAAAATCCTCGAAAATTGAATTCTTCATTCCTCGCCACTTTAACATTGTTGCGAGGAATAACGAATTAAATGTTTTTCTTTTTGTCAGCGCTAAAAGTGTTTAAACTTTTTTCAAGAATTTCGGCGCCCCGATAGTCGAGAGTTTATGAATGTGAAAGATAAAGTTGAAAATCAAGAGATTGTATTGTATTCCGCGTTTGGTTGGTCCATCGAGCACGAACGAGAGATTGGACGAACGTGCAAAACAATTTATCTATATATATATATATATATATATATATTATATATATTTTTTTTTATTTAGCGATTGCAGAAAATTGTGAGCGCCACGAGCACATAAAAGACTACGGTTAATCGGTCGTCATTAAACGAACTAAAGAGAGGAGAGAGAGAGAGAGAAAGATATTTAATGCACCGTGCAGCAAAAAAACGTTCAACGAGACCCACTCTTAACGACAACGATAAATCCATCGTACATAATAATGCGTTTTTTTAAGTCCTCGGTCGTACGCGTTGAAAATTATCGATATATATGGGAGATTCCATAGGACGAGTGAATGCCTCAACAAAAACGTCTAATTAAATTCGTATTCGCCTTTTTTCTATTTATTCATAATTTTTCAGAGAAACATTCGAATTTCTTAACTTTACATCATTCCTTGAGTCATCTAAAAGCCCGACGAATTTGAAAAAACCTTTAGAAGCTTCAAAAAATCCCTCAAAAGATTGAAGAAACATTCAGAAATGCTTGCAAAGACTTGACCATCGTTAAACTACAATTCCACCCCTATTTTTCTTCGTGAAAAAAAAAAAAAAAAACAAATAAGATAAATTAATTATTCCGAAAAACGTCCGAAGGTTGCCAAAACGAAGTTACACGTTTCGCAAACGATATTTCAAATTATTCGATATAGCGGAGCGTCGAGCCGAACGGAAGAGAGGGGGATGGAAAAATGGGATGGGATGGAAAAAAAATAAAATGAAAATATCGCAAAGTAAATCTCGAGTCGCTGCGAGCGGATCGAGGGAAGATTCATCGGTTAATTTCTCCCTCAGAGCCATTTATACACGTCGGAGAAAAAGGAATATAAAACGTGAACGTGGTGGAGCGAAAGGGAGTCCAAGAGGAGGAGGAACGATGGAGAATGAAGGAAAAAAATACACACACACAGAGACACACACAGAAAACGAGAAAGAGAGAGAGAGGGAGAGGGTGCAAAAGCTTGGAAGAGGGAGGGTCGCTGAGGGAAATCGATAGGAAACCGACGAGCAGACTCCCTGCAATTTCCGCCTTTCTCTCTCTCTCTCTTGTTTCTCTTTTTCTCTATTTTTCTCCTTCTCGTATGCTCTTGTTGGTTCGCTTGTTGTATATATACAGTACACGAGGGCGAGTCCCAGAATTCTCTCTTTTTTTTTCTCCCCACGTCCCTTTCAACGGGCAAAAACAATCTAACCCCCCGCGCCCCGGAACTCCGGACTTGTACAACTTTTGCCATGCCACGACCTCGAAACGGCGTGCCGTCGTGTCTACGTCTCTTCCCAGTCACAGAATCACAATCTTTTTTTTTCTCTACTGTTGTTGTTCCGTTCTTCTTTTTTTTTTTCATTTAATTTTTTTCTTTATTTCGTTGCAACTTTTATACACGCGTGGAAAAAGACGTTCGCGAAATTGTACACAGTCGACGTACACAGAGCAATTCATGCCAAATGAATTCTGATCGTCCAGAATCTTGTTCATTATTAGTTTCTTTTTTTTTTTGTATTATCGTTTGATCTCTAAAACCAATTCCAAATTGTCATTTTTAGTTTTTTGACTAAACACACGTTCGTACGATTAAAACTTCGATTAACATCTTTTTCGATTTTTCGTGAATTTACCAAAGTATCGAAATGTCGCGGTAAAATATTTCGGATAGTGAGATTTGAAAGAACATTTTTTTTTATCGTTACAAATTTACTTTAACTTTTCGGAAAGTTTTGCCAAAAATTCGTTGATAATGAACACTTAGCCAGTAGTGAAATTTTTTTCATTATTTTTCTTTGCTCCAACGTATAAACTTTCGGGTTTTTACGTAATACCCATACCAATTCCATTTTTTCAATTTTTTTTCCCCTTATCACTTTCTAGTCAGACTTCGCTGAGCTAACTTAACTTCCATTGCGGTCAGAGACGTCTTAGCTACCACTGTATCGTATTTTTATGATGTTGAAATTTGCATCGTTGGAACGCAACGCAAATAGGTTTTTTTAATTTTAATTTTCAGTATTGCTCTTGCTTCTCGTGCCCCATTTAAGGAGGGAAATAGGGTTAGGACAGCGTTTTCTTAATGATGTGCATGAATTTTTTTATAGTATAAAAAATGAATATAATTTATTGACACTTTGAGAATATTTTATACATATATTTAAGTATATACTATAAAATTTTTGAAGAATTTACTTGAAAAACACCGAAGATATTAGCGACCCCATATTGCAGGTCACAATCAGACTCAGCATTTTGCTGTTTTTTCAAACGCGTTTTTCTGAAAAAGACTTTTTTTTAACTTGCGTACACGCTAGTTTGAAAAGTTTTCAACCGATCGTTTTGAAAATTGGCAGTTACTTTCTTCATAGTATTGCGCTCTATATGAACCTAAAATCGGAATATTATCATTATTTAAAATCATTTTTTTTTTGCAAATAAAGTTGTAAAAAATGGCAAAAAATCATGCTTTTTTGTTTTGACCCCTGTAAAAAATTCAATTTTCTATTTTTTTGATAGCATTTAGGTTCATATAGAAGAGAGACACATAATAAAAGTAAATTCCAACCTCGTTTGATTTCCGATGAAAATTGCGGCTTCCAGAATGTACGCAAAATGCTGAGTCTGATTGTGACCTGCAATATGGGGTCGCTAATATCTTCGGTGTTTTTCAAGGAAATTCTTCAAAAAATGTATAGTATATACTTAAATATATGTATAAAATATTCTCAAAGTTTCAATAAATTATATTAATTTTTTATACTATAAAAAAATTCATGAAAATCATTGAGAAAACGCTGTCCTAACCCTATTTCCCCCCTTAAGCTCAGGTCCTTTGAAGAAGATCCCAATAAAACGTTTTAACGACTTTTGTCATCGATAATCCAATCTTAAGGGGGATTAATGATGTAAAAAATTGATTTTCGTTGCATGCCAACGATGCAAACTTTAACATCATTTTGTTAAACGGAGCTCAACGAGGAGCTTTTGAAAATTTTTGCTCGCAGATCCACGGGGCATAAAGCAAATTTGTACATTTTTTTGAATTAACGTTATTCAAAGATGAAAATTCAATTTTTCACTTTGTTAACGAACCATCGTATCGGACGATGTTAAAGTTTCCATCGTTGGAACTCAACGCAAATGGGTTTTAAAAAATTTTTATTTTCAGTATTGCTCTTGCTTTTCGTGCCCTATTTAGGCTCAGGTCCTTTGAAGAAGATCCCAATAAAACGTTTTAACGACTTTTGTCATCGATAATCCAATCTTAAGGGGGATTAATGACGTAAAAAATTGAATTTCGTTGCATTCCAACGATGAAAACTTCAATATCTATTCGCATTGACCATGGGCACCGGGAAATTGCGGGAAACCTGTGTCGATATAAAATTAATTTAAACGAGTTTTTGCATGAAATTTCCCATATACATTTATACACACGGGTATTATAGGCATTTGGTGCTATAGAACTGGGATAGGTACTAACTTTGACTCTACTACAACTTGGCGGTAGACACGTGAACGTTTTACAACATCGGATTTAATATAAACTTGTAACCGTATAAACAGTTGTAAACTACGGGTACACTTTTCACCGAGACTTTATAACGCATTTTTTGTCGAGCAAAACTCGTAATTCCCAGATATGCATAGCGTGATTTCAACGAACATCTAAAATTATGGTATACACTGAAAATAAACGACCGACGGTAAATTAAGAAAGGGGGGAGAGAGAATATGTCCTATGAACGAAAGACCACAATCCGATAAAACGCAAATTCACATTAAAATCGATATAATCATTTTTTTCTTTCGTTCATTTTCATAGAGTTAACGTTCAGTAGCATAATCGTGGAGAGTACTAGAGGCCGAAAAAAAAGGATCAATGAAAATCGAAGGATTTTTACGTATTATTGATTTTGTTCGATTTTTAACTGATCATAATGTTTTTTAAGCCAACCACAGCACTACTGTCGATAATTTTGTAACGGGGACATCTATATAAAATGTAATAAAGGCAATATTTTAAAAATTTCGTTACTTTGAACTGGAGAAATTGAAAATAAAACGACTTCGTTAACAATAATTTCATTTGTCGTTATTCCTCCGGCGTAAAAGCGACATCTACTCTCAAACATATGTACTGAGAAAAAAAAAACGTCACTAAAATCAATAAAATGTTATACTCGTCATAATATACGAGGATATAATTTGGTTGATTACAAAAATATTCTTTTAATAAAATTCAATGAAAAAAAATTCAATTCTATTCAAAATTAAATTTCAAATTTTTGAACAAAATCCAAAATTCGAATCTAATAAAATTCAATCAAATAATATCATCGTATCCTTCGATACGAGGATATAATTCGGTTGAATAAAAAAATTTTCTCTTTTAATAAAATTCAATGAAAAAATTCAATTCTATTCAAAATTACGATGATGAAGTTTGCATCGTTGAAACGCAACGAAAATAGATTATTTATATCATTCATTCCCCTTAAGGTTGGATTTTCGAAGACAAAAATTATCGAAACGTTTTTAAAGGTCTCCTTCAAGGAGATTAAATTAAAGAGAAGAGAAGAGCGAGAGCAATACTGAAAATAAAAATTTTTTAAACCTATTTTCGTTGCGTTCCAACGATGCAAACTTCAACATCATTCAAAATTAAATTTCAAATTTTTTATGATGTTGAAGTTTGCGTCGTTGGAATGCAACGAAAATAGATTCTTTATATCATTAATCACCCTTAAGATTGGATTATCGATGACGAAAGTCGTCAAAACGTTTTATTGGGCTCTTCTTCAAGGACCTGTGAGCCTAAATGGGCACGAGAAGCAAGAGGAATACTGAAAATGAAAATTTAAAAAACCCATTTGCGTTGCGTTCCAACGATGCAAACTTCAACATCATAACTTTTTTAACAAAATCCAAAGTTCAAATCTAATAAAATTCAATCAAATTATATCCTTGTATCCTTCGATACGAGGATCTAATTTGATTGAATTTTATTAGATTTGAATTTTGGATTTTGTTAAAAAAGTTATGATGTTTAAGTTTATAATTCGATTAATTATAATTGTTTAACAAAATCCAAAATTCAAATCTAATAAAATTCAATCAAATTATATCCTTGTATCCTTCGATACGAGGATATAATTTGATTGAATTTTATTAGATTTGAATTTTGGATTTTGTTAAACAATTATAATTAATCGAATTATATCCTCGTACCGAAGGATACGAGGACATAATTTGATTGAATTTTATTAGATTTGAATTTTGGATTTTGTTAAAAAAGTTATGATGTTGAAGTTTGCATCGTTGGAACGCAACGCAAATAGGTTTTTTAAATTTTCATTTTCAGTATTTATCTTGCTTCTCAAATTATATCCTCGTATCGAAGGATACGAGGATATAATTTGATTGAATAAAAAAATATTCTCTTTTAATAAAATGCAATTTGCCTCGAATCAACCAATTGTATTCTCGTGTCAGATAAATGACGGATATAGTAGATGTTATGACGAATATTGTAGATTTTACTAATTTTTTATTCGCAGTATGATGAAACATAGCTCTGTCTCTCTCTCTCTCTCTCTCAAAAGAAAAAAAGGAACATCGTACGAGCTCGGAAAAAACTAATTTGTCATCCTATTTTTTAAGTGTACTTATTTAAAAGTGCAATATAAGAGAACCAATAAACGCGTTGTATGAAATAGTGAGAGGAGACACGGAAGTTATATTACTGGCGCATCCATTCTATATCCATACTGCGGTATAATTTCCCAAATATATATATATATATATACCACATGTAACAATACATATATACATATGGTTTCGCGTTCTTTCATGTATTTTTTACTTCTCAGCTCAAACTCAATATACCGTGGGTATACAGAGCGCGCAGTATCAACTTTATTACGCGCATTTTTATCATACACTTTATTGCTCCAAATTGAAAGCCACGTTCACCTGTACTCGTTCCTCCGTCACTTTTTCACTTTATTTGCAATGCTCGCGCACACCCACCAATAAAAATAAACAAACGCGAAGCCATGTAAAACAAATAGCCCTTCGGAGACGAGGATAAATAGAGCATAGAACGCGGAGTCAAACAAATTATTTGACGCTTGTCCAACGGAAGTCGTATAAATAATATATGAGGAAGGTTAAAAAGGAGAAAAAAAAACCATGCATTTTCCAGGCACTATTGGTCGTTCGTTCCGACGGAAGTCGTATAAATAATATATGAGGAAGTATAAAACAAAAAAAAAAAACAAAATGAATTTTCGCCGTCCTATCGGTCCGTTTGCTCGTGGAAAAACTATAACTTAATTAATTCAGTTCGCGCCAAGAAAATTATTATCGATCATTGCAAAATCGATATTGTGTCCGCCGGCCGTGCAAAAATTGTTTTATTCAATTTAACTCTTTTCAAAGTTCGAATCCATACACATACACGTTCGTTCGTCTCTTTGTGATGCTTCAACGGCGCGCGTGTCGGATAAAAGGAGCGAAGAGTTGTTTAACGAATATGAAAACGGTAGAGTGAAAAAAAAAAGACAAAAAAAAAACTACAACGATATCATAATCCGAAAACTGATAGGATAGAGGAAAGCTCGGGGGGAAAAATAGATAAAAAATTGCAGACAGACTTTTCAATTCAGTCGAGTTTCCTCGCATTTTTCAGCGTTATTCTCTCTATCGCTCTATTCTCTCCCCCGCACCTCTCTATTTCTCGTTCTATTCACGATATTCTATCGCGCACAAAGAGTCGAAGCATTGGAAAAATATTTTGAGAATGAGAAGAGAAAAAAAAAGGTTAAACGCAAAGTGAAGAGATACGGTGGAATATCGAGAAAATATATGCTCGCATGAATGCCGTACGAGTGACGACACGCGACGATGTGCGCATAAATTCAAAAGCTTCTTTGATAATGTGCGCGGCTCGGCAATACGAAATATCACATTTGAGAAGCATCGAGAAATATTTATATTGCAATTGAGCAGCCGTAGGGTATAATTCAGTATCGTTTGAGAGCATTAAAGCATATTTACAATGCAATTGAGAATTGAACGGAGTAGAAAATTACGGTGGTAATTTGTGATTAAAAAAAATGTTCACCGATTAGAAAATAACACTGTTGTAATTTAAAAAACGATATTTCTCGGAATCCAAATGACGGATGTAATTTGGCTCTTATCCGCCTTAAGGGGGGAAATAGGGTTAGACGGTTCGAAAAATCGATTTTTTTTTAATTTCATAAATTGTTAGTAAAACTATTGAAGAATATGTTCCCAATATTTTAAATGAAAATTCCGACTCGTTCTATTGTTATAAGCCATTAAAGTGAGTAGCTCTCCTTCAGGCGACGAGCGCGCCACGTGTACGAGGGCGGACCCAAAAAAAAAAACGGGAATTTCGTCATAATTTCTTTATTTTTTAATATTTTTACACCAAATTTTGATCACCTTCAAAGTATTCTCCTTTGACCACAACGCACCTCTGCAAACGATCCTTCCAATGTTCAAAACATTTTTTAAATTCACTTATCGGTATGTTCTTTAGGCCTTCCAGCGATTTTTGTTTTGCCTCCTCCACAGTGGCAAAACGCTTGATTGCTGCTTTGTTTCGGGGTCGTATCAATAGCACCACGATTCATCACCAGTAATCACCTTGGAAAAAAGTTCAGGGTCCTCTTCGAGCTGATTTTGAAGTTGAAAACATGCCTGAAGTCGACGATCCCTTTGCTCGTCTGTGAGAAGGCGAGGGACAAATTTGGCTGCAACTCTGCTCGTGTGCAAATCTTTGGACAAAATCCTCTGAATTGAACTCCATGATATCCCAGACATCTCACAGAGTTGATCAATGGTTCGGCGACGGTCTTCACGAATGAGAGCATTGATTTTGTCGACGTTTTCGTCACTTCTTGACGTTGAGGGCCGTCCTGAACGAGGTTGGTCTTCAATTGAAATTTCTCCATTTTTAAAACGTGAAAACCACTCGTAGACTCTGGTTTTACTTAGGGCAGCATCTCCATAAGCAGTCTTAAGGGTTAACACCACTGTGACCTCCTGTTTTTTTTCACATTTTTCAAGAATTTTTTTTTGTGGGAAAAAAAAGAGATATTTGAAAATTTTTTTTGGGTTTTGTTCCTTGTTTATTAATGTATCAAAAAACATTTTTTTCACATTTTTCACGCCGCATGGTGGCGCTGGGGAAGCTCTCGCGTCAGGTGCTGTCATCTCCGCGGCACGCAGCAGAACTCTCTTCAACGTCGATCTGAAAAAAAATACCGAGTGTTTTCGTTAATAATATGATATTTTGAAGAGAAGTACATAGGGATTTGAAAAAATATTGTTTTAAAAAAAATAGGCACGCCTTTGAAATTAAAGTTAATTTCAAAGGCGTGCCTATTTTTTTTTAAACAATATTTTTCCAAATCCCTATGTACTTCTCTTCAAAATATCATATTATTAACGAAAACACACGGTATTTTTTTCAGATCGACGTTGAAAAGAGTTCTGCTGCGTAAAAATATTGTTTTAAAAAAAATAGGCACGCCTTTGAAATTAAAGTTAATTTCAAAGGCGTGCCTATTTTTTTTAAAACAATATTTTTCCAAATCCCTATGTACTTCTCTTCAGATCGACGTTGAAGAGAGTTCTGCTGCGTGCCGCGGAGATGACAGCACCTGACGCGAGAGCTTCCCCAGCGCCACCATGCGGTGCGAAAAATGTGAAAAAAATGTTTTTTGATACATTAATAAACAAGGAACAAAACGCAAAAAAATTTTTTCGAATATCTCTATTTTTCTCACAAAAAAAAAATTCTTGAAAAATGTGAAAAAAAACAGGGGGTCACGGTGGTGTTAACCCTTAAGCATTACAGTAGTTTCCGCGGCCGATTTCCCCAACAGGAATCAAAATTTCACAGCCGCGCGCTGCTCTCGACAATCGGCCATCACGTTTTCGCCGAAATGGAAAAAGTTGTTTCACTACAAAAATTCCCACGGGCGAACCAACGCACTCACGGCGACAGAACTTCGCACACTAACTCAGGAGACGTGTCCCCAACGGACACCTGGTCGAGCAATCGGTTCCCCCACTCTCCCTCCCCGCCGCAGCGCAATTCCCGTTTTTTATGGGTCGTCCCTCGTATAACCGAGCGGTCACTATTTTTTCAAACGCGTTTTTCTGAAAACGACTTTTTTGGAACTTGCGTACACGCTAGTTTGGAAAGTTTTCAACCAATCGTTTTGAAAATTGGCAGTTACTTTCTCCATAGTATTGCGCTCTATATGAACCTAAAATCGGAATATTATCATTATTTAAAATAATTTTTTTTTGCAAATAAAGTTGTAAAAAATGGCAAAAAATCATGCTTTTTTGTTTTGACCCGTGTAAAAAATTCAATTTTCTATTTTTTTTTATAGCATTTAGGTTCATATAGAAGGGAGACATATAATAAAAGTAAATTCTAACCTCGTTTGATTTCAGATGAAAATTGCGGCTTCCAGAATGTACGCAAAATGCTGAGTCTGATTGTGACCTGCAATATGGGGTCGCTAATATCCCCGGTGATTTTCAAGAAAATTCTTCAAAAATTTTATAGTATATACTTAAATATATGTATAAAATATTCTCAAAGTTTCAATAAATTATATTAATTTTTTATCCTATAAAAAAATTCATGAAAATCCCCCCCTTAAAGATGGACGATGACGAGGGCGAAAAAAAAAAAACATACAGAAAGAAGGGGTCGAAGATGAAAGGAAAAATGTGTCGAGGACTCCACTTTTTGCGGCACAATGTAAAATGGAAGGTTTATCGTCTCGTTATTTATTTATAGCGATTACCACGCCTTTTTACTCACCCACGTTATTAAAAAAAAAAAATTAAAAGCTGTGACGTCAGGCCTATTCCGAGAAACATCAGTGTATATAATATGATATATGTGTGTGTATGTTTTCATGTGGTATATAAAAGTTGACAATTGTGTTATTTATAATCGACCTTACGTGTTTGCATAACGCATCGCGGAGGTCGATCGTGAAATTAAAAAAAAAAAAAAAAAAACTGGCTATTCTGTAATTGCGATTGCAAGGCGAACAGCGAGTGGTAAAAAGGACATCAATGAGGAATACCGGATAGACAGGTGTGGGCGCGATATGTTAGCTAACGTTGTTGTTTTTTCCCCGCAATGTCGATGAAACATTATGAAAATCGGTCAAACGAGACGATATTTTTTTTCAGCAAACAATGAAAAAGCTTCTCTAGTGACGAGGAAACGTTTGACGCCGCGGATCCAGCTGATTTTTGGAGCATCGAATTAAATGGGAATAAATATATAAGGCAATCGTTGGAATGTAAAATCATTCAAAATAACGTTATCACAAAATATTTATAATCAATCGCTGTGGGTGCAATCAATTTTTTTTCCGAATAATTAAAAACTGTTTGGATTTATTTTATAACAGACTAGCTGTGCCCCGCGATTTCACCCGCGTTAACGGGTGTTATACGCAGTTGCAAGTCCAAAAAAAAGTCGTTTTTTTACGATTTTTTTTTGAAAAGGGATTTTATTTGAAAAATACAATAAGTATTGACAAATGTAGTGATAGCTTTTAACTTTATATCGGCATTTTTCATTTTCAACAAATATTGATTTACAATGCTCCTGTGGACGATCTCCCGGAGGTCCTCCAAAAAAAGGTGTCTGACGGTGAGCAACATAGCTCCGGTATGGATTATAAAAAATAAAAAAACCAAAAAGATTCCATCAGTGGATAGATAAATCTAGGTGCTGATCAAAGGAATAGGCGAAATTTTGATTTTTGACAAAATGGCGGCTGCAAAAAGACAAGTTCTAATTTTCGACCAAAATTTTTTCGTTGAATTGTTTTAAAAAAATAGAAATAATTGTCGGAAATTTTATTCCTTCGAACAATACCCGAAGAATACGTCTGAGAAAGTTGTGTTAAAATTGCAAATCGATTGGTTGAGCCGTTTTTGAGAAATCGTGCTCGCCGACTTTGAAAACACCGTTTTGAGAAAAAAAACGCGTTCAAAGTTTAGGCCGCCTACTTTGTAACGCTCCGAGGGTCCTTACAAATATACGACGTTGAAGTTTGCATCGTTAGAATGCAACGAAAATAGATTATTTATATCATTCATCCCCCTTAAGGTTGGATTTTTAAAGACAAAAATCATTGAAATGTTTTTTAGGGTCTCCTTTAAGGAGAGAAATAGGGTTAGACGGTTCAAAAAATCGATTTTTTTTTTTTCATGAATTGTTATCAAAACTATTGAAAAATGAGTTCCCAAAATTTTAAATGAAAATTCCGACTCGTTCTATTGTTATAAGCCATCAAAGTGAGTAGCTCTCCTTCAGGCCACGATCGCGCTATTTTTTCAAACGCGTTTTTCTGAAAACGACTTTTTTTTAACTTGCGTACACGCTAGTTTGAAAAGTTTTCAACCAATCGTTTTGAAAATTGGCAGTTACTTTCTTCATAGTATTGCCCTCTATATGAACCTAAAATCAGAATATTATGATTATTTAAAATAATTTTTTTTTTGCTAATAAAGTTGTAAAAAATGGCAAAAAATCATGCTTTTTTGTTTTGACCCATGTAAAAAATTCAATTTTCTATTTTTTTGATAGCATTTACCAGGGGTGTTAGTTGAAGTTTGCCGGTTTTACCAGTAGATGTCGCTAGCAATATGTATACATTTCTATGATTTGGCATGTATGTCATTTTTTTCTATTGACATTAACCTACAAAAATACGCAAGTCACATTCCGCCAAAGTAATAGCATCATATTTGTTTACCTCAGTGAATATGTCGAGTTTCGTTCCAAGTAAATCGCATTTGCGGCATTCGTTGATTTTCTTATTTCATCAAAAGAAAAAAGCAGCTGAAGCTCACCGGTTGCTGGTAGAAACTTATGGTGAACATGCTCCAGTGATTAGAACATGTGAGACATGGTTTCGTCAATTTAAAAGTGGAGATTTCGATTTGACAGACAATGAACATCCTGGTGCAGCGAAAAAGTTCGAAGACGAGGAATTGCAGGCGTTATTTGATGTTGATCCAACCCAATCGCAACAAAAATTGGCAGAAACACTAAATGTGACTCGAGGAGCAATTTGCCAACGTTTAAAAGCCATGGGAAAGATCCAAAAGTATGGAAAATGGGTACCACACCAGCTGAACGATAGACAAATGGAAAATCGAAAAACCGTTTGTGAAATGCTGCTTCAACGATTCGAAAGGAAATCTTTTCTGCATCGAATTGTCACGAGGGACGAAAAGTGGATTTATTTTGAGAACCCGAAGCGAAAAAAATCATGGCTTTCACCTGGTGAAGCCGGCCCATCGACTGCAAGGCCAAATCGCTTTGGCCGTAAGACAATGCTCTGTGTTTGGTGGGACCAGTGTGGTGTGGTGTACTACGAGTTGTTAAAACCTGATGAAACGGTGAACAAGGATCGCTACCGACAACAAATGATCAATTTGATTTATGCGTTGATCGAAAAACGGCCGGAATGGGCCCGAAGACATTGCAAAGTTATCTTGCAACATGACAACGCGCCGTCTCATACGGCTAAACTGGTGAAAGACACATTAAAAACACTTAATTGGGAAATATTATCACACCCGCCGTACTATCCAGACCTCGCCCCGTCCGACTATCACTTTTTCGCAATCGATGGGACACTCCCTTGCAGAGCACTGCTTCGCTAATTTTGAAGAAGTCGAAAAATGGCTCGTCGAATGGTTTACCTCGAAAGAGAAAAAGTTTTTTTGGGATGGTATCCATAATTTGCCTGAGAGATGGGCGAAATGTGTAGAAACCAATGGTCAATACTTTAAATAAAAAAATTTTGAGATTCCTCTGAAAATTAAGTGTTTTCTTTATCGAAAAAACCGGCAAATTTCAACTAACACCCCTGGTAGGCTCATATAGAAGAGAGACATATAATAAAGGTAAATTCCAACCTTGTTTGATTTCAGAAGAAAATTGCGGCTTCCAGAATGTACGCAAAATGCTGAGTCTGATTGTGACCTGCAATATGGGGTCGCTAATATCTTCGGTGTTTTTCAAGGAAATTCTTCAAAAATTTTATAGTATATACTTAAATATATGTATAAAATATTCTCAAAGTTTCAATAAATTATATTCATTTTTTATACTATAAAAAAATTGATGAAAATCATTGAGAAAACGCTGTCCTAACCCTATTTCCCCCCTTAAGGAGATTGAATTAAATGGGCAAGAAAAGCCGAGAGCAATACTGAAAATGAAAATTTAAAAAACCTATTTTCGTTGCGTCCCAACTATGCAAACTTCAACATCATACAAATATGCATTGTATCTCCAAGAATATTTGCCGGATCGATTTGAAAATTTTCAGAGAATATACTCAAATATATGTACATTCCGAAAATGCGATAAAAGGAAAAATCGATTTATGTTGAAATTTCCAACTGCGTATAACCCCTTAAATTTCGATAATATATCTGTTTCATATCCATTACGAGTGCACAACTAAGTGCATCTCGTTAACTATAAATACGATCCGGAAATGATGTGAAAAAAATTAAAGGACCAATCACTAAAAAATAAACCGACGCCTCCGCCGCTTCTTAGGGTCATAGCAAGAAGTTATATGGCCTAGAGCCTTCCCGAATAAACGGGCTATCTAATGCAAAAAGAATTTTTCAAATCGGACAAGTATTTCCTGAGATTAGCGCGTTCGAACAAACATACAAACTCCCCAGCCTCATTATAGTAGCGAGATATATCTTCTTTCTTTTTTTAAAGTCATGCCCATCATTGATTGCCAATGAGAAATAAATCTGAACACAAAACCAAACATTATTGAAAAATACGAAAAAATTCAAAAATGGATGGAAGCGTGAGTGGAAGAGATGTGCCCAAAGAGGCGTGGGATTAGCAATACGCGAACAAAACGGAAAGTGTAGTTCGTTAGGGTGTAACAATGATGTTGGGAAGAACAGAAGCGAATTGTAAAAGGCTAAGGACGCCATAGATTGGAAATCAATCTATCTACCGAAACATTCAATTTCAGTAATATCGATCTGTAAAAATTTTTTAATAAAAATATCTAACCGTATAAACAAAACGTTTTTTTTCTCTAATAATCTCTTGTCTTTTTGAGTGTACGCCATTTTTTTTTGTTTTAGCGAAATTTAATTGAAGCTTCGCCAAGAGTTACCGCGTTTCACATTTACGTTAATGTACATTAATCGTCTATAATTTCTGGAATTTTGTAAGAATGAGATTATCTTTGTTTTTATTCCGAAGGAGATTATAAAATTATTCTCCGCACTCTCGCCTCGTTCGCCTCTCAATATCCTCCTTCCTCCTGCCCCCCCCCCCCCCCGCTAGCTTGTACACCGCATGAAACAGGTTTTTCGGACGTTCCTCCCCCTCCCCTCACCAAAAGAATGTAGCCCCGGGCCGGGCACACTTCGAATTTTTATTTATTTATACTTTTATATGTTTGCCTCGCATTTTTATTTCCTACCCCTTTCTCTCTTCTCGTGACTGTGCGAAATTTTCCGCGCAGATATTTGCCAATAACAAAAGCCCCAAGCTATCAGTGCAATTTAATCGCACACAAAACGTTCTCTCTCTTAAAATAAATGACAAGTGCATTTAAAAAAAAAAAGCCGTGGTCCGATTAAAACAAAAAAGCACGGTAAACATTTATTTGATTTACTTTCGGGTCAAAAAGATATTTAATTACGATATAAAATAAATGATTTCCTCCGGATTCATTTTTATTTGTTCCAAAGCCAAAAGGGTATTTAAGGTGGTAGTCTGGTAACTTAAGCCGATTTTCATGTCTTTTTTGGAGGGCGTTTTTTTGTACGAAACTAAAAATGAATCGTTTTGGATATTTAGGATGTTTTTGATTACATATTAAAGATACAAAAAAAAAATTTTTTGAAAAAATTCAATAGTTTATTATTATTATTATTATTATTATTGATCGAAGTTGGCACCTCGAAAATAAAGCGCGTGGGTGGCCCCGGTGATTTTGGCTCTTGATGTTATCTGAAATAAAAAATTCTTGATAATTCTTAATCTATAGACATGTCATTCTGGTCGGAACTACTGAAGTTAAATTTCATGGATAAACAACAAAACGGCGGACTTTGGAAAAAAAAGTTTTTTTCCAAAGTCCGCCATTTTGTTATTTATCCATGAAATTTAACTTCAGTAGTTCCGACCAGAATGACATGTCTATAGAATAACAAAATGGCGGACTTTGGAAAAAAAGTTTTTTTTTCCAAAGTCCGCCATTTTGTTATTTATCCATGAAATTTAACTTCAGTAGTTCCGACCAGAATGACATGTCTATAGATTAAGAATTATCAAGAATTTTTTATTTCAGATAACATCAAGAGCCAAAATCACCGGGGCCACCCACGCGCTTTTTTTTCGAGGTGCCAACTTCGATCAATAATAATAATAATAATAATAAACTATTAAATTTTTTCAAACTAATTTTTTTTTGTATCTTTAATATGTAAATAAAAACATCCCAAATATCCAAAACGATTCATTTTTATTTTCCTACAAAAACACTCCCTCAAAAAAAGACATGAAAATCGGCTTAAGTTACCAGACTACTACCTTAAACACCGTCCAGGGAGGGACATTGATAAGGGAAAATGATGGTAATCATTTTCTTGAATATTGACGCAAAAAATCCTTCAAAGGAACCGGCAAATACGGTGGTTAAAATATTTCATTCCCTCTTTTTCAAATTATTTAACAGTGAATTGTTAATTATTCTGTGAGAAAAAAAAAATTTTGCGATTCAGAAAATCATTGTGGAAGGATGGATGTAAAAAGAAAAACGATCTGTACACGCGATTGGTCCAGTGACGAGCTATTTCGAAAATCATTAGATAAATTGGTTGGCAACGAATCGTCAAATCTGGTTGTGGGGGAAAAAGCTCGGTTAAATGTTGCAATCGAAAACGATTTCGTTGCAACATTGACTCCCGTCTACCCCCGTGCCTCCGCCGATAACGCCGTTAGCTGTGGCGATGTGCAACGATCCAAAGTGCGCACGAATATCGCTTCCACACGGCTCTTCGTTATAGGACGAAAGGCCATCAGAGAGTGGATACCGGGTATATATGCAACACCGCACGTTCGCCACAGCAAGCACAATACAACATTCGTATCGAATCGTAAAATTCTCTCACAGACCATTTAAGTCCGGTTCTCGTTTTAATTGGAAGAAAAAGAAAAAAAAGGAAAAAAACGGGGAGGGAATATCGAACGATTTCATGGTCGATGGAAAATGTGTGCGTAACGAGCATCCCCCCCGACCTTACTATACCACCGATCGAATCATTAACCACGCAATTCCCGATCCTGTGTACGTGCGTATTAAACCCTTTCTTGAATTAAAGGACAAATGTAAAAAGAAAAATCGTTAAATTCAAAGTGTAAAATCAAACGGAAAAATAAAATTCAAAGATAAAGAAAATTATTACCCAAGGGAACTAAAAACCAAGTTAATTGAGAAAGGACATTTTTTTGTATTACTTGGAAGAATAATCGTCTCGGATACTTAAGTTTTTAACCAAAGTCATAAGATCAAAGATAAAAAATACCGAGTGTTTTCGTTAATAATATGATATTTTGAAGAGAAGTACACAGAGATTTGGAAAAATATTGTTTTAAAAAAAATAGGCACGCCTTTGAAATTAACTTTAATTTCAAAGGCGTGCCTATTTTTTTTAAAACGATATTTTTCCAAATCTCTGTGTACTTCTCTTCAAAATATCATATTATTAACGAAAACACTCGGTATTTTTTTTTCAGATCGACGTTGAAGAGAGTTCTGCTGCGTGCCGCGGAAATGACAGCACCTGACGCAAGAGCTTCCCCAGCGCCACCATGCGGCGTGAAAAATGTGAAAAAAATGTTTTTTGATACATTAATAAACAAGGAACAAAACCCAAAAAAATTTTTCTAATATCTTTTTTTTTCCCACAAAAAAAAATTCTTGAAAAATGTGAAGAAAAACAGGGGATTACAGTGGTGTTCTTCCTCAAACCGATTTTCATGTCTTTTTTGGAGGGCGTTTTTTTGTAGGAAAATAAAAATGAATCGTTTTGGATATTTAGGATGTTTTTATTTACATATTAAAGATACAAAAAAAAAAATTTTTGTATAAATTTAATAGTTTATTATTATTATTATTATTGATCGAAGTTGGCACCTCGAAAAAAAAGCGCGTGGGTGGCCCCGGCGATTTTGGCTCTTGATGTTATCTGAAATCAAAAATTCTTGATAATTCTTAATCTATAGACATGTCATTCTGGTCGGAACTACTGAAGTTAAATTTCATGGATGACTAACAAAATGGCGGACTTTGGAAAAAAAATTTATCCATGAAATTTAACTTCGGAAAAAAAAACTTTTTTCCAAAGTTCGCCATTTTATTATTTATCCATGAAATTTAACTTCAGTAGTTCCGACCAGAATGACATGTCTATAGATTAAGAATTATCAAGAATTTTTGATTTCAGATAACATCAAGAGCCAGAATCACCGGGGCCACCCACGCGCTTTTTTCCGAGGTGCCAACTTCGATCAATAATAATAATAATAATAATAAGAAACTATTAAATTTCTTTAAACAAAATTTTTTTGTTTCTTTAGTATGTAAATAAAAATATCATAAATATCCAAAACGATTCATTTTTATTTTGCTACAAAAAAACGCCCTCCAAAAAAGACATGAAAATCGGCTTAAGTTACCAGACTACTACCTTAATCGCGCAATTCCCGATCCTCTGTACATGCGTATTAAACCCTTTCTTGAATTAAAGGACAAATGTAAAAAGAAAAATCGTTAAATTCAAAGTGTAAAATCAAACGGAAAAATAAAATTCAAAGATAAAGAAAATTATTACCCAAGGGAACTAAAAACCAAGTTAATTGAGAAAGGACATTTTTTTGTATTACTTGGAGGAATAATCGTCTCGGATACTTAAGTTTTTAACCAAAGTCACAAGATCAAAGATAAACAGCTGTAATTACTTTGAAAAAAAAAAGCATTTCACATTTAACCCTCTGTTCAACATTATAAATGTTTATTTTCGAGTGCAATCGGTGAAAAGAAAAAAATTCTAAAAAATAAATGTAACGAGCAACGAGGATATTAATGCTCGTTACTTTATTCATAACGTTTTTTTAGCATTTCTCTTTTTATAAATTGCAGAAGAAAAATAATCGTCTGCGTTGCGAGGTAGAGAGTGCGAAATACTCCGGATGACTTTTCTAAAATAAATAAATACTGAATAACGTAATCTCCCACGTTAAGCGGTATTGACCGCGTCCAGTACTGCGATGGGTGAACGCTTAGCCACTGGCTTGCACGCCGACTATCAAGCGGAAAGCAGTTTTTATAATTATCTGATGGCAATACAACTTCGCCTCAATAAAAATAAAAAGGCATCTTCATCGGCGCGGGTTTTCCGCAGTTTCCCCGTGCTCACGGCGCACGGGATACGGCGTAGCTCAAAAAGTAGCTGCGGATGCCACGAAATTTCGAACAAGGGCGTACACGTTGGAACGCAGAAAAATAAAAAAAATATAAAACTAATTAAACGAACAAAAATACTCTCTCCAAAGTAACGTATAAGTAAATGAGTATTGCAAAAAAAAAATGCAAGGAACTACTGAGAAAAAAAATGAAAATAAACAAATAACGACGTGATGTTTTTTAAAAGTATTCCAAAAGATTGGCAAACACGTTGCCCGCATCAAACGACCCTTGGCGAGGCCGCGATACGTGTGCATACAAAGGGTCGATCGTACTAATTAAAATAATCGGAATGATTGAGTCTATCTCAAGTACTAATGATGAAAATAAAAATTGACTATCGAGAGTGAGAGACTTGATCAATTATCCACTCGAGACATCCGATAATAACCCAAAGGGTTTCCAGGATGTACATACATAGACACGTTTCTATGAGCACCGAGGACGCAAAAGATGCTCTCTCAAGAATGTTCCCTCGAACGTGGTAAGGAGATCTTGACGGAGGCTTCGTTATATCCCACGGGAGATATTAGCATCCGGTTGAAGGGGCTCAGAGAGAAAGGAGGAAAAAAAAATACGAATGACGAAAGAGAGAGAGAGAGAAAGAGTGGCGAAGAGGAGGGGTTGAGACTTTGCGTTGGTTAATACTTGGCAAAAGTTATAATAGACGTCGGGGGCTGTCTCGGTTATTTAGTATCAACGAAGGGGTTGCCACTTGGGGATTTTTTTTTTTATGTGGCCACTTACACTTAATACGGGATGATCTTGATATTTTATTTTTTTTGCCTCCCTCGGCGAAAAATTGGAAGAGTATGGAGGCGACGATGAGAGAGCAGAAGGACAAACGAAAGCTGAACAATATTTTAATAATCCACTTTCCTGTATTTTTTCGATTTCGAGGAGGATATAACATAAGAGATCCCGAGAACTTCCGAGAGAGAAATTCGACCGTTGGACGCCAATTACTAGTGACGTAAAATGCTCACCGATAATACTCGTCCCACTCCGAAACCCCGTGAATTAAATATTTTAATCTAATTAAGAAAACTTATCGAACAAATTTATATCAAATTTAATTATACGAGAAGCTCGTGCATCCGCTTCCCGAGTGGAAAATAAGCTGACGATGTATTAATAGATGAAGAATCGCTTCTTCTTTTTCATGAAATTGCCCCGTGAAAACTGTATTGATTAAACCGATCGAAATTCAACGAGGTATTTACAGAAATATTATAGAAATTCTAATAATTAATCAGCCCACTGCGGAGCGAATTGACAAAAATGAATAAGCCCAATAATCAGTTTCTATTATTGTTGCACAATTATCTTGGATCTAGAGCTTAATGCTTCTTACAATATTTCTTACGTACTTACGACACTGGGACTCCGAGGACACCCATTTATTTATTCGATCATAACTCCCGAATTATTTTAATCTTACTACTGTAGTAAAGCTGGAGAATTTGTTTGTTCGTCTGTTTGTTCGAACGCGCTAATCTCAGGAAATACTAGACCGATTTGAAAAATTCTTTTTGCTTTAGATCGCCCGTTTATTCGGGAAGGTTTTACGCCATATAACTTTATTCTATGACCCTAATCTTACTATCTTACTATTATATCTCAGCTGTACTATAATAAAGTTGAAGAGTTTGTTTGTTTGAACGCGCTAATCTCAGGAAATACTAATCCGATTTGAAGAATTCTTTTTGCATTAGATCACCCGTTTATTCGCGAAGGCTTTACGCCATATAACTTTATGCTATAACCGTGAAGAACGGCGGTGGCGGCGCGTTAAATCGGGGGACGGAAATTTAACGCGGGTGAAACCGCGGGACACTGCTAGTACTTTATAAATATTTCTTTTTTTATTTAAACGACTCTTTAACATTGTTTGCTTTTTCAAAAATAGAATCTAATATTATTGATTCTCCAAAAATGCAACGAGATAAATTTGAAAAATTCCAGATATAAAAAAAAAAACGATTTTTCATCGGGCTTCCCCCGATATCCCAGTGTGACGAGGCTTCACAATTCTCACGTTCAAGTATGAATTTAACCGCGGGGATGTTAAAAATTCGGAAAATACATTTTTTTCGCTTGAAAGTCGAAAATTTGTGGAATTCATGAGAAAGAACAAAAAAAGTTACAACCGGGGGTTGGACAAATGAAGGAATGAATAATTCGCCAACTTTTTGGGAAGACAATAATTGAAAATGGATTATTCGAAAAATGAAAATGAAAAAAGTACACAAAACTGAATTTCCGGCAATTGTGTATCTCAAAATTTCGAATTAATTTCGTATTTCTTTACGGGCACAATGACGCTCGATAATCGATTGTGTAATCAGTTTCGTGGCTTTACAACCCTCCTCGCGTGTGAAATGTAAAGCCGATTGGCTTTTACAAACGGGAATATTCATAAGCGTTTAGATTCACTGTCCGGTGAGCGGTAAACGTGACTCGAAGCTCATTACCATCGCGGTGAGTAAATAATTTCGAATAATAATACCCGCGTTATATCACCACCTGTAATTCCTGCGTGTTGTTCGAGTATTTTTTAAATTGGTTAGTTAAAAATGTTCATGAAATTTTCAGTAATATTAAACGACTCATAGAGATGCGATCTACGAAAAAAAAAAAAAAAAAAACAAATGTTAATCTTATATATTTTTTGTCAATTTGACAAACAAGACGTTACGTTAGTAAAATTGACAAAAAAAAACATGTGCAAATCAACAATTTTTTTCGTTTTTTCTTCTATTTTGTTATAGAAAAATTTTCTAAGTATGCAGAAAGACATTATTTTTTTTGAAAATTGCGAGTACGGTACCAATTCCCGATTGTAAATCCGAAAAATAAGTCCCTAACTCTCACTGAAACATAAATCTCTTCAACTCTTTTTAAAATTCATCATTTCATTATTGGTACTAATTATTTTGTCCTTTTTCCCCAACAAAAGCCAACAAAATTGTGAGTACGGTACCAATTCCCGATTGTAAATCCGAAAAATAAGTCCCTAACTCTCACTCAACGATAAATATCTTCAACTCTTTTCAAAATTCATCATTTCATTATTGGTACTAATTATTTTGTCCTTTTTTCCCCAACAAAACCCACCAAAATTGCGATTAGGGTACCAATTCCCAATTGTAAATCCTAGAAATAAGTACCTAGTTCTCACCCAAACATAAATATCTTAAACTTCTTTTAAAATTCATCATTTCATTATTGTTACTAATTATTTTGTCCATTTTTCCCCCAACGAAATCCAACAAAATTGCGAGTACGGTACCAATTCCCGATTGTAAATCCGGAAAATAAATGCCTAACTCTCGCCCAAACATAAATATCTTCAACTTCTTTTAAAATTCATCATTTCATTATTGTTACTAATTTCTTTGATCCATTTTCCCCCAACAAAACCCAACAAAATTGCGATTAGGGTATCAATTCCCAATTGTATATCCTAGAAATACGTGCCTAACTCTCATCCAAACATAAGTATCTTAAACTTCTTTTAAAATTCATCATGTCATTATTGTTACTAATTTTTTTGTCTATTTTTTCCCCCAACAAAAATGCGATTAGGGTACCAATTCCCAATTGTAAATCCTGGAAATACGTGCCTAACTCTCATCCAAACATAAGTATCTTAAACTTCTTTTAAAATTCATCATTTCATTATTGTTACTAATTATTTTGTCTATTTTTCCCCCAACAAAATTGCGATTAGGGTACCAATTCCCAATTTTAAATCCTAGAAATAGGTGCTTAACTCTCATCCAAACATAAGTATCTTAAACTTCATTTAAAATTCATCATATCATTATTGTTACTAATTTCTTTGATCCATTTTCCCCCAACAAAACCCAACAAAATTGCGATTAGGGTACCAGTTCCCAATTGTAAATCCTAGAAATAAGTGTCTAATTCTCACCCAAACATAAATATCTCAAACTTCTTTTAAAATTCATCATTTCATTATTGTTACTATTTTTTTTGAGCCATTCTTCCGTCACTCATACTCACATCTAGCCCTCACTTTCATTAAGCCTATTCTTTTATCCGAACGTCAAATTGACTGAAATTAATAGGTTTTTTTATTCATGAGCCTGTACATTTAAAAAAAAAACATAAAAAAAATGTTATGTTTTTTTACACAACAACAAAATCAATACTAAACATCCCCTAGATTATTCGTACAAAAAGAAAATTCACGCCATTGTTGAAAATGTGCAATTTAAAAAAGAAAAGTCAAAAATAGTATAAAGAAACCTCGACTAATTATCGCGAAATTCGTAGCAAACAATGGTATCTTACTGTTCTACGTGTGTGCAAAATTTGAGCACAATTGCTCAACTCGTTCTCGAGTTATACTCCTTTGAATTTCATCACGCACCCACACACACGTTCATTTTTCGCTAAACATGATTTTTCGATTATTTAGGAAAATTGAAACATTAGTATTCTGGAAAAAAAATATTATCAGAAAAAAAATTAACGAAAGGATACAAAACAAAAATTCGGTAGAACAATGAAACAACAAATTCAAATATTCATGATTTAGAAAGAAAACAAACAAAATAACAATCTCATAAAGAGGACTTACCTCCTCAGCAAATTCAAAGTCACCGTCGAACTTCCTCTTGCAGTCCGCTACGGTGACAATGACGATTAACACCGTGACAAAGAACGCCCACGTGAGCCTCATTGTGTTAAAAATCCTTAAACTTCCGTCGTTGCCGAAAAGTTAGTGACGAAAGGAATTAAAAAAAACGTCGTAACACAAGCGAAGATTTATATCTGTATATAGATATATATATAAGTTTATAACCGGCAGGGTCAAAAATACAAATATGGCCTCTGGTCGGTCACTTAATATTTGCACCCCGAATTACAGCGTGCAACGCAATTCTCTTCGTGATCGCCGGTAAATCAATTGACGCCGGTGAAGGAAGGTGGGGCGGATTTGCGGAGGATAAAGCAGGGATTTCCGGAAATACGCGTGTTCAGCGAGAAATCATAAAAGAACTGGTTCGGTACTGCGTGTGTCCTTTCGCGTGTATTATTTTACCCAGCAGGTAGCGTTAACACTCGCGTGCGTGCGTTCGAAACGAAAAACAAAAAGAAAACATATCAGCGCGTTTCGCGAGGGGTTGGCGATGTCGCAAAAAAAAAAAAGCAGCACGCGTTAGGACCGGCCACGGGAAAAAAAACAACAAATTGCGCACCGTTCGTGTGTTTATCTCTGCGGAACGGTGCAACGTGAAAACGTAAGGGGGAAAGAAACAAAACAAAAGAACAACAATACCTCGATAATATTCGGACCGCGCGCGTAATCCACGGACACTCACGCACACGCCGTGTGGTTTCAACGTTTCGCGAACACCAAAAAAAAACACGTCCTTAGCGAGCTTGAAACGACGTGCTGACAATTTTTTTTTTTTTACTTTGTTTTTCTTTACGTAATAATCGACCTGCTCGAGGCGTCGAACGAACAGTAACTGCGCGGAACAAGGGTAAGCCGTCGCGAGAAACGGTACGCCTGTGTGTGAGTTTGTGCGAAGGGAAAGCAGCGAAGTGCGCGGGCGCCGATTTTCGACGAGCACACGCGAAGAGAGGCGAATGGCCGACTGGTGGGGGTTGAAGGTACTACAATCGCATATTTATCCTTGCAATGGGCCGTTCTAGGACTTTTTATATAATCTTCGAATAAAGTTTCTTTTAATTAATCGACAAAATATTTAGCTCGAGTTAAAACAATCGAAAAAAGTCACAGCTCAAAGTAACCTGTGGCTTAGCTTCTGGTAGTTTTTTTTTTTTCTTTCGAAATAAAAGTCGAAGAAGCAACATTTACCTCTTATCATTTGGAAGTGTTTTTTTTTGTTTCGTAAAAAATAGAAATTAACGTTAGTCTGGGTTATGGATCAAAATTAAAGATGTCTGACGAAGTATTTTTCACGTTTTTATGCATCTTTTTCAAATTACGATTAACTTTTTCTTGGATTCAGCATGTTTTCGAAGGAAAAAATAACTGAAATTCGATGTATCGTATTAAATAAGTAATGGATCAGATTCGAGAGGGAGAGAGGGTTAAAAGGAACGTCGATTAAGTATTAAATGCACCATACATATGCGTTGTGTATACATGTAAGAGAGAAATTCTCCCAATGTCCTTTTTCCTTTATAAGTCCAGTCATTATATACATTTGGAAATGCATGTGAACCGAGAAAGCTGATTTTTGGATATTGTGTGGGGGGGGCTTAGAAAAGCTTAACTTCAAATTGTCGACCAAGATTTCCTATGTGCGTTCTCCGCCATCTTGAAATAAGTGTTAAATTTCGTTTTTTTGCAATAACTCGGCTCTCCGTCGAGATACGAAAATTGCGATAGGATACTTTTTTGTTGCTTCTTTTACGCTCTACAATTTAGGTCATAAACATTTTTCACCTACCGGTCATCGTTGTTGAGATATCGAACGAGAAAGTAAAAATATTTTTTTTCTACAAAAACCACCAAAGTATTTTTAAAGATTGTTAAATATAATTTTACAGTTTTATTTGTCAAATTTACGTAAAAAAGTATCTAAGAAAAAAGTAAGTTAGTAAAAAAGCAAACATATAAAAAAATATATATATATATTTTCATATGTTCACAGTCGCGCCTCATTCTTGCCGTCTCCTCTTTGTGCGGTGATTCGCACGTTGTCCATGCTCGTCCGACGATTTATATATATATACATGTGTGTATATAATGTGTACAGCCAAAAACAAGTTTCACTACCTGAATTTTTTACTTTCTCGTTGGATATCTCAACAACGATGAACGGTAGGTGAAAAATGTATATGACCTAAATTGTAGAGCGTAAAGGAAGCAACAAAAAAGTATCCTATCGCAATTTTCGTATCTCGACGGAGAGCCGAGTTATTGCAAAAAAACGAAATTTAACACTTATTTCAAGACGGCGGAGAACGCACATAGGAAATCTTGGTCGACAATTTGAAGTTAAGCTTTTCTAAGCCCCCCCACACACAATATCCAAAAATCAACTTTCTCGGTTCACATGCATTTCTAACCCGTCTTTTTCGACGTAATGACTGGACTATATACTTTCCCCTCCAGCGAAATTTCACCGTCGTGTGTGTCGAGTGAATGGGAGAAATTCTCGCGCAGGAGCGCGTGGTTCGTATATAATATACAAACGTACATACGGTTTGCAATGCGCCAGTCGATATACCCCCTCTACTTGGCGATTGACGCCGAATGGAAGAGAGCGCAACGCGGACGCGGGCTTCACGATTTCTCTGCTCACTTTTCGGTCGTTCGCATATATCCCATTGTCCTTTTTGTCCTTCATTCACGTTTCCCACGTGAACACGTCGTTCACAACATTCGTCAGTCATCAAAATTGTCATTCATCGTTCACGATGTTCCAACGATTACTCCCAAACTTCTTACGAACCACCGACCCTCACCATCTCTGCTGTATCACTCGGAGGCCAACGATCGAATGCAATATTTACGAAATTCACAAAGTTTCAAAATAAACCGTTAATCGACGGAACGGGGTGTAGGGAAGTACTGCGCTAGTCATATGTAACACTAGTCAATCGGAAGTCTATGTAACGTTATTCCTAATTATATTTCGAAAGTAATATGAAAAAACTGTCGTTGAATTGTATTTTGATAATTAATAATTTAATGGTCGGACGGATTTAACCCTATTAGCGGTCTATGTAGAAAATTTGCAACAATAACCACTAAAGGGTTAATACATGTAGAATCGATAAAATGGACGTTCAAAGATGGGAAAAAAAAACTTAAATCCAAGATCGGAGGTGGGGTATAGGGCTTAGATAACGGTTTCGTACAAAAATTACATATTCAACATTAAACTCCATCTTCTCGATGACGATATATAGACTAGGATGGGTCAAATAAAATGACTAATTTTTTTTTTCCTCGATATAATGAAAAATGTATTGTTTGGCATCCCAAAAAAAAGCTCCGCAAGTATTAGCGCTTCATATTTAAATTGAGAGGTCCCCCATCGCAAACTCTTATTTCCCATTTAAATAACATGGGAAATTTTTTCTTTTGACTTTGGAATTTTATTAAACTTTAACCGTTAAGGTTAGAAGAGTTTTTTAGCACATTTTTGTAGAACATTTGATGCTCTAGAAAAAAGCTCTATTGTGTCTAATCGATAAAAGTAACCGTACAAAAAATAATCGGTGATAATTAGCTCTGGATTCTCTCATATTTGTTTGAAAACAATTAGTAATATATTAGTATATCAGTAATATATTAGTAGTGTATATTAGTAGTATATTTATTCATATTGATAACTAAAATGTTAAAAAATTTGAAATTTATGTACTAATAAACGAGATAAGTAGAATCTAGAGCTAATTATCACCGATTATTTTTTGTACGGTTACTTTTATCGATTAGACACAAGAGAGCTTTTTTGCAGAGCATCAAATGATCTACAAAAAGGTGCTAAAAGACTCTCCTAACATCAACGGTTTAAGTCTAATAAAATTCCAAAGTAAAAAAAAAAATGTTTCCATGTCATTTAAATGGGAAATAAAAATTCGCGATGAGGAACCTCTTAAGGGCGGGGTAAGGGTTTTCACTTTCGAAAAATCGAATATTTTTTTTGTCTTATCTTATTGTTTAACATTTCAAGAATATGTCCTTAAAATTTTTAACCGATCTAAGCAATATTCTTGACGTTATTGTCTTATTAATCTCCTGGCCTTTAACGCTATACCTCTAACAGCTGCGGGCGGTCGAGCTAGCAGCGCAGCTGTCGAACAGGTATACAGTTCATCATTACTATCGTGTATATAGTATATAGTGTATACTATACACTACAATATTTTAAAAGAAGAAAGAAGCTGGAATCGATGATTCTGTGTAAGTTGGAAAAAAAAAATTTTTTTCTTCACTTTTTTATACTTCATAAACTTTAGACGCGTTTTTCTCAAAACTACTTTTTCAACGTCCGTGTTCACTGCCATTTAAAAGCTACTTGACCGATTCATTTCAAACTTTGTACACATTTTCTACATATAAAATACCTCCCCCCAACGTTTAGTTAAATTTTTTTTTTTTCACATTAAGGGTGTTTCCCACCCACAAAATGGCGGAATTTTTCGTGGAAAATAACAGTTCACACTTTGGATGGCCGCCAAAAATTTTTAAGTGAAAAAAAAAATTATCAGAGAACGTTGGGGGGAAGATTTGATTATAATTTGACTAAATTTTCATGGTTTTTCATTTTCAGATAATTTCCGGCCGAGTTATAGTGAACACCGCAAATTGTTTTTTTTCCAAGACGTTCCGGGGGAAGCTCTGTTACGGGCTTATGCTTCAATATTTCTGCATGAAAAAATTACACAACATTGTCAAAAGTATGCTTAATAATGTACAAATGGTTCGAATAAAATTGCTCAATCCATATTTGAGAAAAAAAATCGCAAAAAAAGTATTTTTTTTAACGCTGAAACCCTTACCCCTCCATTAATTTAAATATGAAGGGCTCATACTTGAAGAGCTTTTTCTGAGATGCCGAACAATGCATTTTTCATTATATCGAGGAAGAAAAAAAATTAGTCTAAGGGAATCTGAACAGTAGACTTAAAAAAAATACCCTGATCCAAATTTGAATCAATGCGACATAAAGGGTATAAAAAAAAAAACTCTCGGGTGGTTTTGTGGAAAGTTTTTGTCTGTTTTTTCGTGACAATGGGAGGTCGAACGAGAAAGCAATGATGGATAGGGTAGAGAAGAGGTTTAGCTCTTCGTTTCAGTAGTCGAGCCAGCGACGCGTCAGACCAATCGTTTGGAACACACAATGGGTTGCTGTATCTAGAAATATCGAGTTACGCTCAGACGGCGCTGATACATTAGGAACTGAATAATTCGCGAGAGGTCACGGTTGATGGACATATCAAGGAAATAATTAAAGCTTTTTGGACAGTTGAGGCACGAAAGGAGACCGGGAAATATACGGTGGGAAATCTCAACGAAAAAAAAAACGGGAAATAATCGATAATTAGGTTGACTAATGAGTTTTCGAATTTCCATTAATTTACGATAATTTATCATTCAGATTTCATATCTCCTCGCTGACGTACGACTATCACAACCTTGTACAATTAGCCCCGAAGTTAGCCGGTTGTATACCGTTAAATTACTTTTATTTCGCAAATAAATACGTGAGACAACTAATACGGCCGGTGACTTAATAATTACGCAATTACTCCCCCCCCGCGCGCCCATTCTTCTTATTATGTTATGATGCTGCTGTGAATTTGCTGGACTGTTGCGATTCGAAGCGACGTAGCAGCGATGTTGCAATTTCCATGGAAGCGAAAATACCTCGCTGCTATATTTAGGCTCAAGAGAACAATGTAGTCTGTCTTCTCTTTCCCTTTTACTTTCTCCCTCCCTCTTCTCTTTCTATCTTTTTCTTTCTCTCACTTTCTCACTCTCTGTCTTTCTGTCTGAGGGCCAGCCTTTTCCAGTACCGGGATTTCTCGTGCCTTGTGTTTTTTTTTTTACTTCAGATGCACGTAGTGCCATTTATCCACTGAAATAACATCGAGATAGTGATGGATTCTCGCTTGATACGACTTTTTTCAACTGAAAACGCTTAGAGATGGAAACTCGTCTTTTTATGATTAAGATTTTAA
This sequence comes from Oxytorus armatus, assembly GCA_958009045.1. NCBI lineage: Eukaryota > Metazoa > Arthropoda > Insecta > Hymenoptera > Ichneumonidae > Oxytorus > Oxytorus armatus. The sequence goes on from OY253744.1 coordinate 4,547,280, forward strand.
TCTTTCAGGCCATCACGTGATCCTTTGCAAGAGTAACAATATTTTTTTATAGAGGTGACACGATTAAAAGTCGGAAAAAACGTGTCGTATTTTGCGAAACAAGAGAACTGTATCGAAACTCTCAAGCGAGATATTATACGAAATGATTTTTTCATCGTGTAAAAAAACTGTATTGATGGATATATCAAAAATGTCTCTCTTCCTTAATTGCGTTTTTTTTTAAGAGCATTGAAAGCGTGAACGAAAGGCAAAAAAAAAAAATAGGAATTCTTAACTCACCGATCGGATCGATAGGCTCGGGCTCGCTGGGCTCTGGGGATTCTTTAACGATCTTCTCGGCCGCTTCGGCATCAATTTTCGCTGGGCTATCTTCCACCGTCACGTTTGTACTGAAATACGGAGGAAAAATAAAAAATTCTCGTTATCTCACGCGTCCTCGCGTTCGATTTTTGTTCTTTTTTTTTTTCCCCGGTTTTACGAAGCGGGTAATTAAAAATACAAGTTTTTTTTCGACGGCGAGAGGATATTACCCACCACGATAGTCCCGTTACCGGAGTTTCTCGTTTCATAAGATTTCGCCAATGTCCGTGAACCTCGCTAATAACGTGCAGGGCAAAATCCTTTGGTTTCGGCTCGCCGTTAAACGCAAATTGATTTTCGGGTTTGCCATCGGGTATCTTGTAGATTTTGAACCACTCGATCGTTGCTTTCATCAGGCCCGGATAAACCTTCTCGACGTCGTTTATATCTAACGGATAAGAGAGAGAGAGAGATTGACATAGATGATAAGAATCATAACGGTATGACGGTACGGATAAAAACTACTACGTAACGATGAATCATTCGCGTCCTCGGGTAGAACGTTATATGCGTTACGTAACGGAGCTTCGTGACGTTTATCGAAGCAAATAATCGTATCGTTCGAGCGGAATTTGTCTCGGAGTAACATCGAAGGTCAAAAGAGCGCGGTGAAATAAGGAATTGGGGCAATGTCGGAATTGAAAAATTGTTAATTACACTTTTATAACATAATTAGGAATAATTGTTTGAAAACAAATATATACATTCATTGACGCAATAATGATTGCAAATGATTTTTTATTTTTATAAAGAAAATTCCATATTTTTCTTCTAATTATTTCTTATTTTGTCACACGAACATTTCTGATGTTTTTTTTTTTTTCTTTTCATCTAAACTATTTAAATCCCTGCTTGAAATTCGCGTGATCCTAATGACGATATAATTAATTTTTACTCACCGTTCAACTGTTCGGCCAGTGGGTCATTAACATCGATTACTATTATCTTCCAGTCGGTCTCGCCTGTAATACGATTAATACCTTCGTTTTTATAGTGTCGGAACAGTAAGATAACTGTGACGTCGTCGTATTATACGGACAATGCGTGATAAGAGCGTGTAACTCATCGGCGTAATATATAGATATGTATTTTCAAGGGAGAATCAGCTGAATCAAACGACGAGCGTTATAACGAGCGTTACGCGAACTCACCCTCGTCGATAAGAGCAACCGTACCCAGAACCTTGACCTTCAGTACTTCGCCACGTTTAGCTACCTGTACACGAAAATTCGTCGAGTCACGCACCAATTTTTCGTACTACCCGCACTCTCATCACGTACGTTACATGTTTATGCAATGCTTTTTTTTTCTTTTTCTTTTCAATGTCTCTTACCCGGTATCCAATTTCTAGGACATCTATCGGATCGTTGTCCCCTTTGAATCCCGTTGCCTCGTCCAATACTTCGGGATTTTCCCAAGTCTTGAAAAATCGTTAAATACAAAATAACACATTATTTCAATCTCCCGTAAGAATTCTGTATAAATGTGAGAAAGACTATTGAGTGATTAAGGATGGTTCGCTCATACAATCCAAACCAAAACGAAAATTTTAATTTTTTACACGCTATACGTCCTTAAGGTTTTATTTATTTTTTCGTCCGTTACCAACTTATACTGATCATCATGTTGTAAGATTTTCGAATTGTAAATATGTACTGTATGAAAAAGTTATTATTCTTCCTTTAGTCAAATCTCAATAAAACTTGACCTTTAAGAGAGAAAAATTGCTTTATCGGATCGGTCAGTTTGAAGAATCGAGAGCGAGTAGGAGGAAGCATGAGATCACAGTTCTGGCAATAGAAAGGTCGAATCGTTTTTCAACGACTTGACACTGAGAATAAACGTGAGACGTTGCACGAACAAATCAGTCATGAAATTTTCACAACCGCCCGCTCGCCAAGTGTCGCTGAGTCTTGATAAAATTGTGGAATAAAAAAAATTGCGCCTGAGATCTACATCTTTTTTGCTCCAAATACCTGAGGCAAAGCTCCGTAATTCCAAATGTATCCGTGATGAGGGAAGCAATTGGCCACAAATCGTATTTTGCCCTTTTTAACATCCTGCTTTATGGGATTGAGGCTCTCTTTCAGATTAATTTCCATCTTTGCGTTTGTCCATCGTGGTACCTCAACCACCATATTGAAAACTTTGTTGGCTTCATTGGCGTACAGCGGTATGTCGTGCATCGGCGAACACGGACCATTATCGTTACCTGCAATATAAGCACGAATGGCCATTCGAATAAAACAATAAGAGGACAAGTAATCGATGTTATTAAAATGAAAAATGATAAAAGAACCGAGCGTCAAGGAGACAGGTTTGAAAATGATCACTTTTCTATAACAACGAGACATTTCGATAAAGGCTTGAAAAAAAAGAATGTAATTGAAAAATATTTTATATTATAAAGAGGTAACGTTATTTTAAAACATATTACTTTCTCCGATAAGTGTGGAAGGGACGTTGGGGATGATGATAGAAAAAAAAAATCTAATGTTATCCAGAAACAAAAAAAATGTAATACCGCAAATTATTGAACATACTGGAAATATTAATACAGTCTTTGAAATGTGCTCTTACAATTAAGTGGAACATTCCCAATGACAATTTTTCAGATAATATCTGTGATAAAGGAATTTAAAAAGAACCAATTGTTAATGAAAAATATAAAATATAACGGAACAAAATATGGGGCCTATAGGAAACATAGATGAGACATCTGGAACAGCGCTCTACCTCGTTGGAGGGAAACATTCACAAAGAGAATTTTTGGATAGCCGATATTCGCGTTAGACAACTTTCTCTCGGGCATAATAAAACGTTAAAAGTGTGACATTTGAAAAGTGAACGTCGTAGGAGTTTAGTACGCTGTATTCGGACTATAGCATATTTCAACGAAGTTAATTTATAAGCTCGCTGTGCGGAGAATCGTAACCCGTGAAACAAAAAAAAACATACACATTCGTTCTCTACAATGCAAATGCCACATGTCGAGAAAAAAAAAACAGGAATGTCGGAGAGTAGAGCGCCGGGAAGGAAAGAACAGAAAAATTGTGCTCGATAAATTGTCGTGACGAGGTACTGATTTAACGTTAAACTTGACCGTAACGAGAATCGATTTAGTACTCTGCATTTGCTTACTCGACAAGTTTTACGAAACATATTTTTATTCGCGTTATGTTAAGAATCGACCGGTCTCAGTCACACACACACACAAACATGCAACACGTCACGATTGAACTCGACCTTTCGAACGACACGTTATACATCCGCGTATATTTCTTTTTTTTTTTCGTTTAACAAATAAAAAATGGCACCAATTGCAAGGAGGTTATGAATACTCACGGAAATATATTCTGTATTCCGTTGTGTTTGGTGCACCTCTTTCTATCGTGCTGTACGACATTGTACGTTTTATCGAAACGCTCGTGAACTTTGCGAGGTTAAAAAGTTCCGTTCGACGAAGTAAACCAAACGGAATCGTGGATCGGTTCAAACTGAAACGACGAAACACGTGCAACGTTGCTGGCGACATTCTGACATCTGCCGTCGGCGTCGCGAACTAAATCCTCAATGAACATAGTCACAGTGAGGAATTCGCGTTATCGCCCGTCAGACAGCCGATAAAGAAAGAATTTATACATTTTTATTTTTTCAAACTTGTGCCATTGCACATTTTTATAATTCATCGAGATAGCGCACACTTTCAAGGACTAACGAACGTATTTTGTGAATCGCGTCGCTTTAAATGAAATCATTAGATAGCGCTGGTAAATATAAAGCGCTTTTTGAGACATTGCCTTGATATATGACAACCGGAAGTAACTCACTTCAGCTTTTTTAGCGTCCTCGTGTACCGGAAAAGACTGCGAAAAGCACTTTCTACTTGAACAGTGTTCAAGTAGAAAGTGCTTTAGAAAGACGCTAAAAAAGCTGAAGTGAGTTACTTCCGGTTGTTGAAAAGCAATTTCTACTTGAACAGTGTTCAAGTAAAAAGTGCTAGGATGGCCCATTTTATAAAAATTTTCAAATTTCCGTGTTCACATATTTTCAAACAATAGTTGATTATAAAAAAAGACGTTATGATTTTTTTTAGATTTCTAAACTCATATAGGAGTCTGCGCTAATCGTCCAAAGTTTAAGGGAGAACACCACTGTGGCCCCCTGTTTTTTTTCACATTTTTCAAGAATATTCTTTTGTGGGAAAAAAAAGGGATATTCGAAAAATTTTCTTGGGTTTTGTTCCTTGTTTATTAATGTATCAAAAAACATTTTTTTCACATTTTTCACGCCGCATGGTGGCGCTGGTGAAGCTCTCGCGTCAGATGCTGTCATTTCCGTGGCACGCAGCAGAACTCTCTTCAACGTCGATCTGAAAAAAAATACCGAGTGTTTTCGTTAATAATATGATATTTTGAAGAGAAGTACATAGGGATTTGGAAAAATATTGTTTTAAAAGAAATAGGCACGCCTTTGAAATTAACTTTAATTTCAAAGGCGTGCCTATTTTTTTTAAAACAATATTTTTCCAAATCCCTATGTACTTCTCTTCAAAATATCATATTATTAACGAAAACACTCGGTATTTTTTTTCAGATCGACGTTGAAGAGAGTTCTGCTGCGTGCCGCGGAAATGACAGCACCTAACGCGAGAGCTTCCCCAGCGCCACCATGCGGCGTGAAAAATGTGAAAAAAATGTTTTTTGATACATTAATAAACAAGGAACAAAACCCAAAAAAAATTTTCGAATATCTCTTTTTTTTCCGACAAAAAAAAATTCTTGAAAAATATGACAAAAAACAGGGGTTACAGTAGTGTTCTCCCTTAAGTGAAATATTTGACCTACTGGCAATTTTAAGCAGTAAACATTGGTCAGAAGTCAAATGGTTTTATCGCAGTCCCTTTCAGGTAGAAAAATATCGCATGGACACATTGAACATTTCTGTAATCATGAGTAATACCTGCCCATGTACGAATATTGCAAATACTAGCAGCAAGCAGCAAAATTAGTGGAGGTACCGCTCACAAGGACAAGTTATGTCGGTGTGACCTCAGTGTTTCGGCTTTCGGTTAGGATAATAAAGGAACGAAGCTCTTCGTGCATAATCGGTCTTCTACCTGATGACGGGATGACCACTTACCGCGCCTACTGAGTGCTGACTAATGTATGAATGAATTTTCCTTTGAAAGTAATATTCATCGGTGTTTACTAGTAAAATTTTCCTATCCAATTGTATAAACTAGCAAAATGTTGCTTTCTATAATTTTAGCGAAATATCTTATGAAATATCACTTATCAGTGAAAAATAGCCATTTACGTCAAAGTATCTTACTTCCGTAAGATTTTTTAGGAATATCAATTTGTGTTTACACCGACATACCAAGCGCTTGGGCGAGGTAGCCGCACTACTTTTGCTGATTGTTGCTAGCAACTGCAATATCCGTACACTCACTATGATAATAATTATAACTGGACTAATGTTCCTACCTTTCTATTTGAGATACGACATCGAAAAGTACTTTCAACTATGTCAAAGTAATATGATAAAATCTGTCAAAATTATATTTTTTCATTAACAAGAGTTTAGCTTCTATAATAATTGTCCAATATTAACTCATCTAAAATGTTAATGAAAAACTAAGCCATTAGCCATCAGAGATGTCAAATTTTATATAAAAATTTAGTTAATAATGCATTTGTATCATCTATAGAACCGGAAGCTATTTTTATTGAAAAAATCAGAGTTTGAAGTGATGAAAAAATTAAATATTTATGGTACAGTTCGGTGAGATATTGTTCTCAATTTTTTTGACTAGAATTAGTTATTATAATTAATGATTAAGATTCAAAATCATATAGTGGAATCGTGCGTCTCGTTACCTCTCTTCACCGATACCTGAGAACCCTACCCGAGAGGAATATTTTTTTTCAAAAAAGGGCTACCCAGCCAGTTCACCCTCTCACTTTCACTGTTTATGATACTTGCAAATGCACCTGATAATCCCAACACCCGATTCTTCTAAAAAATTCAACAATTTTTCATCGGCTTTTTTTTTTATAATGTAACGAAGCCAGATATTTCTTTTTTTGTGTAATAATAGTTCGATAGTTCAATAATCACTCAACGTATTTTTAATAAGATCCGTCCATTTTAAGCGATCCGTAGAAGCCTTCAAAAACCCTTGATTTTCACCAAAATCGGATTTTTTATTTCAATAACAAATGGAAAAAAAAATATAAACGAAACTTTATTATGTTCATTGATGTTTTATAAACAATTTCCAGAAGAAAATTATATATAATCTCAATAATTATGTCACCAAATTTTTATTTAAACATTCATTACCCTCGTCGTGGGCTCAAGTTCATAAAGAATTAAAATCATTAGCGTAGCTTCATATTTGAGTTTAAAAATCTGAAAAAAAACATAACGTCTTAGTTATTATAATTAATGATTAAGATTCAAAATCATATAGTGGAATCGTGCGTCTCGTTACCTCTCTTCACCGATACCTGAGAACCCTACCCGAGGAATATTTTTTTTCAAAAAACGGCTACCCAGCCAGTTTACCCTCTCACTTTCACTGTTTATGATACTTGCAAATGCACCTGATAATCCCAACACCCGATTCTTCTAAAAAATTAAAGAATTTTTCATCGCCTTTTTTTTAATAATGTAACGAAGCCAGATATTTCTTTTTTTGTATAATGATAGTTCGATAGTTAAATAATCACTCAACGTATTTTTAATAAGATCCGTCCATTTTAAGCGATCCGTAGAAGCCTTCAAAAACCCTTGATTTTCACCAAAATCGGATTTTTTATTTCAATAACAAATGGAAAAAAATAGAACGAAACTTTATTATGTTCATTGATGTTTTATAAACAATTTCCAGAAGAAAATTATATATAATCTCAATAATTATGTCACCAAATTTTTATTTAAACATTCATTACCCTCGTCGTGGGCTCAAGTTCATAAAGAATTAAAATCATTAGCGTAGCTTCATATTTGAGTTTAAAAATCTGAAAAAAAACATAACGTCTTAGTTATTATAATTAATGATTAAGATTCAAAATCATATAGTGGAATCGTGCGTCTCGTTACCTCTCTTCACCGATACCTGAGAACCCTACCCGAGGAATATTTTTTTTCAAAAAACGGCTACCCAGCCAGTTTACCCTCTCACTTTCACTGTTTATGATACTTGCAAATGCACCTGATAATCCCAACACCCGATTCTTCTAAAAAATTAAAGAATTTTTCATCGCCTTTTTTTTAATAATGTAACGAAGCCAGATTTCTTTTTTTGTATAATGATAGTTCGATAGTTAAATAATCACTCAACGTATTTTTAATAAGATTCGTCCATTTTAAGCGGTAATTATATTACCAAATTTTTATTTATAAATTCATTACCCTCATCGTGGGCTCAAGTTCATAAAGAATAAAAATCATTAGCGTAGCTTCGTATTTGAGTTTAAAAATCTGAAAAAAATCATAACGTCTTCTTTTATCGTCAACTATTATTTGAAAATATGTGAAAACGAAAAGTTGAAAATTTTCATAAAATGGGCTACCCTATTGAACACTTTGTGCAATAATTGCTCGTTCCACTTTATATTCCATTGCGTACTGATAAAACAAAAGTGTTTTTATTTTTCGCACGATCCAATACTTTAGGACTTTGGATGAACCAATTATCATGATATTCTGTATTTAAATATATAATAACAAGATGGCTTCTTATTATTGACAAGCGTTAGATATAAGTATTCTATTTTAATATAAAGCTATTGAGTTCGTCTTAACGTACAAATACATCTAACATGAGTATATCTTCACTGGCGGAATGCTGTCGGATATATTTTTAGAAGACAAAAAATGAAAAAAAGTAAAAAAGCATTAGAACCTTAAAAAAAAAATCATAATTCTCAATCGTTCAGCCTCCATTGTCAATTTCTTCGTGCGTATAAAATTATCATATCTAAAGCTACCGTCGTCTTCCATCCTCGTGATGTGATGCAATATCGATGTCGACATTGTCTTCGTCTTTCCTGCGATCATGCGTTACGCGGAATCGAGCAGAAAATTGGTCCGCATGTTTCAGCAGCCAAATATTCAGTACCCGTTGTGCCTATGATTCCGAGTATCAGTGAAATCTCGATATTGCAGGAAAAATTATTAATTTAAGAGGGGTAAAATAAAATCGAGGAATGATTGTGTTCTGGAGTAAACACCCGGAAATCCCGGAAGAGCACATTTAAAACCGTACGAGACTACTCCGATGCTGTACCACGTTTGGTCTTCCGGCAACATCAGAGGTCCACCGCTGTCACCCTGAAACAAATTGAAGAAGAAAAATAACGAAAATAATGAAAAAAAAATAGGATTATCTTTGTAATTCACGTTCCTATGAGTTTATTTCCATTTTCTCACCTGACAAGCGTCTTTACCACCTCTTGCATAACCGGCGCATATCACACGATTGTCAATGGTCGCACCTTTACCCGCGTACGCCGCTCTACAACGATTCTCCGGGACTATTGGTACTTGAAGCTGTTGCAATTTCGAGGCGCTAGGACCGTCTGGAGAAAAACAAAAAATCTTTTCCATTACAATTTTGGTCAAAATAGAGAAAAAAAAATGAATTTTCTGAACTTATTTTAGAAATCTATATCGATCCATCCTTCTCCACAATTGACGAATCCTTTTTCACAAAAAAAAAAAAAAAAAAAAAAGAACTTATCAAAATATCAGCAAAAACGTGTTTACTCGAAAAACTTTTCAATTTACAGAATGAATTATCTAATTAAGGGGGGGAGGTTAATTCGTACAAAAAAAGGCATGTTTTTGTGATTTTTTTGTGACGACGCAGTTAAAATCTCTTTATTAAAACTAATGGTACAGTAAAATATGACATTCGAAGAATATTATATAAAATTTTCACGGAGAATTATTAAAAAATACGGCAATGGCAGCAATTATTCGAAAATTGTCAATTTTTCAATTTTTTGGTACATTTTGAAGGGAAAAACGCGATTTTTACGAAAAAAAAAAAATCGCGTTTTTCCCTTTAACATGTTCAAAAAAATTGAAAAATTGACATTTCGAAAAACCCTCCCAGCTTTACCTGGGGAAAACTATTATCTAACGAATGAACTTTCATTTTTTCATTTCAGATGATCCAGCACCAAATTATGAGGGACACCGCAATTCTACTTTTTTCCGAGACACGTCCGAATAATTGCTGCCAGTGCCGTATTTGTTAATATTTCTTCGTGAAAATTTTATATAATATTCTTCGAATGTCATATTTTACTGTACCATTAGTTTTAATAAAGAGATTTCAACTGCGTCGTCACAAAAAAATCACAAAAACATGCCTTTTTTGAACGAATTCACTCCCCCCCCCCCCCCCTTAAGTTACAAATCGTCAAATCGTAATACTCACTGAAATAAACGGAGCCCCATCCAACGAGAAATGGATAAACATTGGTTAGATCTCGCTGTTGTATTTCTTGAATCACCGGTAGGCATATTGGTTTTAACAGTGCTGCAAAAAAAAGAAAAAAAGAGATAAATCAGAATCCGCACGCGAGAATATTTTTAACGATCCATCGTTCTCAACGATAAAATAAACAAAACCAAAAAATATGAACAAAATGTATTTACCAGTAAACTGAACGTCCTGTACGAGCCTAAGAACGGCAATGTCATTGGTATAAGTGATGGGACTGTATTGCGGATGTACCGTGCGTCTTTCGATCGGCAAATCAATCGGCGAAGCGCCATCGTTATCGTCCTCAAAATCGAGCTCACCGAGGCGCACCATGTAAAGATCATTGCGGTCGAAAACGCAGTGTCCAGCTGTGAGTACGTGTCGTGCCGAGATGAGCGCACCACCGCACAGATAACGCGGCTTTCTTCGATTATTATTTGAACGATAACCGAGTAACGCCGCCCAGGGCCAGTGACCTGTTTAACAGAGAATTTCAATAAAAATTCATGATTATCCATTTATCTTGGTGAAAACATTTATTTCGAGAATATTTCGAAGCGAATGACAAAATCAAAACTCACCCAATTTCGCATCCTGTCCATTGACGACCCTCGTGTATTTGACATCGGTATAACCGCATACTGGAGATGAAAGAGGTCCGTAGGTGTTGCTACTTGGTTGTCGAGTTATTGGTGGATCGTTATTATTATTGTTGTTGTTGTTGTTGTTGTTGTTGTTGTTGTTACTTCCCGTTTCAGGGCAACATACTATAGGGTCGCGATTCCGGTAAAAGCACACGGATTGTCGTAAAAATTCACCAGCCCCATTGCCGTATGCTCGAAGGAGGTTTAAAAGAGGATCACATTCTTTGATGTTACGGCAAACGCCCTGTTGACCTCGAGGATTCACGCAGGTGTTAGGATCTGAAACATACGATTCACGGTATATTATTTTTTAATTCAATCGGAATTTTCAATACATTTCATGCCTTAAGGGCACTATAAAAACCCGAAATGGTTTACATGAAATAATAATTACCTACTACTACGATATTTCATTCCTTATTATTAAATATATTGTAATTAATTTCATGAATTGCATTAGCAAATGTGAATTTAATGTGAAATTCTTTAAATGCAAATGAAAAGAAAAATTGCTTTCGCACAACTGAGTAATGCTCATAAGGTCACTTATTACCGAAATGGTGTACATGAAATAATAAATACCTACTACTACGATATTTCATTCCTTAATATTAAATATATTGTTATTAATTTCATGAATTGCATTAGCAAAAGTGATTTTTAATTGAAATTCTTTAAATGTAAATGAAAAGAAAAATTGCTTTCGCACAACTGAGTAATGCTCTTAAGGTCACTTATTACCGAAATGGTGTACATGAAATAATAAATACCTACTACTACGATATTTCATTCCTTATTATTAAATATATTGTTATTAATTTCATGAATTGCATTAGCAAATGTGATTTTCAATTGAAATTCTTTAAATGTAAATGAAAAGAAAAATTGCTTTCGCACAACGGAGTAATGCTCGTAAGGTAATAAGTGGTATTGTACGAATGAGATACATAATTTACTTTACCCTTGGGTAATCGTTACGCAATTCACTGTCATTAGGGAAGCCATAACGAACACGGATGTACATATCACTCTATGCCTTTGTCAAACATTGTGTGATAATGGGCTCAAACGCTAATATACATTCAATGCTAATGTCATAATATAAAGTGACGAGACAGATGAACCGAGGGAGAAAGAAAGAACGTTAATTGCCAAAGGTGCATCGTGTACGAATTATAATGAATTAACGACTCGTTAATCGAGAGGCTCCACTTGTAGTACGGTAAAAAAAAAAAAAATTGAAAATTATAGAAATTTTTTTGAAAACAACACTTTTACTCGGAAAAACTCATGCGAATAAGTTTCACACGAAAATAAATAATGTTTACTAACGATTCGTTAACCAATTTTCTCAAACTATCTTATCAATCACTTTTTGGTGTTATTATTGTCGAAAATCAATGTTCTTATTGCATGTAATGCGATTGATGTTTTGTTTAATTTTTTTATCGTACCGCAAAATAGTCAAATTTTTATCAATTAAGACTTTTAGTTGGGTTTGTTTACGCGAAGTATCCTAAAGTGTTCAATACGATTTTCAAATAGTGTCTAACAGAAAATAATGATGCATAAGTGTTCAGGGCATAAGATTTATGATAATTATAGAAAAAAAATTATTCTCAATGTCCGTGAAACTTTTTATGGACTTGAGGCATTAAAATGTTTTTTTTTATCTCTTTACCAATTATTATTTGTCGTTATTTTACATTATTTTTCATTATTCGCCGTTCGAACAATTCGCGTTACTGGCTCATACGATGTTTGAACTCAGTTTTTTGGAGGAATGGTGGAAAAATTTTGTGAATTGCGTAGATCTCACTGTTATGACTAATAATAAATCTATGGCTATTGTTGACACATCGATTTCGAGAAATTACAAATATTGCTAGTAGGGAATACCTGAACGACTTGGATTTCGAGGTAAACGAAAAATACTCTAGTCACGCGAGCACGCACACTGCAAATCAACAATTTTCCTCGCGTGTTTCCTCCTTTTTCTTCCGCAATGACATTTCGCACAGGACGAATTAACATTTTTACATCTCATCTCTCGGACATTCGTGCAATATAATCGGCTTTTTTTTTCTTCTTCTTCTTCTCAATGATCGACACGTCGTTGCGATAGTCTCGCACCTTCCATTCAGGGAATCGAAGGTGCGAGACTTGAGCGAGGCTCGAAAGTAGGAAAAAAAAAAAAAAAGCGCAAATAGATTTCAACATTCCTTCGTACGGTGTATATATAATTAGTACATATGAGACAATCCGCGTCAACGCAGTTTCGCGCCATACTATTTAAACAACTTCAAAAAGATATTCAATTTTTTTTTCAGATTTAACCAAATGTTTCAATTTTGAACTCGGAAAAATGCTCGATCATATAACGACTTTTATAAGCCACAGACCAGACTGACTGACCATTTGTTTTGTTCGTTTGAAAAAATACAATGCAAATTGTTCAAGTGTATACGAAATTTTGTGAAACAAAAACCTTGGAAAACAAGTTTTGTTTCAAAAAAATGATCTGAGAGATATGAAAAAATTCTCGAGCATTGACGCCAGGGAGCGATTTTTCCTTGTCGCTAAATGTCCTTGTCCGAGACATTTGATCTAAGCGAAAACGTCAAGTGTCCTTTTTTGGACGATTTACATACACGTAACGCTCGTCTCGAGGAATATTTTCAGCATAGATCGAACCTTGACCCTCTTTAATCGAGGAGACAACTGTTTTTTTTCTCCTCTCCAACATAGACACTGACGTGTCTCGTGAAAACGTCATTGTCGATATAAAATTCAACGTTAACGACAAAATTCAATATGACTTATTATCTATTTGTTGAAAATTGACGTTCATGCACGTAGAAAACGCTCAGACACACAAACAACTTTCATTATTCACTGGAACAATTTGTAACGTTAATTTGTTCCTCGATGTGTATGTGTTACTGACTTTGGCCAGAAGCTCGATGATGTAGCAAAAATATTAGCAGCATTCCGAACACCACACTTTTCGACCATACCGTTTCCTCCATTTTTCCTGAAATGAAATAAAGTACAAGGAATTAATTTACTTTCGCAGTGAGAACGATCAATTTTGAATGTAAATCGTGCGATCAATCGTACATAAATTTTTTTTAAATCCTAAATCGATTGGCTCTTGTGATCACTTTTTTTTTTTTGCTAATACGTGGTCGTTGATCTTCGTTCGAGAGAATGACGAGAAATATTTTCTGGTAGAAAGTAATTACTCGTCAGGGCTGTATTACGCTAAGTCATTTTTCGGACAAAACGTCGAATTGCGAGTAATGACCATGGTCGAACGAAAAATTTGAAAATATTCAGTGAAGCTATATCCTCATTTTTTAAGGTCACCTATTATGTTTTTTTGTTCATTCCTAATAATCTCCCAACAAATAAACTTCTCTTTATTATAATTTGTCTTTATGTCATTAATGTTTATGCAAATGTCAACAGGTATTTTGAAAAAAATCACGGAGGAAGATAGAATTGTTCGTGTGTCTGTTGAACGTACGGCCAATTCACGTTTTGCGACATGGTACATTATGTAAATGTAACGATCATCAGGATTCCCTCGTGTGAGTGGCCTCTGTTTCTTAACGCGTCCTATCGCGAAACGTCATGGTAAAGGTTCACGGTCAAACGTATCTGCTATTTTCATAATGTACGATCGAGGATTCTTTGGTAACCGGAAATATAAAGATACCGTAATTGAAGATATTTCTATCTCACTTCCTCATAATTCAATAATTTTATCTACTTTTATCTACTTTTTCTTACCCCCTCGATCGTGTTCGTAATAAAAATAAAACAAATTACAAATTACAAACAATCGAACAAATTACAACGTAACTATTTGTCGAAGCAAAAAATTATGTTGTTTTTTTCTTTGCTTTTTGACATGTGATGGATTAACGATGATGCAAGTAATCGAGGACAAGTGATTCGCGGATTCGAAAAAGCGATTTGAACGAGAAAACAATTTCTTGACTTTGTCCCTACAAGGGCACGTCACTTCTCAATAGCCCCGGGGGCACGTTTCAAAGTCAGAAATAAACGATGAAATGGATCATTTAAAAAAAAAATTTTATTCCCAATATGCTGCTGTTGTTTATCGTTTCAATGAAATTTCCACCACGTTCGGTTTATTATTAGAGTACTGACGTACTCGAAGAAGAAAATTGTGAGCTCTTCGTAGAAGAAATACGAGGAAAACTGGTTCTTCGCGATTTAATAACAGCGTCATTAGCACGGAACTACCTGGAGCGTCTTAAAGGCATCTATTTCAGTCATTATTTAACAACGTTCCCATCAAGTTTTGCTTAACCGCGGAGAAAGCTCTTCGCGGGTAGAAAAAAAAAACAACATATTTTTTCGAGATTTTAATGACGGACGGCGTAAAAGGTTTGATAAAATTTCGAAAAAAATGAAATACGAGACACCTGTATATTAACAATTAGCCGAGCAGTGATGCTGAAATTTGGCAAGTAAGTTAATAAAAAATTCTTGAATCTTTGCTCGTTCGAATTACCGGAACGAATTACGCGATTTAATGTCGGAAAAAATGTGTTTTTTTTTTTTTTTGTTATTTTTCGAAAAAACAAAGATCGTATGGCAAAGTATTTGGATCGGTAGGCAGAAAATTGTAAGAGGAGGTTTTTTTTTCTCCTACAATTTTTTAGTTCCCTATCGAAATATTTTTTTCCACGATCGTAAAAACTCTTTCCAACAATCGCCAAATCGCTAGATTTTAAATTGATCTAAAGAAAAAAATCGAGATTATAGAAACACTGAAAAAAAAATCGACAAATTGAAACTTGCACACTGTCACGATTTTTTCGCATTCGCCTCTTCAACGAGGAAGTGGTTTTCGCGGTTTCTTGCTTCCCTCACAGAAGAAAGATCGTTAATGTTGTAAAATTGTGAGGGAGCAAAATGTCCAAGTTACAATTTGTACATTTTATTTTCTCCGATCCTTTCGAACGACGATCAATAATATCGAACGACTCGTAAACTGGTCCACGGTTCTTCAAAAATTATTTCACACCAAAAATGAGATAATCCGGAGAATGACGTGATGCAATTGATTAAAATTTTCGTCGAACCGGTTGCGTGACGTTTTATAAATAATTTGCATCTAGATTTAAAAAAAAAATATATATATATGCATATAAACACACGGAGACACTCACTTTTGGATTTGGAAAAAAAAAAAAAAAAAAATCTTTTCAACCGGCAACGATAACTTAAGTCTCGTGACGATATTAAAAATCCGTGACGAAACAACGTGAGAGCAAGCGGTTAAGTAACGACTGATCTACGTTCGCTGTCGACATTCTCTTTATATATCCCGAGTAGCGGGAGAATTTGCACCTGATCACCGTCGACAACCTGTTGAATTCGTAGAGATGATCGGACAGTTGTGTTAGTCAGACGCCCAAAGCGATGGGGAGAGATGGCCACACGAAATTTTTGTAGAATCGCCGTGGATCCTTTTATTTTTCATGATTCGTTTCATTCCCTGGAATTTGGAGTTTTTTTTTTCATTGCCAATGAAAAAAACACCGTCCTTCCGTACTCTCGTGTCAGACGTCTTCGCTGAATTTGACGATCCTCGATTCCACAACGATTAATCTGCGTGACAAAGTAAATTCATTAATCAAAGATGTTAATGCCAAAAACCCGATTGCTTTTAGAATTGCTAATTCGCGTATTTACATTTTTGCTTGTTTCTATTTTTCGCTCACCTTGAAATCTAGACCGAACAGACAAAGATACATAATTCTTGTTAACGATGCAATTAAGAACGGTGCAATAATATGTAATAGTTTTATCATACAATACGAGTACTGTTAAGGGAGAACACCACTGTGACCCCCTGTTTTTTTTTCACATTTTTCAAGAATTTTTTTTTGTGCGAAAAAAAAACCGATATTCGAAAAATTTTTTTGGATTTTGTTTCTTGTTTATTAATGTATTAAAAAACATTTTTTTTACATTTTTCACGCCGCATGGTGGCGCTGGGGAAGCTCTCGCGTCAGGTGCTGTCATGTCCGCGGCACGCAGCAGAACTCTCTTCAACGTCGATCTGAAAAAAAATACCGAGTGTTTTCGTTATTAATATGATATTTTGAAGAGAAGTACATAGGGATTTGGAAAAATATTGTTATAAAAAAAATAGGCACGCCTTTGAAATTAAAGTTAATTTCCCGTCAGGTGCTGTCATTTCCGCGGCACGCAGCAGAACTCTCTTCAACGTCGATCTGAAAAAAAATACCGAGTGTTTTCGTTAATAATATGATATTTTGAAGAGAAGTACATAGGGATTTGGAAAAATATTGTTTTAAAAAAAATAGGCACGCCTTTGAAATTGAAGTTAATTTCAAAGGCGTGCCTATTTTTTTTTAACAATATTTTTCCAAATCCCTATGTACTTCTTTTCAAAATATCATATTATTAACGAAAACACTCGGTATTTTTTTTCAGATCGACGTTGAAGAGAGTTCTGCTGCGTGCCGCGGAAATGACAGCACCTGACGCGAGAGCTTCCCCAGCGCCACCATGCGGCGTGAAAAATGTGAAAAAAATGTTTTTTGTTACATTAATAAACAAGGAACAAAACCCAACAAAATTTTTGGAATATCTCTTTTTTTCCCACAAAAAAAAATTCTTGAAAAATGTGAAAAGAAAACAGGGGGTCACAGTGGTGTTCTCCCTTAAAATTGAAAACAGCGGTTTTGATTACGTGATTCTTTGTTTTTACCTTTGAAATTGCAACCCTACTGTCAGTTACGATCGACGATCACGCACGGATTTCGCCGACAAAGTCTCGTCAATTTTCAGTTCTGAAGGCTTAAAAAATTATACGCACACACATTTTCGAAGGAACAGTGCTCTCAACGAGAGTGAGCCCGAACCGATAAGCGTAAATACGAGAACGCGAATGAAAAATTAAATCCTTCGTTCACTTCATACGTTTCTAGAATTGATATTCTATTTTTTTTTTTTTTTTTGTTAAACCATGCTCAAAAAGATCTGTTTTTTT
Source organism: Oxytorus armatus (assembly GCA_958009045.1). Taxonomy (NCBI): domain Eukaryota; kingdom Metazoa; phylum Arthropoda; class Insecta; order Hymenoptera; family Ichneumonidae; genus Oxytorus; species Oxytorus armatus. Next base: position 4,564,849 of record OY253744.1, read on the forward strand.
TTTTCGAAACGAAAGTTTACGATTGAGTTGACAATTTTCATGAACGTTCAACAATCTCCGATCGCTTCTACGTACGACTTTAATTATTGTTAACGAGAGGGATCCTTGAAATGCCCCTTGGGAAAATCCCGAAATTCAAGGCTCGTAACTCTACCCGATCGAACAAGTTGGAACGTAACGACTGCGAAAGTGCAGCAATAATTGTGCGTCATTTTACAGAAATCAGGTCATACGAGAAATCAAATTTTTCTATTACATTTCTAAAGAAAAAAACCGTACTCAATTCCATTGAAAAACTGACATTTCAATTTATATGTATCACGAATTGTGTCGAAAAACATTTCGCAATCGATTAGCATCGAAAAAAAAATGATGATATTCAAGTTTTTTTTAAATGGAATTGGTGGAAAAAAAAAAATTTAATTTCATTTCACAAATCATTGTACAGTAGATTCGACGTTATTTTGTCGCAATGTTTTCCTGTCGAAAAATTTCCGGATATGCTGATCACAAAATTGTCATATCGAACGAATTAGTAAATAATTCGTGCGTCAAACGATTGAATAAAATAAACACTATATCAGGTAGATGAAAGCGAGAGATTATAAGACGACGACTACGTTGAAGATCGACAGAAAACGGCGTCATAGTCGAGAGACTCTGCGGTAGAACACACGCGATTGAATATATAATTGATTCTTCGAGGTGACGCACACGACTCGAGCCGGTATTCGCAATAACAAATTATTAAATAACGATTATAATACCGTGATTGATGGTAATATTCAAGAGTCGTTAATTCGAAGATTTTTCAAATACGCATCTCCTTTGCATTGTTGCATTTTTTTTTTTTTTTCGAAAGAGCAACAAGAACAAAATGAAAATCTAGTTCGTACGAATATTGCGTCGAAGATTTCGCAGAAACGAATGTACGGATTTTGTTTTTTTTTTTTTTACAATAAAAAATGACTTTTGTCTATTTTGTAGATCGCTCATCGAGACTGAATTTGAACAATGAAAAGGAGAAGATAAAATACAATAGATAACGATTCGACGAAATAATAATGAAAGCCCTGGCTTCTTAATGGATTTCCTGTCGCGTGGAAAACCCTTTTGTTACTCGTTATTACAATTGCAACGATTATCACACGCGAATCGGTCGACGCGAGCCCACAATTTGTAGTATTACCAACGGGTAATTCCTGTACGTGCGAGGTCTCTATTTTTTTTTTTTTTTTTTTTTGCACAATGAGAGAGGTACGTGAAGCAAGGTACATTGTAACGCAGAGAACTTAATAAGGATGTTTGACGTATACGGTGCATACCAAAAGTTCGATACCACGTGAATTCGAATGGATTGCAGTAACATAAAAATCAGGAGGAAACAAAATTATTCGTATATGATTAATTTTCGGTTTTCCTTCGGATTTTCAACAAAAAAACATTAACCATATGTGATTTAAAATTGTTTTCATCCGAGGATTTTCTTCTTTTGGTTTCGACGATCACAATGGCAAATTAGTGACAAAGTAGCTTCAAATAAAAGTTTGTAATGGCTAAAAAAAACCTTCCTTTCTTTTTATTCACGAAACAAAATCGCTTTTTTTAAAATTAATTTCAACTTTTATATGTTATGGAGCGTCCAGAACCCATGTGAAACTGGTCAGTAAATTGCCTTGAAACTTCACCGGTTTAGTGTGTAAATTAGTTCTTGCTCAACTAATAGCGTAAACAAATTTTCGAATTAAAATAACAAAAATTGATATTTCAATTTTTACCATTTCAATAACATCGAATTTATTTTATTTTTTTCAACGATTACGCACAGGAAATTTGTGATTCCAATTTTTCAGATGTAAATGGCCAAAATTCGATTAGATTTCCACAGATTTGTTGGAAGAAAAATACGTATCTCATTAATTGGCTATTTTCGTTAAATCCAACTTTCGTATGTGAGTATATAAGATTTCTTAACGTCACGTTGAAACTCTCATCGCTGCTGCGATAATCATTCTTACCGTAAATGCACGTTTATTTTTGTAATGTTCGTACGCCAAGATATAAACGCACAATAGAGATTTAAAACAATTTCGACGGCGTCTGCCATAATTCACGTGTGCATCACTTCGAAACACTAATTTTTCATTTCGTTGCGCTCGTGACGTTTACAAAAAAAAAAAAAAAATCGTTGAAAATATTAAAACACTTTTTTCTTTTCAGAAGGAAATAAAAATGATGAATAACGGTATAACAAAATTCACGATCGCAAAACCGCGAAGTGTTTCGGTCGGTTTCGCGCCGCAAAATTAACGTATTTTGAATAACGTTTACTTCGGTTACTCCGCTTTAACAATGAACCAGTACAAGTAATCTTCACATTACATTTCGTAGCGTCGTATTTACAGTAAAAAGATTTTTCGTTTTAAATTTAATTTACGAGAGTATATAAAATTATGTTTTTTTTTTTATTCGAAATTAGTTGATTATTATCGTACAAACGCGGTACGAGAGCTCTCGATGATCTTTTCTTTTTTTCTCTACATAATCCATATTCCGGCGATAACGAAGAGATACAATTGAATGCGAAACTTTTTCGACATTGGCGACATATTAATGCTTCGAAAGAAGCAAAAAAAAAGGCTTTACTCGTATCTCCGTCGCGTCGCTATTCGTTCATACATATTTACTTCCGGTAAATCCATTTTACAATATATTTTAACTTCTCAATGAACGTGAACAGCGAGGCTCGCATTTATTTATTCGTTCATTTTTTCAACTTAAAATCGCGAGGACTTCCGTGTCGATTTTCTCGAAGGGGCCAACGGAATTCACTCGTTTATTCAAAAATCGGACGCAAGTCCTCGTTTCGGACGTCACCGTTCGCGTTTGACGTAATCGAGAAGATATTTTCCAAGATATTCCCCTTGTAAATTAAGGATCCTCCGCGCATACAATCTGAATCGAAAGTTTTATTCAATCAGAATTGTCGATACTTCGCGATACGATGAAAAATAATTTAAAAAAAAAAAATTTTTAAATCAAGCTCAGCAAAAAATGCTAAGAACATTGATTTTGCAAAATTATAATGCTTAAAAGTTATTAATAAAATAGTTTTTTTGTTGAGTTTCGACAAATCGTCGGTACATTTTTTTACATTCTTTTATGAAATGACTTCGCTAACTGGTCCGAGTGCATGTGGATTTTTGAAGAATTTTCAAACGTCCGTGAATTTTTTTTTTCTTTTCAAATTTTGTGTAATTGACGAACGATGTTGATGTTTGCATCGTTGGAATGCAACGAAAATAAATTATTTATATCATTCATTCCCCTTAAGTTTTTTAACTTAAACGTTTTTTAGGGTCTCCTTCAAGGAGATTAAATTGAAGAGAAGAGAAGAGCGAGAGCAATACTGAAAATAAAAATTTTTAAAACCTATTTTCGTTGCGTTCCAACGATGCAAACTTCAACATCATATTGACGAAAGGTCGCGAGTTTTAGATATGTTTTCGTCAAACGGTGAATTTTGAAATTGAAAGAAATTCCATCTGTATTCAAAAAAATTAGAGAATTCGTTTGATAAGTTAAAAAAAAATGTTTTCTGACAATTCGTTGGACAACTATTATTTTCCATCTACTTTATTAATAACTTTTTGCCATTGGTATTATAAAAAATTAATGTTCCTCAGTATCTTCGATGTCGGAAATTTATTTCAGATTTTCGTCGAACAGCGAATGACGCAAAATTCTCATGAAATTTCACATTAGGCTAGGAATGTAAACGCGAAGCATCCTCTAGGATCTTCCGTAGAAAAAAAAAAAAGTTCTACCGTTACATAGCGCAATGGTATTTCATCGTTGGACACGTTACAAATGCTACAAACGTTTCGAGCCATAATTCTTGATCATGCAGAACGGTTGTACAGCTTTTCGTGTAATTTGGCTTACGGCGTTTGGCAGTCGTAAAAACCCCATTACGTGACAGTAGCAGTAACTCAGGATTGTGTTATTTTGTAATCATTTTTTTTTTTTTTCACACGCATCAATTGGGTGCTGCACAATTTCGCACTTGAACAACCTGAAGGCCAGGTTTTATTTTTATTTTTTTGCAATTGATTATAACTCGTTGAGTTTAGATTTTCACTTAAAAGTACGACAGCAATTGGTAGGCATTCTGATGAACATCAAAAATTCCTATTTTATGGCCCAATTTCTTTTTCTTTTTTTTTTTTTCGTATTTCTTGTTGGTTTTTTTTTCCCCTCAACGATGTATGTGGATTATTTATCGGTGTTTTTTTTTTTCGTTCCGCTTGTTTTATGTCTTCTTTAAATAGAATATTAGGTAACTGGGCGTCGATATATTACGCCCGATAACTCCTCTATGTACTTTATGTCAATCGGACGATTGCAATCAAGTCCGAGAATTCGTATTGCCTAATTAATTGATTTCTTTTTTTTTTGTTCGCCTTTATCCTTCCGTTCTTCACTTCGCCTAAAAAGAATGTACACCTATGAAGTAGTAGGATCGACGTGAGAGTTTTCGAAATATTTCATTGCGACTCGACGATAAATCGCAATTCAACGAACCGACATACATTAATCACGTTGAATTGCATCAACGTGTGATTATTATCGTGTATTTGGAAAATAATTTTTTTTTTTCTTCTCCACGCGGTCCGCTCTACAACACTCTGTCTCTCTCTTTTTTTTCGTTCTTCTAATCCTCGTTAAGCTTTTGAGGCTTTATTCCGTGGCCTTTCATCGTAGCACCATTCGTTAAAAAAAACCTTAAATGAACTAAGTAATGAGTTTTCGTGTGTGAATACAAACGAAAAGCTTTCGGGTCGTTGCTCGAACGATCCTGAAAATCACGCGAAATGTTCGATTTATCAAAGTTTGAAAACAAAATTCCGTCTCAAATGTAAAAAAAAAAAAAAAAAAAAAAACAACGAAGTAATTTGTCCATGCAAAGTACTACGTTTCGAAAACATCACCGCGCGTGTTTTCTAAATTCTAATCGATTCGTCAGCAGTGTTATATTTACAGTGGTCGGTATCTACAATAGAAATAAAAAATAAAAATTCATTGTCAAATGAAAACGACGACTTATCGCGAGCTCGTCTGTAATGTACGTTCGCATACCTCGTGCGCGAACAACCGAGATCGCGGAAAACCATTCGATGGGAAATAAAAACACAAGGCAAAGATAGGCAATCTTTAGACGGAACGACTCGGGACGACTATTGAAATTTTAAGGGGTCGAGGAAAAAATTTGTAAAAATAGATCGGAAAGCTCACGATAACGAGGCTTGATTGGGCAGGGCCTTAAACTACGTGGTCGCTGTCAGTTCCTTGTGCAGGAAAGTCTCGATGTCGACTCGACAGATTGGACATCGCTTGTTCGTACACAGCCACTGATCGACGCAGTCTATGTGGAATAAATGCATACACGGCAGTCTCCTGTAAAAAAAAATATGATTTATTTTCATTGAAAAAATTTATCTTCATTTATTTGAACAACGATATGATTATTTTTCAATAATACGTAACAATTAGGGCTTTGCGAGTTCTCGAAAATTAGAGTTCACTTAATTTTTCGAAGGGCGTGATTAACCGTGGGTTCTACAATCCTCAAGTTGGCGAAAAAGAAAAAAAAAAAAACTAGAATTAAAAAATTGTACATGCAATCTTTTTTTTCTCCAAAATACGACACATGTTAAAAAAATAGAGCTTCTCTTAGAATTTTTCGACTTTCGATGTGAATATTTTTTTCACATGATCGGAAAAGTATTTCGAACAATCTCTCATTTTGAATTATCGATAAGCTCTTTCTCCGGAATGTAAAAAAAAAAATACCGTTAGAGTCCTTAACATCGACTCATATAATCGAGATCTCGCGTGGGCCCCATTAAGGGTGGGGTAAGGGTTTTCACTTTCGAAAAATCGAATTTTTTTTTTGTCTTATCTTATTGTTTAACATTTCAAGAATATGTCCTTAAAATTTTAAACCGATCTAAGCAATATTCTTGAAGTTATTGTCTTATTAATCTCCTGGCCTTTAACGCAATACCTCTAACAGCTGCGGGCGGTCGGGCTAGCAGTGCACTTTAGACGCGTTTTTCTCAAAACTACTTTTTCAAAGTCCGTGTTCACTGCCATTTAAAAACTACTTGACCGATTCATTTCAAACTTTGTACACATTTTCTACATATAAAATACCTCCCCCCAACGTTTAGTTAAATTTTTTTTTTTTACATTAAGGGTGTTTCCCACCCACAAAATGGCGGAATTTTTCGTGGAAAATAACAGTTCACACTTTGGATGGCCGCCAAAAATTTTTAAATGAAAAAAAAATTATCAGAGAACGTTGGGGGGAAGATTTGATTATAATTTGACTAAATTTTCATGGTTTTTCATTTTCAGATAATTTTCGGCCGAGTTATAGTGAACACCGCAAATTGTTTTTTTTTTCCAAGACGTTCTGGGGGAAGCTCGGTACGGGCTTATGCTTCAATATTTCTGCATGAAAAAATTACACAACATTGTCAAAAGTATGCTCAATAATGTACAAAAGGTTGGAATAAAATTGCTCAATCCATATTTGAGAAAAAAAATCGCAAAAAAAGTGTTTTTTTTTTAACGCTGAAACCCTTACCCCTCCCTTAATAATAATAATTTGTCGAAAAATCGACGTGTCCGTACCTCACGCTTTCGCAATCCTCGAATTCCGACAAACAGATTGTGCACTTTTCCATTGCATCCTCGGCATTTTCCACTTTTTTCACCTATTACGAGAAAACGAGTGACGATTATTACGCTGTAGCGTGAAAAAAAAATTACCACAAGAGTTAAAGAAAAACAAGTCAATACACTTACTCGCTTGTACTTGTGTGGGAATGTGTGGCTTTCGATAGATTCTTGGGTAGCGCCGCAACTAATGTGTGACATGCGTCGTAAATCAACGATGCGCATGTAATTTTCGAGACGAGCTGACACGTGTCGAGCTTGCATTACGAATTCAGGCACTGTCACTGGATATCTGTGTCCCTCGGTATTTTGCTGCAGCGAAAAAATGAAGAAAAAGGAATAAAAAAATGTGGTTAGTCGATGTGGTTTTTATGTTTATGGTTTTTTCTTGAAAATACGGGAATACTGTACGAGTAACTTACGAGATACATGTGTGGATAGAAACTGAGTCGGAAAGGTGACAAGTGAAGATGAGGAAAGTGCGGATGAAGTCCTTGACCCGCCATGACGTTCTGAGGATACGAGGGATAGTGATACATGTGATGATGGACGTGCTGATGTACCGGCATCGATGGCATTCGTTCCACAGGCGTTGATTCCATCTCCTCGAGGCTCGTCAACGGATTCACCTGATTCATATTAAAAGTTTACATTTTAATCTCCATTCAATCGAATTTTCTGATCGAAGGATCAACAAAATTGACCTGTCTTCGTAAGGTAGTAGTCTGGTAACTTGAGCCGATTTTCATATCTTTTTTAAAGGGCGTTTTTTTGTAGGAAAATAAAAATGAATCGTTTTGGATATTTAGGATGTTTTTATTTACATATTAAAGATAGAAAAAAAAATTTGTTTGAAAAAATTTAATAGTATATTATTATTATTATTATTATTGATCGAAGTTGGCACCTCGAAATTGGCAGCCCGGGTCCTAACTTTTTTTTCTACCGAACCGATTGCTTTCAAATTTTAACAGGCTACTCTACACACTTATAGTTCTCGTCGGAACTACCGAGAAATTTTTTCAGCCCTAACTTTTTATTTTACAACCCTTTCTTTGCTGAAATAAAAGGACTTTTTTTCCAAAGTCCGCCATTTTGTTAGTTATCCATGAAATTTAACTTCAGTAGTTCCGACCAGAATGACATGTCTATAGATTAAGAATTATCAAGAATGTTTGATTTCAGACAACATCAAGAGCCAAAATCACCGGGGCCACCCACGCGCTTTTTTTTCGAGGTGCCAACTTCGATCAATAATAATAATAATAGTAAACTATTAAATTTTTTCAAAAAATTTTTTTTTTGTATCTTTAATATGTAAATAAAAACATCCTAAATATCCAAAACGATTCATTTTTATTTTCCTACAAAAAAAAAACGCCCTCGAAAAAAGACATGAAAATCGGCTTAAGTTACCAGACTACTACCTTAATTCAGGGAAATTTTTTATTTTACTCTTTTTACTTAAATGCAAATAATATTCGACACGTGGATCAAAGAATATTTGGATTAATAGAAAAAAAAATATACATGTAACCATCAATTTACAGAAAAATAAGTAATATTATCTAATCCACAAGACATACTTTAGGAATGTTTTTTTTTCAAGAAGGTGCTGTATGAATTCACCGTTAAAGAATTTGTGATATAACTAATGTTTTATTTCAATTTTAGTAATTTGCTTATAAAGCAATATCTAAAATGAAAAACAAGCCCTTACCGTAAGTGGTTCAAGACAGGGCGGCGGATTTATATTGAGAGCGGCCGGTCCTCGGGCTTCGGGATGACTGTAAACCGTTGGTTGTTGCGGTGGCGGTAGCACGAAGCGACGAGGATAATTTTCCGCTGGATTGGCATTTTCGTTGGTCGTGCAACAAGTATTCGGTGGACCGACGGTACTGGTACTCCCGTTAGTCGCGAAACCTCCCGGTTGATACATATGAGCGTTCGGCGGTCTGGCCGATCTGGCATAGAGTCTACGACGCGCTGATTCCTGCGATCGCTGCTGATGAACCCACAGTCTCTCGTGAAGAGGATGAATTCGTGGATGAGGCATTCCAGCATCTGAAGTGATAATTATCGATGAAAAAAGCACGTAAATGCTTCACGTGCAAATTTCATGTTGATATTTGGGTACAAGCGCCCATCGGAATGAGAGAGTGCGATGATTGCTTCTCATTGTCTGATAATTCAGATTAGATGGAACGCGCTGCATTCCGGGCTCCCGTGTGAGCGGGAAAGCCTTGAACAATACGGCCTTAAATATCGGTAAATTCTTGAGAAACTATATCCTACCTGTGGATGATGGATGACCCTGATATATGTTGGGAACTCTGTGATGACCGTGATACATTGGAAGATTGAGCGAATGCAGTCCGTATTCGGCAGGACGGTGCATACAGTACGAGGGATTGCTTCTGAAAAATATACATATTTTATTCAATCATTCTTCTATTTATTTTACTATCATTTTCTTTTGTTCCCACGTATATCCTTCCGAGTTTTTACGTATGACCCTTCCCAATTCCATTTTTCCCCCCTATCAACCCCTATTCGCACTTCGCTAAGCTAACCTAACTTCGCAGACGTCTTAGCTACACTCCATCACATTTTCCATGGACACAGAGAGTGATGGCCAAAGGTGCCTAACGTGACTGATCGCCAGAGCCGCGCACCGACCGCGCCTCCACTGTGGTCGATTAGTTATTCTCCTAATTATTTCCTAAATTACAAATACATTTTTTTCACGGAATAGAAAAAGATGATTTAAGAGTCGAAATACGATTTTGTTACAGAATACGAAAGAATTAAGGGCGGGATAAGGGTTTTCACTTTCGAAAAATCGAATTTTTTTTTTTGTCTTATCTTGTTGTTTAACATTTCAAGAATATGTCCTTAACATTTTAAACCGATCAAAGCAATATTCTTGAAGTTATTGTCTCATTAATCTCCTGGCCTTTAACGCTATACCTCTAACAGCTGCGGGCGGTCGGGCTAGCAGTGCACTTTAGACGCGTTTTTCTCAAAACAACTTTTTCAAAGTCCGTGTTCACTGCCATTTAAAAACTACTTGACCGATTCATTTCAAACTTTGTACACATTTTCTACATATAAAATACCTCCCCCCCAACGTTTAGTTAAATTTTTTTTTTTTACATTAAGGGTGTTTCCCACCCTCAAAATGGCGGAATTTTTCGTGGAAAATAACAGTTCACACTTTGGATGGCCGCGAAAAATTTTTAAATGAAAAAAAAAATTATCAGAGAACGTTGGCGGGAAGATTTGATTATAATTTGACTGAATTTTCATGGTTTTTCATTTTCAGATAATTTCCGGCCGAGTTATAGTGAACACCGCAAATTGTATTTTTTCCGAGACGTTCTGGGTGAAGCTCTGTTACGGGCTTATGCTTCAATATTTCTGCATGAAAAAATTACACAACATTGTCAAAAGTATGCTCAATAATGTACAAAAGGTTCGAATAAAATTGCTCAATCCATATTTGAGAAAAAAAATCGCAAAAAAAGTGTTTTTTTTTACGCTGAAAGCCTTACCCCTCCCTTAAGATCGTATAAACGTTGTAGATTATCCAAATATAAATGGCCAACAATAAAATATCATTCGCCCTGCCTAACTGATTACTCAATCACTCGCATTACTAATGCGTATGTTAGTTCGCCGATGTTATTGAGACAGTATCACGGTAAAGATTATCGTTACCCGTGAACGGAATCTCCTGGATGCTGTGAAGTTGGTGGAGCACTCGGTAACGTTGAAGTATGTTCCTCGTCGGACTCGGCAGTCAGATCCACCACGGTCACTGTACGATCACTCTGTTCGCCCTCTTGCTCATTAGTCTACGTACGTTCAATGAAATTTGTCAATTACACGCCAAACGAAATTTGCCGTTACAGAAAAAAAAAACCAAACTACTGGGAGTACGAGCAAATCTCTTGGACAATCTGACTTATTTTAGCATTTAAAAATCATAAATATTCCACCTCAATCACGTAATAATGATAAAAATTGATGAAAATAAATATCAGAATAATTACATTTTAAAATTAAACGTACAATTTGAAAAAATACATTTCCCGCTTACCCTATTGCTGTTATTGACGGTTCCTAAAACCTCGACCGAGCCATCTTCGTCGTCGCTCTCGCTGCTCGAAGACCAGTCCAATTGTAAATCAGGAGCTAAGGGCGTGTCATCGGTTTCTGAATGGACAAAGATATTAAAACGTAAATCTCAACGGGTCTAACGAATTAAACGAGTAATGACGAATTAAGCGGAAAATGTCGTACTCGATGTTTGATTGCGAGGTACTTGTTGCGAATTCGTAGCGGACGTCGTTGCTGTTGAACGTAAAACGTTCTTGATTACCATACGCGCGATACTGCCGGCATCTCCGGAGTGACCAGCCGTTCCAGTTATGCTACAGAGATTAATTTTTACAGGATTCCCTTTGAAATTCAACATCGCGATCGTAAGATTTATTGCAAGAGATTGGAAATCACGTACCTGTAATCAACCGGAACGTCCACGAGTCTCGATGGTCCAGCTACATTCAGACTATCCCCGTACCGATCGTTTATCATTCGTGCGACGTTTTTTCTCTCCGCCATTCGGTCGCGACGATGTTCCGCGAGGGCAATATCGAGCGGATTGGGAAACGCATGCATGTGTTCGCGTCTCGCACGATTTTGCATCAAATCACGATTCAAGCAAAATGGCTCCCAACGTGGACGGGGATGTAGAGGCCTCTGGGGCATGTACCGACCGAAAACGATTGCCTCTGGTCCAGAACGTCGGGACTGTCCGGCGAATGGCTCGGGACGTGGCTGCGAATCAGTCTCCTCTATGTCGCTTTCCGCGAACAGATGTTCGTACTCCATCTCGTTACCTTAAAATGAATTATCGTTATTATTAGAACGTGAGCTTCATAAGTCGCTTGAATTAACTCGCACAGACGCGTCACACAATCTCCAGCCATAATGTATTCACAAAATTCATTAAAGGCTCATGTTTGATATTATTTATTGGAAAATTATATTTAATATTATTCATTGAAAAATTATATTTGTTTATCAATTTTCTACGAATAAATGAAGCGTAGCTCGCTTTTATTTTCGAACAACGGAACTTAAACGACGAATCACCTATACAATCCTAACCAAAAGTTTTATTCGCTACGAATTTGAGTACTTGGAAAAGTACGAGTACATAAAAAAAGGTTTTCATGTTTTTAGAAAAATAAGCGAATTCATTTAGTATAGAAAATAATTAACGTGTTCCGGACGATATGTTCTTAATATGTAATCAATATTGTTAATTTCTTTCCGATTTTTATCGTAAAGCCAAGTTCTCATGGAATTTGGAAACACAGTAAAAAAATCAAAGCCGTTCAATGTTGCAATACCGGCGGGACATCTCGGGGGAGAAGGATCGGGCGTCGATGTGAAAGCGGTGTCGAATATATCGGCGAGCGATGTTGAATTTGCGTCAACAGATCCAGCCGCTGAGTCCGCGTTGAAAAGTTCGCTACGATCCTCAGTTTTTTCTTTCCACCAAACATCCTTGGTGCTCTTGTCCGCCTCCATCGTAACCTTGGCCAAATAGATGGATGAAAAAGGACAATTAACGTACGAGCAACGATGTAGAATCAACGTCGGTCGAGAATGTACTAAATATGAGAAGAGATAAGAAGCAGATTGTATTCGCGCCAAGTGTGTTTCAATGGCTGATAACGAGACGACAATAGCAAGTGGAAGATAATGTATCAAGGCTGTTCGGCAGTCTTTTTTCAATGGTTTTTTTTTTTTTAAGTTCTTTATGTTTTCTATAATTGTACCGAGAGGTCTATAGGTTTGGAGCAGTGGCTGTACTCTGACGTTATGTAAATTCGTAGTGTAATGTTGAATTAACGATTGTATGGGATTATTAGTATTTACAATCTCTTCCTCCAAGTTATTGGTATATTAAAAAGTGTTTCACTCCAATTTTACAAAGTTGTTCTCGAACAATTTAGTAATTACGTGAAAAAGCATTTTTTTTTTCCAACGATCCTTGACGTTTTTGAGAAACGACCGAGGGAAACGTGAAGGATTTGTTATTTTTTAAGTAAAATCGAGATTTTTTTTTTTTTTTTTTTCTTCACAAATTGTTATTGCTCCTCCCCACTTGGTCGCTTTCATTATAACACGTAATGGAGTTACGAGTCTAATCAAGGCCATTCGTACGAGCTTATCGAAATCACGTATCCGGGAAGATTGTAAAATCGTTTATTTTCGGTATAATTTGGTTGAAAATGTATAAACTGATCGAATAAATTGTCGATGAAATGATAAATCTTCGACATACCTCGCTGGCTTCTCAACCCCCTCCCCCGAGAACTCGACAAGGCGACACTGTCTCTTCTCACTCTCGCTCTTTCTCTCTTTCCCTCTCGCTCGCCCTCTCGCTGTTCACGACGTCATTTTTTCGCATGAAATTTTCATCGCTCGTCGACACATCTCTGTCATTCTTTGTAACGCACTAACGAAACATATTTAACACCTTCGACCCGATTCCCGTTGACAAATAACTCTGGGATTTAACGAAACTTTTTTTCTTTTTTCCTTCCGGTCTATATCCTGTATATACGTGAAAAATTTTATCTTGTACAATTGGCCGTGGTGTGTGAAACAGTGTGTAACAACAATAAAACTGAGAAAGAGTGTGCGCATAGATCGCCGCGCTCCGCGCATGCACAACTGTACACGGCGAGTCTCGAAAACAGGCTTGCAGCAGGGTGTGGAAACTCCCATGTTAAGAAGCGCAGCCACTGTTTGTAGCGCCATCTATATAGTGTCCCCCTAGTCGGAACTAAAAAGATATAAATCCAGCTGCGGCGCGCTATTTGAATGAAGAGTGGGCATGAAAATAAAACGACGGTCGGTATAGTAGATCAAAGACAGATATTTCAAGAAATGAAAAAAAAGTTATTCCAATAATTTATTTGCAAATCATTTATATATGTATATTAGGGTGGGTCAAATGAAATGACTTATTTATTTTTTCCCTCGATATAATGAAAAATGTATTGTTTGGCATCTCAAAAAAAAAAAGCTCTGCAAGTATGAGCCCTTCATATTTAAATTAAGAGGTCCCTCATCGCGAATTTTCATTTTCCATTTAAATAACATGGAAACATTTTTTTTTTAACTTTGGAATTTTATTAGACTTAAATCGTTGATGTTAGGAGAGTCTTTTAGCACCTTTTTGTAGAACATTTGATGCTCTACAAAAAAGCTCTCTTGTGTCTAATCGATAAAAGTAACCGTACAAAAAATAATCGGTGATAATTAGCTCTGGATTCTACTTATCTCGTTTATTAGTACATACATTTCAATTTTTTTAACATTTTAGTTATCAATATGAATAAATATACTACTAATATATTACTAATATACCAATATACTACTAATATATTACTAATTGTTTTCAAACAAATATGAGAGAATCCAGAGCTAATTATCACCGATTATTTTTTGTACGATTACTTTTATCGATTAGACACAAGAGAGCTTTTTTGTAGAGCATCGAATGTTCTACAAAAATGTGCTAAAAAACTCTTTTAATCTTAACGGTTAAAGTTTAATAAAATTCCAAAGTCAAAAGAAAAATTTTCCCATGTTATTTAAGTGGCAAATAAAAATTTGCGATGAGGCACCTCTTAATTTAAATATGAAGGACTAATACTTGCAGAGCTTTTTTTTGAGATGCCAAACAATACATTTTTCATTATACCGAGGAGAAAAAAATTAGTCATTTTATTTGACCCACCCTAATGTGTATATCCAGATATATATTTACATTCATTTACATTAAGTGGATCATATGTCATTTGTATTATAAAATTTGTTGTACATTATCGAAGCTACCGTCTCTTCCTCGGGTCGCAACAAAATCGGACCGAAACATACCGCCGCATACACAAATTTAAATATATTTGTGGTGCAAGCAACGTAAAATTTGAACAGAAGATTAGAATTAAAAAAAAGTCTTCATATGGTAAAACGAACCTACGACCCTAACACTATAAACTCGAGCTCCTGCTTTTTTTTGTTGATCATGTTTATTTCGGAACGTTTTACAATCTGTTTAACAAAGTTTTTGGTAGAAATAAACATACATAAAAAGACCACACGCTACGGGGATAAATGGCTCCAGTCCTCGCGCATGAGTAGCTCGTCGACAAACGGTATGAAAGTTTAGTGGTTTGTGAACGATGAGAATAATGCAGACTGTAAGTGCTGCTTCGTTAGTGGCACTCCGGCATGTGCACTGTTACGGTTTGGGGGATAAAGGCGTGAACCAAAGAAAAAACCCCTAAGCGGTCAGAAACGCCGGTACTTAAACTTAAATTAAAAGCTAGGGGGGTATTTACAAATGTACAGGGCTGGCAGGTGATGCCAGCGATATCTTAGCTAGTTCCATGGTAGCATTTGGTTTAGAAGAATACTGGTCGCGCCAGCCGTCTTTCTCTGTTTGCGGCCGCCTTACGGATTTTTTTACGGTAAAGTTCGCTCATGTGTGGGCAGTCTATTAAAAGCCAGTGATATTTTCTGAGGTTTATTCTATGAAAATCAATATAGTCACAGGACGGTAAGGTCGTATTGCACTTGAACTTATATCTGTGTCTTTGGTAGTCAGTAGCAGTTACCGATAAACTCGAGCTCCTGCCGCTGCGCCAACCGGTGATTGGAAATTGTGCTACGAAAACTTCTTATGTATTGTTGAATTTGCAAAATTTTTTCTCTCTTAAATACTGCCGATCTGGCCCTCCCACTTAGGTCACTTTCACTCCTCGTCAACCCCAACATATCCTATAAATTCTAGCGAAATCGTTGATGACAAGTCGGGAAGGTCCCCTTGTGAGTAAGTCGGTAAAGGGTAAAAAGCTTGCCAAGATCTAGTTCTACTTTTCGCTCCTACTATGTAGGTCGCGCTAGCTGTGCGTCGATAGTGGCGCGCTCTCTGTAGTGTTCCCCTCACGGGAACTAATAATAGAGCCGTGGTTTTTGTATGGGAGTTTCACACCCTGACTTGCAGATGCATTTGCAAAGTTACAAAGGTGGGGGGGTTGTGAATTAGCCTTGAGAATTTCCAAGCAATTCCATCTGCGCGAGCGGTTCGTCAAGCTCATTGACAATTCAGTGGCTACGCTCGAATGGTAAAACAGCGAGGATTCCGGAAGGTCAACAAGATTGGGCTAGAAGAAGAAAGGAAGAAATAATAAAAAAAATAGATCCTCTGGCAATCGCTAGACGAAAAGGAGTTATATGCCTTGTTTCAAACCTCCATCACGTCTGATTATATATATATATATTTATATATTTGTTCTTAGATTACGAAATTTGACCAAATGACTGTATCGACACAGCGCGAAGGAGACGCTCCTCTCTGCTCTCTGTCGCGAGCGTAAGAGGAGAGAGTGTGTGTGTTGACTCGCCCCGTTGTGTTTCTCTTCGTGTTCTCCGGATTTCTTGCCCGTCTCGCCGATTACAACGATCCTGAACGATCCTCTCCCACTCCCACAACTGTAGATAGAGAAACTCTCTTTCATGGTGATAAACCCCCAAATTGTTGAACGATATATTACGTTTGTACGTCTAAGAGAAACACTGGTTGTTTCGCGAGAAATCTTATTTTAGTAAAACGAAAAACATTGAAAAAAAATGGCTGTTGCTGCCAGGGCATTGTCAAAATTCACAGGTGAGTAATTTATCCAAATATTCGTATGTACATGACTTAATATTCAATCGTTGTTTAGCTCTATTGGCGATCCGCCCGTTTAGCACTTTGTACCCACGAGTGTAACGATTCTTTTACCACCCTGCGAAAATTCATCAAAACGCGCAAAATTTCTTTTGAATGTAAAAAGAAAAATTGCTTCTATTCATCAACTTGTTCTAAATATATCTTATATATTGCCTCATACTTGCATATCAATACAATCGTCATTATGTAAGGGAAGAATTACTTTGTACATTTATATAGCAACCTCAAAGTAGCTTACATTGTTAAAGCTGTTTGTCAACCTTCGACGCAAGATTGCCAAACGTTTATTGTTGCAATTATAGATTGTACGTTATTATCATTCCTATATTCGTCTAATTTATCCCAGAAATTAAATACTTTTCGCTAGCACATTGGGTCGAATGTTGTTTGTTACGTTTTAATGGAGTAACATGCCTCGTTACCAAAAGATATTTATAACGTCCATGACCTCGTTGCATACCAGCGTCAGAGAGTGGACCTTGACCTTGAAATCGTAGCTCAATTTGGCTAGAGTACTACACAGAGCTATTTAGAATGATCAACAAAATATAACTTCGGATAATAGATTTTTCATATTTTCTTCGCTCGCAATGATATTTGTCTATCTTCTTTGTTTGTTTTTTTTTTTCACTTCACAGCGAGGACACCGAGCAGTCTTTTGGGTAGTCAAATAAGATTTAATTATACTCAAACGAGAAAAAACTTGAAAATCGACTCAAACACGAAAGTAATATGTCAGGGTTTTACGGGAAAGCAAGGAACCTTTCATTGTCAGCAGGCCATCGATTATGGAACAAAAATTGTTGGCGGTGTCAGTCCTAAAAAAGCGGGCACGGAACATCTTGGCAAGCCCGTTTTCAAGACAGTCAAGGAGGCAAGAACGACATCTTTATCAATTTGATTATCCCTTTTTTTTTTTTTTGCATCTGTTCTATATTTTAGATAACTTACCCTATTTTCAATTAAGTATATATTTTTTACTCAAAGTATTTGTATATGTAAAAATTATTTTTTATCATCGTAAAAATTGCTGCAAAATGTATATGTTACGAAATACTATGTTACTCTGTAAAATTGATTTTCCGACATAATGTTGAACAAAAGCAAAAATGTTAAACTCACACGTTCCACAGGCAAAGGATGCCACGGGAGCCACAGCTTCGGTAATATATGTTCCTCCACCTGCGGCTGCAAACGCAATCATGGAAGCTTTAGATGCGGAAATGCCCTTGATTGTTTGCATTACGGAGGGTATCCCACAGCACGATATGGTTAAGGTTAAGAGGCGATTACTGGAACAAAACAAATCCCGTCTTATAGGGCCCAATTGTCCTGGAATTATTGCACCCGAACAGGTCAGTCGAATTTGGATAACATTTCAAATAAATTAATTTCCAAGCTATTTTTATCCTCTATACATCAAATTCACATTGACAACAGAAATTTATTTATTACAGTATATTTGTGACTACTATGCAATTCCTCACAAAGGGTATAAAATTGCAAATATGTGTGGCGTATGAAAGGTATTTTTTGTTCGTATGAATAAAGTGAAGCGTAACGTTTTTCTTACAGTGCAAAATCGGTATTATGCCGGGACACATTCATCAGAAAGGAAAAGTCGGTATTGTCTCGAGATCCGGAACTCTCACTTACGAGGCTGTTAATCAGACGACCTTGGTACGTATCCGATAATGTACAAGATTTTGACAAAATACTATATAAATACTATATATTTTTTTAATTTATTTTAATTTTTTTCTCAGACCGGCCTTGGCCAAACGCTGTGCGTCGGTATCGGTGGCGATCCGTTCAACGGTACCGATTTCATTGACTGTCTCGAGGTGTTCCTGGGAGATCCCGACTGTAACGGTATCATCATGATCGGGGAGATCGGTGGTAGCGCCGAGGAATCCGCTGCCGAATACCTCATCGAGCATAACACTGTTGGTTGCCATTTCGAGTTATTTGATACCTAAATACCCGATCCATTCCCAATTACCAATTTACGATGAGATTCCAATTGATGCGACGATCGAAAAAGTAATTCGATATTTTAAAGGAGCTTGTGGAAACAGCCAAAATTTACGTCAATACGAAATGCTTAGAATCCAAGGAATGTAGTGAACCGCGTGGTATGAAATATTAACGAAATTCGTAACATTTCTTTTTTTCCATTTGTATATCAGGGTGCGAAGGCAAAGCCTGTTGTATCGTTCATCGCCGGTATCACAGCCCCTCCTGGTCGTAGAATGGGTCACGCCGGAGCCATAATTTCGGGAGGAAAAGGTGGAGCACAAGACAAAATACTCGCTCTTGAAAAAGTAAGGTTTTTCGCGATCGTTGGAAATTTTTAAACGAGCAAGTAGTTATCTAATTTTGATTTGTTTTTCCCTCTTTCTAGGCGGGTGTTATAGTAACGCGAAGCCCTGCACAAATGGGTCGTGAATTATTGAAGGAAATGACGCGTCTTGGACTAGTTTCCAAATAAACTTGAAAGAAAAAAAATCTGTATAACGATGTAGTTTCTCTCCGTCTCCGTGTATCTTCAGAAATGATCAATTAAACCTATAATCTGTACTGCGATGAGAAAGCTACGATAAAAAAACAAAAAGAAAGAAAGAAAAGGACGTATGTTGAGATTATTTAAAAAAATCCATAATAAATTATTCTAATCGAAGTATCGAGCGTGTGTTCACACGAAATAACGAAAACAAAAAAGAAAGGAAAAAAACGGCAGTTGAAACTCTTGCGGCCAATTGTTCACCGATGAATATCAATTTACTTTTAACAACTGTGTACATTATTGGCAATCTGTCGCTATATCGTTGAAAAATACCAAACGTTATTAAATTTTCGTCATGTACATCGGAGCCCCATAGATCCTTGACAGCCCTTTACCGTCCGGGACTTTAAAGCTTTTGCTTCACATTGCCAGAAATAAATTTATATATATATTTTTTTCGTTTCATACTTATCATCAGAGGCATATTTCTATTTACAGTTATTTAAATACAATATATACGCTCATTGTAAATCATGTTAATTATTGAATAAAGCCGTTACAGTCTAACTCCATAAATAACCATTTTTATTCTCATTTCCTTTGCAGTTATTAATTTAAAAATTTTCAAAACAGAAACAGATTTTTTAAATTTTTTAATTGATATGCTTGATGTTTTCTTTTTTTAATGGCTAAGGAAGTGATCCAAGTGTCATTTGTTGGTGTAATCCCAGTTATTCCAAATTCTGACAAATTCAATGTTGGAATTAGACACGGAAGAATCTCGCTAGCGCACCAACCAACGTTTCAATTTTAATTGTATTTCTAATATAGAAAAATTGCAAGTAATGAGATCAAAAACCCATTATTCTGTCTATTTGTTCCGCAATTTTCTTGCTATTATTCGCAACCAGTGGTTTCAGTTCAGATAGATCCATCGTAGCGATTAGATTGCAAAGATTACTGCAATTACAATAATAAAGATGACCATCGTTGTACAGCTGTTCGGCAAGTTCTAACTGATGATTGTTCATTAGAAGTTCGTTAGTGACTACGACGAGGGGTTTGTGATTTTCCAAAGCTTCTAGACAACTACCGGCGCCGGCATGGCTTATGACTAAATCGGCGGATTTCATGTCTTCCTTTATTGATGGTTTCAGGCAAAAGAATTCAATGACTTTGAAACCATGACACAAAGTACAATCTGGTTCTAGAGTTGTGTTACCGATTTGCAATGTCAAATGATTGTAGCCTTGCTCACTTAACACCTGAAATGTATCAATTTTTTGTTTACTCAGACCTATTTCAATATACGTATCAATAATAATAAGACAAAAATTTTAAATAAATAAATAATAACAAATGACGTTAAAGTTACATCATGAAACGATAACTGCATTGCCGGCAAAACATTGTCAATGAACGAGAGTCGCGACTTTTGTTTTTTTTTCTCATCACCTTAAGCACAGACGAATCGGTAACGGTATTTATCAAATTATCGAATTTCGTCGTTCCCACTGTGACGAATATCTTCTTTGACATTGTCATTTGATTTTATAAAATACAAAATTAAATATACGTAAATAAAAAAAATTCCTCCCCATCAGGGAATGTTAACTGATGTTAACCCACGGTCTTGCATACAGGCTGGAAACTCCCTCAAATTTCAGTAGTGGGGGGCGGCCCGTTAACGAAGCTGTTTAGCAGCCACTAAAGGCGTTGCGATCGGATAATGTCAATAGACATAACCTGAAAACCCCTCGATAGTTCTCGCGGTTCTGTCTCTGTCCCACAAACGGATTCCACCGCGTTACACATATTTATTATATGTAATTATAAGTTATTAATCCCGTCAACTTTCATGAATATACTGAATAAATATGCTCTTAATTTGAATCGGTTTTTAAACATTCTAACTGTTAACGGAGCATGATAAATATAAACTATTTGTAAATATCTGTCATATGAATACATATTAGGCGAAATAGTTGTCTCTTGATGGATCGACTCCGTTAGATTTTCCTTTAAATCCTACAAAATAAACAAAAGTTTTCATTTACAAAAATAGAAATACATCGAACCGTTTCATATATTTAATTTGATCCTTTTTCATTATATTTTTGTGAAAGTTGCAGGTACTCAAATAAAGAGAAAAGTTGAAGAATTTATTTTCATTCATACTTGATTTTGAAAACTGGAACACTTTTCAAAAACCTAAAAAATAAAGTGTAAGAAAATGTAAATAGAGCTGATTATTACTTACCTTAATCTACTATTTTTTGGCACGCTACTAAATACTGTCCGTTTCGGAATATTGACAAAACTCAAATAAAGAGAAAAATTAAAGTATTTATTTTTATGGATACTTCCTTGATTTCGAAAACTGGAACACTTGCAAAAACTTGACACAAGATTTATTTAGTAATTAATTTCGACAATTTTTGTTAACAACAATTTTCTTTTTCTATTTAAAATTTTTCTGGTGCGCATATTGCCTCATTCTTAAACTTACATAGTAAATTATGGCATATGATGAGAATTCAGATGCATACTCTTTACAGGGATAAGTGAAGGTTTATGCATTAAATACTTTATCTAGAGTTATATCGAAGACATCAATACGAGAGGAATATTTTGTAAATGATGCTTGGATATGACGGATCGGATGAAAGAAATGAGGATTTGCGTGAATCAGGCCGCTGCGTGATTTCATTTGCACCAGTTGGGACCCTGAAGATTCGCAGCAGGTTTTCAATCTCGCAGCATCCTGACACACTGGACAGGATTCATATTTTTGATGGAACTTCAGGGATATCCGAAATATCAATAAAGGCAATTTATGTATGTTTAAATTACTTTTATTTCATCTTTTTTATTTACTAACAATGCAATAGATACATTCTGTTAAGAAAACTTACCAAGTACTGATTCCTTGAATTGACGTGATTTCGTGACCCTGAAGGACGGAACAGTGCTTGAAGAAATTCTTTCAAAATTCGAAAATTGTTTCGCATATCCATGCCCTGGCACACAATTTTCCTTTTCTACTCAGATGTCATCGAATCTCGTTCGCGGAGCATACTCTGAGTCGCATCGTTTTGTATGGGTCCTTACATATTGAAAATACACGACATGAGCAACTATCTTCTCAAACTATGTGTACAATCTTTTCATTAAACTTACCCGCGCAATTACTTGACCATTTGCGTCGAGCTTGACCCATTTGCGAACTATGTCTTCATTGTTAAAATGCTATTCACATACACGATTTGTGTGCGTAATTTTAGAATGCCTGGAATAGATTGTTCCCACTTTTTCCACATATCAATGTTCTTAGGCGCTCGGAATGTACAACATTTTTTGTTTATTTTACTACCGGCTTTACTTTGTGGCACCACACACCGATTCGTCATTCTTAATATAATGATCACTAAAAGACTGTGAACACAAGACCGTGCTGTGATTTACGCCAAATAAACATAATATACAGGCACAGCAGTATCGAAAGGTTTTAAGGTTATGTCTATCAGCATTATCTGATCGCAACGCCTCTAGTGACTGCTACAGAAATTAAAAACAGCTTCGTTAAGAGGCCCATTCTCGGCGAAGGAGTTGTCCGACGTGTATACAAGACCGTTTGTTCACCTCTCGCGTCGAATATCGTCCAGGAGAATTAACTGACAACGCCATCTAGCGGTATATTTCCAAATGAGAAAAAAACTCTATTTTTGGTAACTTATTTTTAACGCGTTTTTATGGTATGCCTTCTTCCGGAGCACACGCTATCGTCGCGGTCTTAACCCCCCCTGCCGCTCGAGACAGATTCTCACGTATCGAGTATTCTTCAACGTATCGTCACAACGGAAACTTCCACTCTTCGTGGTGCTCGGTGCGATATAAATATCACCGAAGCTACGATCGCGTTTGGCGATTATTCTTATTTTTTTTAATACCGTTATTAATAAATCGCGTTGGTGTTTTAACGCGAGCAACATCACGTTTTTTCTACGATAGTACGTATACGGAAACATAAACGTTTGATCGGAATTGAACGCGTTGAATATTTTAAACCTGCGGACGTTTTGGTGTTTCGCGTCGTGAGCCGCGAGAGTTTGCAAAGAGGGAATAATGGCCGATACCGAGGGCAAGAAGTTGACCGAGCTACGGGTTATCGATCTCAAAACGGAGCTAGAAAGACGCGGACTCGACAAAACCGGCAATAAAGCCGCTCTTCTCGAGCGTCTTTCCAAGGTAATTTATTATTTTATCCTCTTTTACCGCTCCGATATTCTCGTTTTTTTTTTCTTCCCCGTATCAAGCTACCCAACGGCCATTGCACATTGAACATCCGAGATAACACGCATAACAATTGTACGTGGGCGTCGCGTGGTTTTTCGGACGCCATTTTAACCCTATCGATCCCTTTTATGCGTACGTAGAGAGCCAACGTTTGGGACACGTCTTTGGCGAATACCGCAAGACGCAGAGACGCGATATTGTGGCAACGTGATAACTCAAAAAAAAACTTCTTTTGGTTTTTATTTTTTCAACGAAAACTACTTACAAACATCGATTACGAGTTTTTTTTTGTCGGCTAGGTTTGGCATCCATTAAGGTTAAATTATTGGAGCTCGGATAATAGAGCCAAATTTTTTTATTTTACTTTTCCCGTTTTTCTGGCAACCACTCGATCCTCCTGCTATATGCAATATTTCAGACAAATCTACCGTCCACTTTGCGAGTTACAAGGTGACGAAATAATGTTTATGCTGTATAGATGTGTATAGACTTCGTGGCTAAATATGGTAATTCTTTGAACATTAATATCTTGAACTTGTGGATTAAAAAAATGTGTACATTTTTTAAGAGATGTACTCGGCTGATGTTGAAAATCACGGCAACAACATCACGGCATATTTTATTTATTTTTTTGAGATTTTTTTTTAACAATATTCAAACAGTGTTGAGTAAGAAAGTCTCGAAATTGAAGATCTTCTTTTAGAAGAAATTTATTCACAGTTTGTAGGGCAGAGCAAAAAAAATGCTATTATTATGGCGCTAGTCATTCAACCTTGAGCATTAATCATTGTTCAATTAAATAGTATTCCCTGTGCATGCTAAAATTCAAATTATACATAAACAATGATTTCTTGACAGAACAAGAATGAATTTTTTCAGGCTATATCGGACGAAGGAGAGAATCCAGAAGAATTTCTCATAGTACCTTGCGTCGGAGTGAACAAGATTAGCCCTCGTAAGAACAGTGGTAAACAAGCTTTTCGCGTGCAGTCGGGGAGCTAGCTTTATTCTTGAAAAAATGAAAATAAATAATTAAATAAACACACCAAATTTTCACTAACTCTCGTCGCTCAAATTCGTTATTAACAGCGACGGGAATAGCCAATCAGGACGAACCCATGGATACTCAGGATAATGCAAAAGAAGAAAGTAACGATGTTCCGGAGAGCGTGGAGATAAAACCCAAGGAAGATCCACCGCCCTCCGTAAAGGAGGATGCACTAATTTCAACTAAAAAAAGAGTACGCATCTCTTACTCATTTATTTTTGTATATCCGTAATGTATTCTTTTTTTTTTCTCTCCCTTACAACGCTCGATTGTCTAATAATTTTTGCAGGAACCTCAGTTAATTCTCGAAGACGCGTTGAAGAAAGTGCCGAAGCCTCAAGAAACGAGGCCAGAATCTAACGAAAAAGTTAATAACGAGAGCAAGGAGGTGGCCAAGGAAGACGAGAAGAAAAACGATGCTGAAGCTACGGAAAGCCCGGAAGTGAGCGAACCCGTTGTATTACCAGCGCCGGCACCACCGGCTGTTCCGGTAACGCCCGCTCCAGCTCCCGCACCACCGGCAAGCGCGTCTATCGAGGCGAACGGCATCGACAACGAAGATTCCATAAACTTGACCATCGGCGAAGATGAAGAGAATCTCCTTGCCGAGGAGGTATGTGTCGTTTGTCTGCGAATAAATATTTATAAATATAAGAAATCTCCACATTGCTTTTTCTTCTGAATTATGCTATCTTTTTACTCTACGAAGAAGCAACAAAAAAAAAAACGTTTCTTTCGTTGATTCAGCCCATTAATCCGCGCGATGTTAATTTTTTGCAGACAGAGACTCACGTCAGGCAGAAGGGTAAGTCATCATTGTTCACACGAACGCGAATTTTCCGATACCCTTAAGAGTTAGGCGATTAGGAATTTAAAAAAAAAAAGACAAGCATAGGTACACTCGCGTATGCGTTATTACACGTTAAATATTGGGGTAAGTAAAAAAAAAAAAGCCACATAAACGCTGCAGCAAGAACAAGAAAGTTAGCAAGCTGATGAAAAGAAAACGCTCGTCCGTGAGCGTAGAAAGATATATAAGCGACGATCAATCATGCGGCGCGTGTGTTCATCTGGTTTTCTACGATGCCGATTTCTTCATTCCCCGTTGAAACCCGACCTCCAACGCGCGGAAGGGCGTCTCTTCTGGACGATTCGTGCGGGCTCGAATCGTTAATTCCTGTGCAGCATCAACAAGCAGCGAGATGCGGTCATATCGTCGACATACGACCGAGGAGCATTTTCCACAGATTTATACGGTTCGTTCTTCGGCGACGAATGGCTGAGAATCGAGACAACACTTGGTCGGGACACATCGACGGTTCGAGTTTCGCGGTGACAACACGCTTTGGCATATGAACGCGATTCAAGCCACGTATAAAAAGCAAAATCAAAAAAAAAAAAACAAACAAAAATAATCGCTATAGTTCTTAAGTTAGTTTACGATAGAATTTCAATTGCAATTACATTAATTATGCCTGCCGCATAGAGCATCGATGGATCTTCGTTAACGTCGATTCTCTTTAAAACCGGATTAACGGAAGAAATCTCCGAGTGCTGCACACCTGATTTTTTTTTCTATTTTTTTTTCATCAAGAATCATTGGGGCAACTCCCAATCAACTTTGTTGCAGTTGTCATCGTTCTTGTGTATGTGTGTTTGTGTGTGTACGTGTGTGTGTGTGCGCCCGCGCGTCACCACGCACTGACCGCGCACGGGTTCATCGAACTCGACGTACTCAACGATTCGGAATGGCTTCGTTCGGAATCGATCGTCTCTGTGATGTCCGTTCACGCACACACACGTGCACAAACACACACACACTCGCGAGCGCAAAACTGTAACGGAGAAACGGGGAATTGGGGCTGTTTTGACGCGCCTCAAATCCCATTATCAACGGGATCGAGTGCTTTCCTACTATTGCAGGAATCATCATTGCTACAGCTTGCAAGAAATCAACTAGGATTCCTTCGTCATCGGCGTCGTCCATCGTCGGATCCAATGGGTCCAAACACGCACGCACACACGTCTCATCAACTAAAACACAAAAAACAAAAAAAAATAAAAACAAACACAGCTCACTACCAGCAAAGCTCCAATATTTTTCAAGTTTCTCATTATTCGACGTGTGTGTGTGTGTTTCTTCGAGCACCGATGCCAAGAACATCGAGCATTCGTCGGCGTTTCCACGAGATTTTAGCCAACGGGGCTTATTTTTATTTCTTCTTCCTCATCGGGTCTGCTCCTGCTGCTGATGTTACTTACGTCATTCTTTTCGTGACGAGAAAACATCGGAGACACGACGAATAGGGGTTTTCTTTCTATTCGGGGCACACCAGAGACAGCAACGAGAAATTCGACCGAAATGAGAAAAAAAAAAAAACAAACAAACCCAAACAACCATTTATTTCTAGGGCCGATTAACGATCGAGCGAATTGAGAAGAATTAAAAAAAAAAAAAGTCTGGCTCGTACAGAGAGTGACCACTGTTGCTACCTTGATTGTCCCCGCAGATGGAGGAGCTAAGAAGAGAAACGAAGATAACAAGAAGGTCGACGCTAAAGGGAGCAGCAGAGGTGACTGTGGTTCCGGTAACAAGGACGGCAACTCGTCCAACTCTAACGCAGGGATCAAGAGCAAGCTGGACGGTGGCGATGGAGGCAAGAGGTTGGTCTCACATTGCTAAACGGTTCACGGTGATACGACGAAACAGACAAACAAAAAAAAATAATCAAAAGTCACGTTTACCCACGACTAAGCGATGCGCTTTCGTTGGATTACGTCTCACCCGACCTGGATGTAACACAGTTCTCGGACAACGCTTACCCCCCACCCAAGATCGATTAATTCGACAAATTCACACGCAAGATCACTGCCTTCCTCCAACACCCCTTTTTCCAATCCTTTTTTTTTTTTTTCCTCTCACTTTGCTATTGAACGAAACCATATATATTTATATATATATATATATCCACGTGTTACGGAGCCAACCACGAGTTAACGAATCCCACCTACTCCGTCGAGCCAAGGCACCAATTCTTAAATCTGGAAAGTATGTTAAGAAGTAAAGAAATTGGCTAGCAAACTTGTGTTAAAAGAACCAAAATGAAAAAAAAAAAAAAAACTAAAGAAAACGGGAGAGAGATTGCTCATCGTCAGGACTACCTTGTTCCGCGATTGTGTAAGCTAAACATTATTACAAAAATATTTATATTAATGCATATAACAAGTTCGGGTATCGTTACACGGCTTCGAACAACGTGATTCAACGAAATGGTGTTCCAGACTTCGTGAATTGTGAGGATCCGCTGCATCTTTCTCTCACTAACTCTCTCTCTCAGTCGCTAAATCTCTGCGCGACTCGTGAGGGGAACCATTTCGGTATGCTGAACGTTTGAACGAGAACGAGAGATTTAAAATAACAAAACTTAAAATAAGATTTGAAAAAAAAAAAAAAAAAACACGTGAAAAGAAACGCGCGATGTTGCTCGTGGCTTCGCGCGTTGAGGACATCATCGTCGCTCGAGGAGAAGAAAAAAAAAATCTCGTTCGCTTTTTCAAGCTGTCACTGTCACAATGTGTATGGGGGAAAAAAAAATTATTGTTGCCAATGAGAAGACACGCAGAGAATACAAGATGACGTTAAATATTTTACCTGCACGAACCCTCTTGCTTCGAGAGCTCTGTCTCGTATACGTGGGTTCCGAGACAAAACAATCTCACTGCTCCAAAAAAAAAAAAAAAAATCCAAAAAAAAAAAACAAACGTACAGGTACAACGAAAAATTAAACCAACCAAGGAGACTGAACGATTAATTCATGAATTTGTGAATTTCGGTGCACCGGAAATGAAAACGTATCTGAGGCTTGTGCCGATATGACGAAAACAAAGAAACAAAAAAATATACGAACGAAAGAAAAGAGAACGTAAACGTGTCGTGTAAATAGATTCAAAAAGTTGCTAGCCAAATTTTGTGTGCCTTAACATAGTTACGGAGATACTTATTGAGCCTGGGTACGATAGCGATTTAGAAGTTTGTACTTTTATATACAACAATTTGACGGGAAGTCAGACGTTGTTACTTTTTTTTCTATTTGTTGATAAATTTCGGAACGAACTAACGCGAAATTATTTACAGCGGGGACTCGAACAATAAAGGACAGAAGAGAGACGACAAGGGTAAGAACAATGGATTTGAAATTAAAAAAGAACATTAAAAAAAGCTATAAAAATTATTTGTTTTGTTCAATGGAATTTTTGATATTTAATAACATCCGTTTAGACAAGAAAACAACGCAATCGAGTCCGGCGAATGCCAGTAGTCGAAATTTGTGGGTATCCGGATTATCGTCGACGACTCGTGCCACCGATTTGAAACAAATATTTTCCAAGTATGGAAAGGTCATTGGTGCAAAGGTCGTGACCAACGCAAGAACACCGGGTACACGATGCTACGGTTACGTCACGATGTCAACGAGCGAGGACGCTGCGAAGTGTATCCAGCACTTGCATCGTACCGAACTACATGGTCGTGTGATATCCGTGGAAAAGGTAGTTTAGTAAAAACAAAGTAAAGTAGATAACTACCGCGATCCAGTTGAGTCGAGTCAGTACACGTTTTTTTAAGGGAGGGGTAAGGGTTTCAGCGTAAAAAACCCTTTTTTTGCGATTTTTTTTCTCAAATATGGATTGAGCAATTTTATTCGAACCTTTTGTACATTCTTAAGCATACTTTTGACAATGTTGTGTAATTTTTTCATGCAGAAATATTGAAGTATAAGCCCGTAACAGAGCTTCCCCCAGAACATCTTGGAAAAAAAACAATTTGCGGTGTTCACTATAACTCGGCCGGAAATTATCGGAAAATGAAAAACCATGAAAATTCAGTCAAATTATAATCAAATCTTCCCCCCAACGTTCTCTGATAATTTTTTTTTTCATTTAAAAATTTTTGGCGGCCATCTAAAGTGTGAACTGTTATTTTCCACGAAAAATTCCGCCATTTTGTTGGTGGGAAACAACCTTAATGTAAAAAAAAAAAAATTTAACTGAACGTTGGGGGGAGGTATTTTATATGTAGAAAATGTGTACAAAGTTTGAAATGAATCGGTCAAGTAGTTTTTAAATGGCAGTGAACACGGACTTTGAAAAAGTAGTTTTGAGAAAAACGCGTCTAAAGTGCACTGCTAGCCCGATCGCCCGCAGCTGTTAGAGGTATAGCGTTAAAGGCCAGGAGATTAATAAGACAATAACTTCAAGAATATTGCTTGGATCGGTTAAAAATTTTAAGGACATATTCTTGAAATGTTATACAATAAGATAAGACAAAAAAAGAAAATTCGATTTTTCGAAAGTGAAAACCCTTACCCCGCCCTTAATTACTCGATTTTTTTTACGATTGCTTCGCAACAAATGTTTATCCATCCTACCATTTGATCGCAGTGGTTACTTTAATTTCGCAAAGAAAAACACCGCTAACCACTCTCTTTGAGTCAAGCCCCTGCTAATTCGATGCCACGATTTTTTTTCGTTGTCTCAGGCAAAGGGCGATTCTCAGCAGGGTCATATGCGCAAAAGAGAATCCAATAATGGAAAAACGGAGAAGAAAGAAGAGAAGGATATCAAGGGAAAAGATAGTCACGAGTCGTTGGACAAGAAGGACAAAGATCCGAAGAAAGACGAGGACAAAAGTTTGGATTCTGGTGAGTTGTCCGGAATGAATTTCGTTAATATTTCAACGCGACATCAATAATTTCTCATGCTCCCGAGTGAAATTGTGTGTTATTTCCGGTTTTTCTGTTATCAATCCTGTTCAGCAAAGAAAAACGACGACAAGAGTGACGGATTAACGGACGAGAAGAAACTCGACGGTGCGGAAAAGAAGGATGATCCGACGAAGGACGCCGACACACGTTCGACAAAATCAACGAGCAAGAAGCCCGAGAGCGAGAGGGGAAAACGCGACGAGAAGCGTATAAGAACGTGGGAACATCGATCGCACTCGAGATCACGGAGCCGGGAACGCAGGAGACGCGATGACGTACTGACTTTTGCAAAAATAAGGGTTAGATATTTCTGTGTCGCTCCGTCGTGACATTTTTCGGGACTTGTCTCGGAGACGTGACAAAAGTCCGATAAGTTTGTTGTCGCGAAAATTTCTTAATTCCAAATTCAATTTCTCGTAATAATCGGAGCTATAGCTGATTCGCGTTATATCGCAGATCATCTTGCACACAAGACATAGTTCTAATTCTAAGAAAACAAAAAAAAAAAAACGTCCAAATGTTGAATACCGTTTTTACGACAACGACAAAAAATGTACATGCAGGAAGAACGCGAACGTCAGAGACTTCGACAGAGGGAATGGCTGCTGCGAGAGGAGGAACGAAGACGTCGCGAGGATGTCGAGCGTCAGCGTGAGATCGAGCGTCGTCAGAGGGACGAGGCAGCGCGATTGGAGCGCGAACGCGAGAAGTTACGTCGTGAACGCGAGAAGATCGAGCAGGAGAAGGCGGAACTGCTGAGACTCGAGCGAGAGCGTCAGAAACTCGAGCGTGAAAAATTAGAACGCGAGAGGCTCGAATTGAAGAGACAACAGATGCGTCTTGAGGAGAGCAGACGCGCTCCACCGCCACCCTCGATCAAGAGAACCTCGAGCGATCGAAGGGATCCTCGTGATTTATACGTTGAGCCCGAACGTAAGCGCATAACTACGGAACACAGTCGTCGACACAGTCCCGATCGTGTTGCCGAAAGACGTCCCGAAATCTTGGACAGAGTGTCCGATCGACGATTGGACGCATCACCGCCTTCCAGATACGATTCGACTAGGTAAAAAAAAAAATTTTTTAATTATTTACTTAGTGTTCAGTGAAGATGAGCAAAATTAATGTTTTTCCATTAAATTCTAGTAAAAATGCGAAATAACGTGAAGTGGCATTGAAAATTAATGATTCAATGAGAAAAATTGAAACAACAACTTTTTAGATTTCATTAAAAATTTGATTTTACTTATCTCTATCCCAAAAATAAAAATTCTAATGTCTACGCGTTAAAAAAATCAATTTCAATTTTCGTGTTAACCGATCGTGGAATTTTGACGAAAAATTCTTTAGTCTCGAGGACTCTAGTAACAACGGAACATTTCCGTATTGTACATGGTTGGAAAATTAAATTTTGCCCATTTCCGTTAGACATACTCACCACGCGACAATATAAAATAATAAAACATCGTTATTTATGCTCGTCAGATCGACCCAGGACTTGACATTGAAAAAGGATTTTAAGCGCGGCACGGAATTTACATCGCGGAGCAGCCGCCCCGAGGCATTTCCCGAGGTATCGCGAGGACGAGAGGTGATTGTTCGCCGTGAAGCTCTTCCAACTCCCTCCTCGTCGATCGACTCGCGTCAAGTGAAAGAACGGTTCGTAAACGATCGTCATTATCGACGTGACGTTATGTTTATTAATTTTCGAAGTAACGCAAGAATGGGAAACGTCCAAACAACAACAACAAAATATTTTGTTTTTACATACAGGTACGAGCGTCCTACAACAGCGACTTACGGTCGTGAACGCGAGGTACGAAGATCCGAGGCAGAATCGCACAGAAGTAGCAGAGACAGTCACACTCGTTACGCCGAGAGCTCAAAACAACCGGGATCCAGCGCAGCTCGTAAGTACAGCGAACAAAATCAATTGGCGATCGAAAAGATTCGTATGTGCTCGAAATCCGGCCGTCGTTTGCGCGAGATACGGACATAGTTAATTTAACAATTACTATTTCTTTTTTCTCCTCTTTTTGTTGTTGTTATTTTCGTTGAAACGGTAAAAGCATTCCAGAAACACTCTAATCGCGTTACGGGACAGGCAAATGTTGGCAGATTATATAGTAGTAATTAAAAAAAAAAAAAAAAAACAGAAACAAAATGAAACATGCTTTGATAACGCGACGTCGCTACTGTACAGATGTGGACCGGACAGCGTTAAAGAATCTTTTATACGTCAAACGAATGAGATAAATCAACGGCAATATGTAATTCGCTATCCTAATCGTGTATTTGTCATGATAATCAAATAAAAAACAGACATTTGTCGATACCGCAAAACGATTGAGTTTTTATTGTAGCAAGTTGAACCCGCAATCGATTGATTTTTTTTTTTCTTCTTCTCTTTACTTTCCGTGGGAACGTTCCAAAGTTACATTTTTTTCCTTTATTTTTTTCTTTTTTTTTTCTTTCTCACGTTCGGTTCTGTTGTTCCAACAGGTGAGAGCCGATACGGTGAGAGTAATCGAGCACCTAGCGGATGGCACTCTGGTCCACCGTCGTCGAAATCATTCAATTCCGTACCGAGCGGAGGACCCCGGGATCCTCGCAGCGAACCATCTAGCTGGAGCAGTCGCTCTTCGGACAACGTCAACAGGTGAGAGAGAGAGAGAGAGTGTGTCGATGGATGAACGAGGCAAATTTTGTTTTATTTTTTTCCACTCGTAAATCGGTCTCGTCTGAAATTTGAACAATGATCCGTTTAATTATGATTTTTTAAAATCATCGCGCATTTTTTTAAATAACAACCGCAAAGTGCATCAATGAATTGGATTAATTTTTCTTTTAACGATTATTTCCGTTGTGTCGTTAAGGGGGGGGGGGTAGGGTTTTAAAGGCGAAAAAAAAAGCATATTTTTATGATTTTTTTGCGGCGACATGAGTAATATAATTTTATTAAATAGAATTACATATTATTGTACAACTATTGAAATATCTCAGAAAAAATTTTCAATGAAAAATATTGATGAATAAGCCGGTGACGTTGAATCTCCAGAGGCGCCTTGAAAAAAAGTGGTTTTGCGGTGAACATTATAACTCGTTACCGGATCATCCGAAATAAAAAAATTGATATGCATTTTAAAGGTGATGTATTTCTCGAGGTAATCAGGAAGAGTTTTTTTTTTTTTCTATTTTTTGCAGCACGTGGAAGTGAAAAACGCAATTTTAGCTCAAAAAATCGCGCTTAATTTGTTATTAAAAAATTGAAAAAATTGAAAAAAAAAACTCCTGATTATCTGTTGATTTATGTGAAGAAGTAATGTTTAAATTTTCAAAAGGATCGGTACAGTAGATTTTGAGTTCTAATGTTCACAAACTTCAATAATGACGTTTTCGGGAAAATCGATTTAAAGTTTTTTATACGTAGGTATCAGGTATCACGGCCGGTCGTTTGAAACGCTGTAACTCCGTTAGTTTTACTCCGATTAACTTAAAATTTATACACAACATTCTCGACATATTGTTTATTCAGAAAAAAAATATTTAAAAAAATGCAAAAAAAATAATTTCAAAACCCCTCCCCCCCCTTAACAGATGGAGTAATTCTAGCAGCATGGGAAGTGCACTTAGACATCCTGGTCCACCGATGTATCAAGGAGGACCGATACAGTCCATAGGATTAACAGCGCCGGGCACAGCGCCGTCCTATGATCGTTTCGATCCGTACAAATCTTCACTGCCAAGTTTAAGAAAGTACTAAATCAAGCTTGTCCGTGATCCTAACGAGTCAAGATCAACGTTTTACGAGGATTCTGAGTTCAAGTGGGCGTCCGTTGAAGCTCGTGAAATAGCCTTGCCGTACAGACAGAGAAGTAAGAGTTTACGGTTCTTTTAGTATCAACGCTAAGGGATATAACTTCTTTTTTTTTTTTTTTCCTTTTGAATAAACATTCGCGACGCCGACACAAGTTTTTGGAGATCGATGGGAAAAAAAGAATAGACAATAATAACCGAATACACCAATTCATCCGACACAATAATTCTGATACGGACGATTTTATAAATGTTTCTCGGCATTTTTGTCCGCAAACGAAACTCACGTAATGTCACGTGTAGTTGTTTTTTTTTTTTTTTTCTTTCATTTGCCTTCTTTTTTTTCCCATCGTCTCCGCCATCAACTGTGTGTAATAGCATCGTGTATTTTACAATCAGAAACTCGTTTTATTTTCAATTAAATCCGATTAACATGTAGATTGCCGATCTATTTTTTTTTATTACCTCGATGAGGCGTAATACTGGCTGGATTGAATGATAAACCCCATCGTGGTAAAACAGATTGTTCGGAAGTGTGACGAACGAGTGACTGAATTGTGTGAGCGATTCAATCTCTGTTGGTAAGAGCAAATCGATGCTCTTCGAGAGTGCGTATATTAAGTGGAAGAAGAAAAAATAAATATTAAAAAAAAATACGTATAATGTGTACAGCATATGATACTTATATATACGACGTTTATGTATATTTGTTAATAGACATTGTACGTTTTCAACCAAGTCACGCTTTTATACGCGCGCGCGTGTGTGTGTGTGTGTATGTGTGTACTCGGTCTGACTCGTTAAATTCACGTACCACTCGCGTCTCTTTTATTTTTCTCTCCCTCTCGTTCCTCCTAATTTCCGTTAACATTTTTTTTTCTCTCAGTTATTTCGAACGTTTAGATCTTTCGAGAACTGCATTTTTTTCGATATTTTCGTAGAAACGGATTAAAAGAAAGCCACTCAACGAATCAACGCAAACAACAATCAAGTCCGAAAGTCACGTTGCATCACAGATGCACGAAGTTAAATAATTCAACGAAACACTCCATTTATATTCGATGAAAACAGTGTCTAATACGATTTTACGATTTAATGTAAAATGAAGTTTCATCGTAAATTGAATTTCACTTCTTGTCTTTTTTTTTTTTCTCTTGTTCACATTGAGTTCGATTATACTGTTCAACATTATTTACTCAAGACACAGAGAAAGAACGAAAGTAAGAATGGCCATGCAAACTATGTAGTAGATGATAATTCCATTATCCAAATAAATTTATAATTACGCGCGAAATTTCGAATTAGATCATCAAACGAAATTTATTTCTTCGTTTAAAACCACACCATGCCCCCCCCCCCCCCCCCCCCCCCGCGAAAGAATTTGGTGCTTACCGAGTGCGAGGAAAACATCATGTTTCGTATCCGGGACACGGCGCCAGTTTTTTTTTCCCTCCGTCCCTCCACTCTCGTTAACAAATCTTGCGATGCTGACTTCGAGAGTGTCTAGAGAGAAACGCATCCGTTTTTTGGACGAACAGATCCGGATGGAGGCTTGCCAGTGACTGAATATCGTAATAAAAGATTGTGGATTCTGCAGGAGGAGCGGTGCGAGGACGGAGGAACGAGAAAAAAAAAGAAATACTAGATGACATTTTGATGTTATTGGATTACACGAATATCCAGTTGGACTAATGTGTGTCAGAGCTCGGTAAAATCTTATTTTTTAATTACATTCGAAAACTGATCAACTTTCATCACTCAGTGACCGTTCTTCATTGCCATGACGTACTGTGGGGCATTCTTATGGAGAAATTTTATTCATCGATGAACTTGTTCAAAAGAAATTTCCAAAAATTCCATTTTCAATATCTCTGATACGGAGCAGGACAAGTTAAAAGATTTTCAATTTAGATTAATAACAAACGCTTCAATTTTTATCGCCCCCGTTACATTTTTGTTTGCGCATCTCGTGCTACAGTGCACTGTTACTAGCAGCGTTACCCGATAACGAATCTGTTTGAAAAATCTGATAATCCTCCGCTAGACACTTTGGAATTGAAATTTTTTTTTTTCAGATGTAATTGAAAAATTTAATTTTGTACTTGTCTGATATAGAAACAATTCAAAATGTAATATTGCTATCGTGCTGACAAAGTGTAATTTCGATTTTTATGCATCATCACACTATATTTCTAACAAATTTATTTTAGATTGCCAATGAATTAGGAGGAAATTTGGAATTTGGATATTTTGATGTTATTGGATTACACGAATATCCAGTCGGACTTATGTGTGTCAGAGCTCGGTAAATCTCATTTTTTAATTACATTCAAAAACTGATCAACTTTCATCACTCAGTGACCGTTCTTCATTGCCATGACGTACTGTGTTGCATTCTTATCGAGAAAATTTATTCATCGATGAACTCGTTCAAAAGAAATTTCCAAAAATTCAATTTTCAATATCTCTGATACGGAGCAGGACAAGTTAAAAGATTTTCAATTAAGATTAATAACAAACGCTTCAATTTTTGTCGCCCCCGTTACATTTTTGTTTGCGCATCTCGTGCTACAGTGCATTGCTACTAGCGGCGTCACCCGATAACGAATCTGTTTGGAAAATCTAATAATCCTCCGCTAGACACTTTGGAATTGAAATTTTTTTTTTTCAGATGTAATTGAATAATTTAATTTTGTACTTGTCTGATATAGAAACAATTCAAAATGTAATATTGCTATCGTACTGACAAAGTGTAATTTTGATTTTTATGCATCATCACACTATATTTCTGACTAATTTATTTTAGATTGCCAATGAATTAGGAGGAAATTTGGAATTTGGAGTGGAAGGGAACAAGTGATTACTGAGAATCGCACGAGAAATACTCGCACACCTCCGTTATCCGTAACAAATCATGGAAATCCGTATGAGAGAGAAAAAAATTGAAGTGCAAGAGAGAGAGGGTAACCACTTTCCCTTGGTTCGGGCGAGGCGAGTGAGGGATGGCGCCTCATCGGAGGAAAGGAGAGAGAGTAAGAGGCGTCCCGATGGAAGTATGTCGAGGTCTTTTCACGGACAGTTGTGTCGTAGCCGGGACTGCCCTGCAACTACGAGTGACTCGCGGCGTTACTTCCGTACATCCAGGAGTATCGTTTTTTTTCCTTCTTTTCTTTCTTTTCAAATTTTTTTTTCCCCCCATTCCTCATCACACTCTCGCAATGTATCATTCTGCCAATCTCTGAGACACATTTGCCAGCGATACGGCGTGTCAGTCGGTTACTTCAATTTTACAACATTTTTTTTTCCATTCTTTTCTCTCGGTTGCTTATTTATTTACGAAAAAAATAAATAATCATAGAACTCGGAATTAACACGTTGGTGTTGTGCGACCGGTGTACTTCGTTTGGAATGTCAGTGGACGAGGATCCAAGATATTTTCAATGAGGATGTCGTCGCCGATGATTTTGGGCAAGTAACAAAATTGTAATTTATTATTGTCGTAATTTTTAATACCTTATATCAATGACAGCCATTTGTTTGTGATCCCTTCTCGAATTTGTCAACATCTCTTCAAGACAAAATTGCACTCTCTGCCAAAAAAAAAAACCGAAATGTGCTAAAACATATTTTTTTTGTCATCGCTATTGAAAAGCAAAAATACAATACCAAATTTTCATTGATTATCAAGTTTCCAATTTTGTAGATAAATTCGTTTTTAAATTTCCTAACGCGATATAACATGAATTCGCGAGAAAATCAGTAATGAGAATAACTTTGGTTTTCAAAGGATTAATAAATTAGATTCAATCATCTCTGAGCGGGAAACTGCGAACACGTGTTTCCGGTGAAATTGCAAACAGCGCGAATACCGGATATTTTTTTAAAAATATAGGTTTCTCTTCAGTTTGACAAATTGAATGAAATAATTTTTGACATAATTTGCGAGATTTCGATTAAGGGTGATGCTCGTGAGAAGTTTAAAAGAGGAAAGAGAGTCGAAACGTTCTCTTACGCGATCATCGAAGTGTGTAAAAGTAATTTTGTTGTTGCTCGACCGATTATACCGTACGTGGTACGCGCGTGCCTCGTAATCATGGGCCACTCGCGAGAATTGCGCTTGCAATTATTATTGTTATTAACGTACAAAAGCTCGGCTATGCCATTTAAACTCGTTAACGTTCGACATGTGTCGTTCTCATTTCCTTTTTCATCCTTCACTCATTTTTTTTTTTCCACCACCGAGAATCGTTACGCTATTGTTTCTGGTCCACCCGAACAATGTATGGCGTGTAACGAACGGGTGCAAGAAAAAAAAAAAGAGCAACGACTCTTTATTCGGAGAAAGATAATAATATAACTGGGTTACGCGGTTCAGTACATTACTCAGAGAAACGAAAGAAGAAATCAGAGTATCGTTACGGTCATCGAGCATCATGTTTCGACTGGTAACAAAGAGATATATAGAAACGTGGGCATTCCACGCCACTTTAGTAACTTAAATAGTCATTCGAAACGGTCATCCAAAGAAATGTTAAAAAATTGAACGAACACAAGTGATAAACATGTCGTGGGGGCAATGCTCAGCGATATTGCATTGAAAAATTATCGTAAATTCTTTTCCTCAATGATTTTGGATTATTGCTTTTAAAAAAATGAATTTCATTGTAAAATAATAATAACACGGAGTTATTTGGAAAATATTAAAAAATCCGTATAATTTTTATTTCTTCAGGACAATTAAGCAGAATTATTTATTTGGCTCAATGATTTTTAATATGATGTTGAAATTTGCATAGTTGGAACGCAACGCAAATAGTTTTTTAAATTTTCAATTTCATTATTGCTCTTGCTGCTCGTGGCCTTATTTAGCCCCAGTTTTTTTAAGGAGACCCCAACAAAACGTTTCAACGATTTTTGTCATCGATAATCCAATCTTAAGAGGGATTAATGGTGTAAAAAATGTATTTTCGTTGCATTCCAACGATGCAAACTTCAACATAATTTTTTTAATGGTTTTCCATTCGAATGAGATCAATCCCTGGTACAAAGCTTCGAGGAGCTTTTGCAGTTTCACATACACGAACTCTTATCTTTGAACAACATTTTTGTCAATTAAATAAAAATCTATCTTAAAGTTTGAATATCAATTAAATCGAAATATATTTTCATAACATTTTTTTTTTACGAATCAAATAAATGAAATTCTTTCGTTTAATCATCCGGAACCGCCTACGCAAGTTTCATTATCGAGGTCACAGTTTCATTAATCCTCGAAGGTAGAGATTCGCCGGGTTTCGTGCAAACTCAGCCGTTTCTTTCGCTAGAGATTCGAAATATTTGCGAAACAAAAAAAAAAAACAAGCATGAATCGACAAACTTTCACCGGGTCAACGGTGACTCGATGGATATCTTCCAAAAACTCGGTTTTCTTCGTTTCTTTCTCCATCTTTAGCTTCCAAAGTAAACGTCTCGAACTACAAATCTTATCTCCGGCTATCATACCGGTCGTTTCCTTTTAACGTGTTTTATAACCGATTCGTGAGATATATATACCGAGACGCGAGATGGAGAGAGAGAGAACTGTTTAAACTTGTTTGTATTCTCTTCCCGGTCGTATGTTCTCTGTTATAAGTGCCGCGTAACCCAGATCCACAGGTGATTGTAAACCCATCACCTGGCGCCTTTCCGCACAAACATTGGCTGACCTCGATTGCATAAACTTCGAAGTATATTTTACCGATT
Organism: Oxytorus armatus; assembly: GCA_958009045.1. NCBI lineage: Eukaryota > Metazoa > Arthropoda > Insecta > Hymenoptera > Ichneumonidae > Oxytorus > Oxytorus armatus. The sequence goes on from OY253744.1 coordinate 4,604,586, forward strand.
GCCGTTTCGCACGTTCGAAAAAAAAATGTCAGATTATAACGACAAGAAGAAATGAGAAGAAACTAATGTAATTAACGAAAAAAAAAATTCTTCCAAACAGATTGAGTTCACGATTAAGTGATGTAAGTGGAACGAGGACAATGGAAACTTGAATTATATTTTGTCGTTATAAGTGAAATCGTGTAAAATTTATATTTCACCGTAATATTCGTTCATTTCCAGATGTATAACCGTCTCCAAGACATATAGAAACGATATATGTCGTTCCGTCGTAAGTATAGAATACCGGTGACCGTTTGGATAGATGGTGAATCATTGAATGGAAGAAAGGCACACTTTCTCGTCGGTTAACTTTCACCATCGATGGCGCGTATAGACCCTGCCTTTAAACATTCGTATAGTATAATTTTCAATTGAAGAATCCTGTTTACTCGCTAGTCTCTATCTGTTATTTATCTCCGGTATGGAAAATTTTACTTCTCGTTCGTGGCATTCAACGACTTTATGTTCGAATGATTTTTATCGCTTCAGGAGGAAATAAAATGATCCCAGAGACGTGAGGAAATAAAAAAAAGCGTGTTTTATCAATTTTTGGTAAATGTCTCTGTAATCTTCAAGTTCAAAACCTACCGCAATATAACTTTCTTTTTCTTTTCGAGAATACGGAAAAAAAAAATTTGAAATTCACCGCACGTAACATCCCGATGAATATTGAACCTTCCGGTATTCGGAGAATAATTCTCACCGCAACATGGCTCATATTCCTTGACACCTTTTAATTTCTTCGTAATATCCGACTGAGAATCGTGTTTGATTGTGCGACGAAACATCGTCTGGCGTTTCTCATCGAAAACACTGGCAAATCCCATCCTCGTTGCTCTTTAATTTCGTGACAAATTTCACGATCTTTGGAAAGTACGGGGATTTGGCAAACCGCACGATTGCATCACGAGTATCGTCTCGACTCCATTTATGCTGCAATTGGGATTTCCCAGAGCCGATGATGCTTTTGTAAGGAATTTGCGTATCGTCACACCAAGAAATAGGATGATACGACGAAATATATAAAAATATTTCTTGGAAAATATGTTACACCCTGAATTAAAAATTGATCTTCATTTTTTTACCGTTCTATTTTTTCTTTATGTCCAAGATATAAGAAAGAAAATAAATCGAGTATTACAGTGTGGAAGTTTTTTGAGAAGAAAAAATTAAATAACATGTATCGATTTGAATATTTCGGTGTCAGACCAGCCACCCATTTATGTACCAATTTTAGGAGTTTTTAAGGTAGTAGTCTGGTAACTTAAGCCGATTTTCATGTCTTTTTTGGAGGGCGTTTTTTTGTAGGAAAATAAAAATGAATCGTTTTGCATATTTAGGATGTTTTTATTTACATATTAATGATACAAAAAAAATTTTTTTCGAAAATTCAAATAGTTTATTATTATTATTATTATTATTGATCGAAGTTGGCACCTCGAAAAAAAAGCGCGTGGGTGGCCCCGGTGATTTTAGCTCTTGATGTTATCTGAAATCAAAAATTCTTGATAATTCTTAATCGATAGACATGTCATTCTGGTCGGAACTACTGATGTTAAATTTCATGGATAAATAACAAAATGACGGACTTTGGAAAAAAACTTTTTTTCCCGAGGTCCGCCATTTTGTTATTTATCCATGAAATTTAACTTCGGTAGTTCCGACCGGAATGACATGTCTATAGATTATGAATTATCAAGAATTTTTGATTTCAGATATCATTAGGAGCCAATATCACCGGGGCCACCCACGCGCTTTTTTTTCGAGGTGCCAACTTCGATCAATAATAATAATAATAATAATAATAATAAACTATTAAATTTTTTCAAACTAATTTTTTTTTGTATCTTTAATATGTAAATAAAAACATCCTAAATATCCAAAACGATTCATTTTTATTTTCCTACAAAAAAACGCCCTCCAAAAAAGAGATGAAAATCGGCTTAAGTTACCAGACTACTACCTTAAGTATTTTTAGTAATTAATATTATTATCTTTCAGTATTTGGTTTTCTCTCATTTTTGTCTGTTTTCATTTTCTGACACTTGAGCTACCAAAATAGCCAGAAATTTCTTATGTCTTCTTGCTCTTTGTCCATATTAATATAATAATGCGATATAACAATTTGTACGTGAATTTGTTTTTCGCGAGTATCTGCACGAGAAGATATATTTAATGAAAACTTTTATTTTCAATTGTTACAGGCATTTGTATCGTACTTAATTTATTCTCGATTGTAATTTCGTACGATGGGGATTACACTCGACATTACAGTCAGCGTGAGTAAAATATTTATCTCGTTTTTTTTTTCTTCTCAATTTCCATTGAGAACAATGTTGCCAATTTACACATTAATCAGTAATAATAGTCGACAATCGTATTTCATTGAGACGATAATTTTTCTTGCAAGTTGAAGGACCCCATAGTCTCACATTACCCCCCCTAAAAATGTGTCTTATTCAAAGGATACTTAAGATTTTACGTCTTTTCTTTTTTTTACTGGAGATTAGAAATAATTTTCATTCGTAGATATTAAGGTTGTAGTCTGGTAACTTAAGCCGATTGTCATGTCTTTTTTGGAGGGCGTTTTTTTGTAGGTAAATAAAAATGAAACGTTTTGGATATTTAGGATGTTTTTATTTACATATTAAAGACACAAAAAAAAAATTTTCGAACAAATTTAATAGTTTATTATTATTATTATTGATCGAAATTGTCACCTCGAAAAAAAAGCGCGTGGGTGGCCCCGGTGATTTTCGCTCTTGATGTTATCTGAAATCAAAAATTCTTGACAATTCGTAATCTATAGACATGTCATTCTGGTCGGAACTACTGAAGTTAAATTTCATGGATAAATAACGAAATGGCGGACTTTGGAAAAAAAAGTCCTTTTATTTTAGCAAAGAAGGGGTTGTAAAGTAAAAAATTAGGGGTGAAAAAATTTCTCGGTAGTTCCGACGAGAACAATAAGTGTGTAGAGTAGCCTGTTAAAATTTGAAAGCAATCGGTTCGGTAGAAAAAAAAGTTAGGACCCGAGCTGCCAACTTCGAGGTGCCAACTTCGATCAATAATAATAATAATAATAATAATCTATTAAATTTTTTCAACAATTTTTTTTTTTTGTATCTTTAATATGTAAATAAAAACATCCTAAATATCCAAAACGATTCATTGGTAGCACGTCTAAACATCACGTTGCAATTACTTTACTGGTAAAAACATCGCAGGCGAAAAATACACAGCGGATATTTATACATCCGGTTTAGTGGGTTTTGTTCGGTTTTGTTAGGTTTTGGGTTGGGTTTGGGTTTTGGGTTTTGGGGTTTGGGTTGGGGTTTAGGTTTTGGGTTGGGGTTTGGGTTTTGGGTTGGGGTTGGGGTTGGGGTTTAGGTTTTGGGTTGGGGTTTAGGTTTTGGGTTGGGGTTTGGTTTGTTTTGTGGCGATGAAAACCCAATAAAACCCAACAAAACCCATTAAACCGGATGTGTAAATATGCGCCGTGTAGTTTTCGCGTGCGATGTTATTATCCGTAAAGTAATTGCAACGTGATGTTTCGACATGGAACCCGATTCATTTATATTTTCCTACAAAAAAACGTCCTCTAAAAAAGACATGAAAATCGTCTTAAGTTACCAGACTACTACCTTAAAATCCTTGGATCCTCAATGGACAAAATGTGATTCATTGAAAGCCTGACGAGCCTTAAGTAAACTGTGCTTTAAAAATTATAAGATGTTCTCGAACGTTATGACAGGCCACTACAGTCAGAGGCATCAGCAACCGCAGTATTTGTCACCGGTGAGAAGATGGACAGAATCATGGGACGAACCACCGAGACGAGGACCACTCTATCGTCGTGATACTCAAGGAATTTCTCATCCGACCCATTACGTGAAGATCGTGCCGGAGGCCGAAAAAATCGATCCATTGGTGACAATCAGCGAGACCCTTGGGGCACTAAATACCGTGGGAAGTTATATAGTAAATATGACACGAGGTGTCGAAAATTCGGAGAGTCCACCGAAGGAATTGCCATCGGCAATTTATACGATATCGAAGAATATTCTTGGACGTAACGTGACCGATAGCATAGCACCTCTGGTACGTGGCGTTGGAATTCCTCTCAGACCAAGTACACCCACAATTCAGTTACAAAATTCCAGTACTGGACAGAGCGGTGAGACTCTCGTCAACAGGGACAAGGAATCGGCAAGTTCATCGTGCACAACCGCCGACGGTGGTTCGGGAAAGTGTCAGGATCTCAGTAATTGTCCGCAATTGTTACTCGATCTTACGAAATTGCGACAATCATTGTGCTTCAAGATCCTCTTTGTTCCCGGTGTCTGTTGTCCAAATGACAAAAATGATGTTCACGGTCCCAGGTAATTAATAATAATAATAATGACAATTCACTTTATTCGTGATCAAAGAATCTGAAATAATTCGCAGAAAATCCTTTTAAATAGTACGTATTGGTGGAGTTTTTAAGAATTTTTACAAAGTCGACGATGAAAAGTGGTTGAACTAGTGAGTAGATCGTGTGTAAAAAATTTTACTCGCAATCGTTTTGAAAATTCTAATCGTAATCGCATTTTCAAATTTGTACATTGTTTCCTCATTTTTTTGGTTCATCGTTTACAATTCTCTCTATCAGCAGATAGCTTCATCAACGTTTTCATTCTCATAACAGAAGTTGCGCGAACGAAAATATAGCTGAACAGCCAATCTTCAAGTATCATTCGCAAATGTAATTTTTTTTTTCTTCGATTAAATTCCAGATTGTGGATAGAAGTAATCGTTTCTCATGAAATATATTATTATTGAGACATGGGTGGAGGCGCTGTAATCAGCGAATTTTAAACTATATATTATATGGATAATTGGCAGATTTCTCCTTTCACTTAATCATCCATCGAACGACATGGAAATTGTACAGCGATCGATAATAATTCAACTAGACATAGCATGAAAAAAAAAATGGAATTTAATTTAAAAAATTATAATGTCACTTTTGTTTATTTCAGTTCTTCTGCAGTAACGAACTCACCGCCGATCGAGAATTATCCAACGAGGCCTCCTTATCGTCCAACAAATCCACCGACTCCGAGACCCATACCGCTGTTTCCTCTCGTAATCTCGTCGACTCCACGTCCGACGCTTCCAATTGTTCTTCCTCCAGATCTCGCGAGCAATTCGTCAAACAATTTTGAGATTATCGAAACGATAGACAACAATTTTATCACCGACGACGAAGGTACTAAAGATCTCTCTCTCTCTCTCTAATTCTTGATTTTCAATTATATTCGTTTTTTTACATAACTACACCGTATAGTCCTGAAACTTTCCTTCGGAAGTTGGGACGTTACTCATCAGTAGCAATGACTCGTCTATCGTCTCACGATTCTTCGCTTTGGCTTTTTTTTTCTGTTTTTCTTCGTCTTCTCAGAATGTGGTATAAGAAACTCCGGCAAGTATCGTGTGGTAGGGGGCGAGGAAGCACTTCCAGGTCGTTGGCCCTGGATGGCAGCGATATTTCTTCACGGTTCGCGACGCACCGAATTTTGGTGCGGCGGTTCTTTGATCGGACCGAGGCATATTTTGACCGCGGCACATTGTACCCGTGATCAGAGACAGCGACCGTGAGTGATTTATAATAAAAAAACACAAAAAAAAACGTACTATAAACAAATAGGAAGAAATATTATCTTGCTATATTTTAAGTCAAATTAGGTGGAGCTATTTTCGCTATTTAGGAAATCTTTCTTTAAGTGATTAATACTAATTTATAGTGGGAATAAAAAATAAAGTAGTTGTTAAGGGAGGGGTAAGGGTTTCAGCGTAAAAAAAAACACTTTTTTCGCGATTTTTTTTCTCAAATATGGATTGAGCAATTTTATTCGAACCTTTTGTACATTATTGAGCATACTTTTGACAATGTTGTGTAATTTTTTCATGCAGAAATATTGAAGCATAAGCCCGTAACAGAGCTTCCCCCGGAACGTCTTGGAAAAAAAAACAATTTGCGGTGTTCACTATCACTCGGCCGGAAATTATCTGAAAATGAAAAACCATGAAAATTTAGTCAAATTATAATCAAATCTTCCCCCCAACGTTCTCTGATAATTTTTTTTTTTCATTTAAAAATTTTTACCGGCCATCTAAAGTGTGAACTGTTATTTTCCACGAAAAATTCCGCCATTTTGTGGGTGGGAAACACCCTTAATGTAAAAAAAAAAAAATTTTACTAAACGTTGGGGGGAGGTATTTTATATGTAGAAAATGTGTACAAAGTTTGAAATGAATCGGTCAAGTAGTTTTTAAATGGCAGTGAACACGGACTTTGAAAAAGTAGTTTTGAGAAAAACGTGTCTAAAGTTTATGAAGTAAAAAAGTGAAGAAAACATTTTTTTTTCCAACTTACACAGAATCATCGATTCCAGCTCCTGACGCTCGTTTCTTCTTTTAAAATATTGTAGTGTATAGTATACACTATATACTGTATACACAATAGCAATGAATAAACTGTATACCTGTTCGACAGCTGCACTGCTAGCCCGACCGCCCGCAGCTGTTAGAGGTATAGCGTTAACGGGGGGGGGGGGGGTTTAAATCCGAAAAAAAGCATATTTTTGTATATTATTTCTCGAGGTAATCAGGAAGTTTTTTTTTTTTTTTCTATTTTTTTGCAGCACTTGGAAGTGAAAAACGCAATTTTAGCTCAAAAAATCGCGCTTAATTTGTTATTAAAAAATTGGAAAAATTGAAAAAAAAAAAACTCCTCCTGATTACCTGTTGATTCATGTGGAGAAGTAATGTTTCAATTTCCAAAAGGATCGGTTCAGTAGATTTTGAGTTCTAATGTTCACAAACTTCAAAAATGACGTTTTCGGGAAAATCGATTTAAAGCTTTTTATACGTGAAAATCAGGTATCACGGCCGGTCGTTTGAAACGCTGTAACTCCGTTAGTTTTACTCCGATTGACTTAAAATTTATACACAATATTCTCGACATATTGTTCATTCAGAAATTTTTTTTTTTTTAAATGCAAAAAAAATAATTAACCCCCCCCTCCCCCCAAAGGCCAGGAGATTAATAAGACAAAAACTTCAAGAATATTGCTTAGATCGGTTTAAAATTTTAAGGACATATTCTCGAAATGTTAAACAATAAGATAAGACAAAAAAAAAATTCGATTTTTCGAAAGTGAAAACCCTTACCCCGCCCTTAACAGCGCTTTCCCCACTGCCCATTAAAAAATCAACTGTACAAAATTTCATTCTCCACTGTTGGAACAATCAAAAAATGTTTGCAAAAACAAAAGTTAATTCTATAAAATTTCACTGAAACATTTACGGAATCTTGACTGATGAATTCGCTGAAATCTTAAAATTCAAATTTTATTTTGCTAATACAAAACACTCAATTTGACACTTACTACGATTGCTATAACCATGGGCAAAGGATCATTAGTGAATGTACAGAAAAAAAAAAAATGAATTTTCAACAGATTCGCAGCCAGACAATTCACCGTTCGTCTCGGTGACATAGATCTGGAGAACGACGACGAGCCATCATCACCGGAGACTTATGCGGTAAAGACCGTTCACGCTCATCCAAAATTCTCGCGAGTTGGTTTTTACAATGACATTGCAATATTGGAGCTGAGTCGACCGGTCAGAAAATCACCTTACATTTTGCCGATATGTTTGCCACAAGCTCGTTATCGAAGCGAAGTTTTCGCCGGTGCGAGGCCAACCGTGGTTGGATGGGGTACGACTTATTACGGTGAGTACTTTCGTTATTCGAATCAATAACCGTGTTTAATGCGCCTGCACATCGCGTGTGCACGAGTTCTCGTGATAATAACTCGTAATTAACTTTTTTTTTTCTTATTTTTTTTTTACATCAGGCGGAAAGGAGAGTACTGTACAACGACAAGCGGTATTACCGGTCTGGCGAAACGAGGATTGCAACGCGGCGTATTTTCAACCGATAACAGGAAATTTCTTGTGCGCCGGTTACAGTCAAGGTGGCAAAGACGCGTGTCAGGGCGATTCCGGTGGGCCATTGATGCTGAGAGCAGAGGGAAAATGGATGCAAATTGGTGTCGTTTCGTTTGGCAACAAGTGCGGTGAACCCGGTTATCCGGGGGTTTATACGCGAGTCACCGAGTACGTCGATTGGATAAAGAACAATTCAAAGTGATAGTTCGTCGTGCACATATCTGTGATTAATGCGACACAGCCTCAGGGAATTATTTATCGATGACGAAGCAAAATGCCAACTAAAAAGAAAAAAGAAACGGCAAAAAAATATTTACTCATATAATTCCAACGAAAAGTTTTATTCCATCGGAGGTTTGGGTATGTCCCGATGTAAATCTGAGAATTCATTTCTTCTTTCACATTTTTATTGTACGGCGAAGTACTCAAACGTTACTAATCGAATTTCACTTTTGGCTGGTAATGTATGTGAGTTAATGAATGTCTAAAATCAGTTTAACACACGTACCAAAAGAGTTGTGTAATGAGGGAAAAAATCGGGCTTGCTAATGTGCCAATGAACGCTCGTTTATATCAACGATCACGTTATCTTCTTTTTTTTTTCATATTATTGGGAAAAACCACGATTTCGCAATTCGTCCTGAATTCTCACGCGATACCGATTCATGCGGGACTCTTGCAAAAACATTGACGAACACACACGGGAATAATTGGAAGGGGATGTGTGTATGTGTGTGTGAAACTGATTTGTAAATATCATTAACGTTACGGTATCATTGCAGGGATGCAATAATATGGCCAAGTATATTCATTTAATGAATAAATTATTTAAATTCATATATATATATACATATATATATATACATATATACATATATTGTATGAGTATAGACATGTTATTATTATATTATTGACACAGTATACGCGATATTGTGACAAAGACCAAGAATAAAAGTTATTTCCCAAAACAAATGATGTCAATGATCGCGAACTTCAATATTTTTTTAGCCTTCAATGTCTTTGGATCAATTGGACTAAAGTGGTAAATTCAAAAGTGTTCATTTAACGTGAAGTGAAAAAAATTAAAAAAAAAAAGGAAAATAAGTTTAGTGGGAAAACAATCGATCGAATATTCCGATGATGAAGTTGCGAAGTATGTCGGAAGGAGATTTGGGATGTATAGAAAAGAAAATGATCGGTAGTGCACCCGACGATACGGGTCAGTGATGGCAAAATCGAATTTTTTCCAAAATCCTTTCCGATCATTGTTATTTTTTTTTTTAATCCTGTTGACAGGTAAAATTTCTAGCAACAGTTGCAGTATAACGTACGAAGCAAATTAAATAACAGTAATTAGATATTCAAAATGAATGATTATCCATGATGAACGTCGCTACATAATAAAATGTTATTTTACAGAACAAATGGTAAAATTACATCGTGCAGTTTACGAGGAATTATATTTTGAGGCAATGAGAGAATTCGAGATTGAGGAAATCTACGACAGTTTTGTCAAAGTCTCGTCTCAACAAACGCTCAATACAACGGAATCGTTGCGACTCGATGAATCGACGAAATGTTCGAGAAGAGAAATGAATGAATTGAAGAGAAATGAATTGTATTGATCAGAAAAAAGAAGCATGCCTTGTGACGAACCAGGTGAACAGCCGGTGTATTGAAAATGTAAATGGTAAAAGTCGAAAGGAAAGATCGACAACGAAAAAACAAAGTCAAAGATCTTTGGATCAATTGAGGGAGAGAAACGAGCAAGCCTTTGACATTTGGAAGAGAACAAAAACGAAAGCAATGAGACGCATGTGGAAAGAGGAGTGAAACAAGAGACAGCACGAATTAGCTTCTCGACAAAATGAAATTGAGAGAAAGCGTGAATCTCACGAGGTTCATACTTTATTATTTTTCTGCAGTTAGCGATTACTTGGAGTATTCTTGAGAAATTGAGAATTTTCAATGACCGAATAGAATTGTTCTTTCCTAAAGAATTTATAATTTTTTTTTTTTACATTCGAACCAATGAATAAATGAAAACTAAATTATCCGAAAACTTTGTCGAAATTATATATCATTAAAAAATTAATGACTCAACATTTGAGATAACTTCAGTGAAATCCTTCATTTGTTCACAGGCTTATCTACGCTGGAAGAAGTTTCAGCGATCCAAACGTAAAGTCGAGAAATTGCAGAGATAAATAACAAGAGATAGTGCCTGGCGTTGCAGGAGCAAGTGAATGAAAAAAAACACAGAAAACGAAGAAGTCTTTAGAGCTTGGAAGAAAGAAAAAGCCAATGAATCGTGAAAACGATATCAGTCACGACGAGAAAGGCAAAAGATGAGAAATTGTAATGAATTTCAATTCGATACGTGGCTAAATCAGTCGGACTCGGTGTTGCATCAAAAATATATGCGAGAACGTCGTTATCTCGGTTCGTTCGTTCTACTGTCAACCAACCTACTATGGCAATGCTGCTCTTTGCACCAGTTGAGCATAAAATATCGAAAAACCATAGAATTGCCGTAAATATTTACAACGTCCATTGTTATTTCTATATATTGTATATTTACAAATGATATATTTGCATTAAAAGTTATTAAATATCGTTTGTAATAACTTTTTCAAATATGACCATTTGAACGGCCATGACAAATTTCTTCGGCGACAGCGCCGCCATCGGTAAGCTTCGATATGATGTCACCTACGTGTCTCCTATGACTAGAGTACAATTGTACTTTGGTAACTTTCGGTTGTCATACGGTAATTACTTTTCTCAGATATCTCATTGCTCGATCGTACTAATTTCAGTTATTTATCCTTATCGTTGTCCTTCAAGTTGAGCAAAGCTTTTTCTACCAATTCGCCCAAATTCTTCGGTAAGTCCGGCAAATCGATCGTCAAACCGTACAACGTTCTTTTGACGCTGGATGGTGGACATTTGACCGTTTGTTCGATCGCACCGAGACCATCTTCGCGCTTCTCGAGACCGTCCGATGTCGTGGATTTGTTCTCGTACTCAGGATCGTTGAAATCACCGTCAACTAAAGTAAATATATATGCAAAGGTAATATTTTTTTTTTAAATAGGAATTTAACTTGCAATAAGAAAAAAAGTGTACTCACGAGTCAGATCGACGTCAGCGCCAGTATAGCCTTCTAGCAACTTCATCGTTGGCGATTGTACCGCATTATCCAATTCACAGATTCTCGATGCCAAAATTCTGTAAAAAAAAAAAACGTTCTTTTTAAGATAAGTTCGCTAATTTGAGGAAGAAACAAGTGAAAAATGGGGTTTCATACTTGTTGGCTTTCTTTTGATGAACCAACGCGAGAGTTTTGTCATTTAGTGCTTCGAGCAACGCCGCACAAAGCCGCCGTAAATCCGATATGGCCGCCGCTGATTTTTGAGGTGGTATCTGCGTTGCTTGTTGCAACAATTGTTCGACTTTACGAACGAAAAAAAAAAAAGAAAGAAACGAGAGCCGTTGAAGGTACATGGAATTTTCTAATTACGTTCGATCAAATTGCTAACCTTGCTTGTATGTCATAACTGTACCGGCGGCCGAATTGCCACCTAATTTTATTGTTCCCTTTGTTCGTTTGCTGTCCAACATTCCCTGAAAATAAAGTATACACGCGGCGACGTTACGCTTGCAATAAATCATTGGGAATGAGGAAGAGTAAAGAAATATTTTGCTGAACAATTAAAAAATCCTTTTACGTTAGAGTAAAGCTGTTCTGTCTTAAAGAATTTTTTGCAATTCTGATAGTGCTCATTTAGCAAGGCGTGTAATAAAATGATAATTATTACCTTAGAGACATTGTCCTTTACCTTATATTTCGACAGTGATTGCCTTGCCAGTTCTTTCTCTTCCAGCAATTGTTGCAAGCGTTCTTGCAAAAATCTGTAATTTTACGCTTTGAATATAATTTCCAATAATTTTAAGCACAGTGCTCCTATACGATGTTGAACTTTGCATCGTTGGAACGCAACGAAATCACTTTTTTAAAATTTTTATTTTCAGTATTGCTCTCGCTTCTCTTGCTGATTTAGGTCCCGGTCCTTGAAGGAAACCGCAAAAAACGTTTTAACGATTTTTGCCTTCGAAAATCCAGCCTTTAAGGTCGATGAATGATATTAAAAAATCTATTTTCGTTGCATTCCAACGATGCAAAGTTCAGCAACATGCTCCTATACATCGTTATATATGCTGCCATTCCCAAAAAATACTTTGTACAGAATTAACGTATACAATCAATTGCAAACATACCGATTTTCATTGATAAGAGCATCCAAATCGACCGCCGTTGTTGCGCTCAAAGCTTTTGACAATTCGTGATTAAGGCGATGAGCTTTGCACTTGAATGCGTCCCGTTCCGTTTCCAGTTCGTGCTTTTCGTCCAGTACAGCCTGCAAATCGGTTTGCAGCTGCGTACACTGTAGAAATAATATTTCGAAACATTAACAGCGTCCTTTCTTACAATTCCCAACAAAATGGTGGCGAGATAAAACACAAAAATTATTTCTAAAGCTCGTACTTTAATATTCATCTTTTCCAATTGTTCGATCATTTCCTCTCTCTGATGAACGTCAGGAGCTAGCTGTACGTTGTGTTCGACGTTAGATTGATTACTAGCTCTGAGAACTTTGATATCAGCTTGAGCGTCGCCCAACTTTTGTCGCAGGGTTTCCACCTGTAGCCTCAAACATTTGTTCTGTTCTCGCGCCTCCGTCAACAGATCCATTGTTCTAATCTCATTCTCCATACCGAATGGACTAGACAAATTTTTACATTGATCTTATCTTTTCCAAGCTTAAATTTTTGAGAATTATAGTTAAGGAACTAATTTACTCGGGTCCTACCGTTTGACGTCTCTGTCGTCGTTGGATTGCTTTTTCAAATGCGACAAGCGTACTTGTATCTGTTCAGCCATGAGTTTAAATTGATCCCTCTGAACTCTGCACTGATCCAATTCCTCGCTCAGTACATTGAGAGCCTCCGACTTTAGTTGCAATTTTTTTCTCAACATAGCATTCTGAGCAATAACAATGAAACGATAGTTGCCAGTCAGAGAATCTCACTTTATTATCATTGTTACGTAGCTTTTTAATAATTGTACAAAAATCATACACAAAATAATAATGCGAAAATCAATATATACAGAAAGCAACGAAGATTACAAAATTTCAAAAACTTAATTCTAGCCTAAAACTAAGATTGACCGTATCCGCGTCTTCTCGAACCTACTTCGGTATTGTAATTATCCGTGTAGCCAGAATTTCCGTCGAACATAGCGGACAAACGTTTTCCCTCTGCAGCTCTCGCCATTTTACCGTGCAAACATAAAATTATATTCTTCAAATAATCGTCAAAGTTATTTTATCGGTCACGCGACTGTCATCTTTGCAGGTTATGTTTATGAATTTTCGTTGATTGCGACCACGGTCTTGTATTGCGACAAAAGCGCGACGGTGCTGCCACCGCTCGTTTCCCCCGTCTAAATTATTTTACCGGCGCATAATGCGATAGCAACTACTACGCGATACGTTTGTCTTTTGTCGTTAGCGTTTTTATCACGAAGAAAGCTCAATTATTTTCATCATACTCAAAATCATCTATCACCAATATATTTCATATATTTTCCTCTATCCGCGTGTCTCCACGGTTAGTCGTGTGTCGCGGGTTAAAAAAATTCTACGAATTTTCGTTTGACCAGAACAGTGAACGTCAGGAGCGGCCACGAGAGAGCCGCTAACCAATCGTGTGTTGTTCAACGGTACGTTTGATTTTCCTTGCGAAAAGAGTCCGGCTGTGTTTCCGTGTGTGCGTGCTGTCCGTGAACAACGGATCATCCTGCGATCGAAAAGAAATAACCCACGAAAGACCCGGCACTCGTTCACCGACAACTCTCGCGGTCTAACGTCAAACAAGGATCTCGCAAAGTTCGTAAAGTTCGCAAAATCATCGAAAGAATGACGTCCACAGGAACGTTCCAAGGTTTTGACGGGGAGAGCCGTAAATCCAGCAAGTGAGTCATTTTTCTCGTACATATATTTACATTTTTTTGTGTGTGCTTTTTTCACTAACGTTCGTAAAGTACGATTTCGCGCACGCCGACTACGAGGGTTGCCGCATAGATCCGAGGACCTTTTTTTTTCTCATCATTTCGATTCACACGCGATGTATGTGCACATGTTCAAGTATAATCGATCTATGGAAATTCGGGGCGGGGGAAAAAGAAAGAAGTTGTAACGACAAATTAAATGGCGTTTTTAGGTATTTTGACGCTATCGCCGGGAACAGACATCGGGAATTTGTATTGCGACAGTAGGGAGAGTCGTAGAGGTTTTTCCGTGCATAGTGTGCTAAATGGACAACTTTTTTTTGTTTTTTTTTTTTTTACGATCCTTTGTCTCTCCGGCTAACGACGGTTTGTACACCTCGACGGTGAGGCACATCGCAACAACACCGGCCTTGCAGAATATCAAGCTCCGAAGCATCAGCCACGAACCGGATATATCCAGATAGATCCTGTATTCTCTTTTTCTCTCTCTCTTTCTCATTCTCTCTTTCTCGCGTGCTCCGCAACGTTTTGCGAGGTTCCTTCGCTTCTTTGTTTTTCACGCCTAAAAACAGGCAACGAACGAATGTCGCACGAGTTTCAATGACCGGGGGAGGTCGGAATCCTCTCGTTGCGAATATATAAATAAACACGCGAGAGAAACTGCCAGTAAAAGCTTGAAAGCCTTTTTTTTCACTCGTACATGAGTTACTTTATTTTCCATTGAGTTTTTGACTTAGAAATTCGACAATTTGTCCCGTCTAGTGGAGAGTTTTTTTTTTTATTAGGAATTCTTCTTTTGCTTTTCTGAAGTCGTTCAATAAAGTCATGTTTTAAGGTAGTCTGGTAACTTAAGCCGATTTTCATGTCTTTTTTGGAGGGCGTTTTTTTTGTAGGAAAATAAAAATGAATCGTTTTGGATATTTAGGATGTTTTTATTTACATATTGAAGATACAAAAAAAAAAATGTTCGAAAAAATTTAATAGTTTATTATTATTATTATTATTGATCGAAGTTGGCACCTCGAAAAAAAAGCTCGTGGGTGGCCCCGGTGATTTTGGTTTTTGATGTAATCTGAAATCAAAAATTCTTGATAATTCTTAATCTATAGACATGTCATTCTGGTCGGAACTACTGAAGTTAAATTTCATGGATAAATAACAAAATGGCGGACCCCTTTGCTAAAATAAAAGAAGTTTTTTTTCCAAAGTCCGCCATTTTGTTATTTATCCATGAAATTTAACTTCGGTAGTTCCGACCAGAATGACATGTCTATAGATTAAGAATTATCAAGAATTTTTGATTTCAGATAACATCAAGAGCCAAAATCACCGGGGCCACCCACGCACTTTTTTTCCGAGGTGCCAACTTCGATCAATAATAATAATAATAAGAAACTATTAAATTTTTTCAAACTAATTTTTTTTTGTATCTTTAATATGTAAATAAAAACATCCTAAATATCCAAAACGATTCATTTTTATTTTCCTACAGAAAAACGCCCTGCAAAAAAGACATGAAAATCGGCTTAAGTTACCAGACTACTACCTTAAGTACTGAAACGGGGAATTATAGTTTCGCTCCGATCGAGCGTACGTTTTTTTTTGTCTCTAAGGCTTCGACTACGTTAGGAAATAATGCCGGTGCACACGAGGCTCTTAGAGAAGGCAAAATTAACCACGTTTTTTTTTTATTCCTCCTTTTGTCAAAATTCAGATGCATTTTTATGATTGTGTCTGTTGCTGTGCATAGAAATTTTTATGAAGAAATTCAAGACGTCTAGGATTTTTATTGATATTCATTGTTTTTACTCCTTCACTGTAATTCTGTTGCATATGGGCCGTTCCGAGTAAACTCAACGTTGACGGTTTCACCCTTGGGAATTTACTCCGAAATGTGTTATGTCATTTGACAAAATTCCAAAAGCCATTCACTCTTATTTTTCGACTCTCTTTTTATTAATTGCTATTCAATAACGATTTTTGATATCGCTTCTAAATACGGTTAAAAAAACAAAAAACGATAATTTTTCCATTATCGATAATTCGGACAAAAAGTCTCAAAAATTATTAAAAATCTTTTCGTACCGGAAAAATATTCTTCAAAAAAAATAAGAGAGAAAGTCGAATCGCTCACGATTGTGACTTAAATTTTTTATATCCGACACAGGGTTTTTAGAATTTTTTTTTAGCCTTGTTAAGTTTGGAAAAAATATTTTTTTCAAAATCGTTACATAACGATTAGACAAAGGGATTCTTGGGAAAAAACTGAAATGTCTTTAAGATACGAAAAAATGATGTAACAAATTGTAAATCAAATTTGCCAACAAAGGTCTCGATGCAAATTGAAAAAAAAAAATAAAAAATAAACGAAATAAAAACTATTTAAATTACGTTTAGGGATTAATTTCTATATGTAGAAATTCCAGTAGTAGAATCGTGACGAAAAATCCTCTTAGAGGATTGGCTCTGTAGTTAATTAAATTAGAATATTATCTAAATTAAAAATATCATTTTACTTTCATATCTTTCATCTCTTATACATGATCCACGTATATCTAATTTGTAATGCAAAAAAACAAAAAAATTACTTCAAAATTCCAGTAGAATGAAAAAAAAACTGCTCGTTAAGGGATGTTGGCTCGGAGGTATGGCGTGTCAAAGTCTCGTTACACTTTTGTTCACATTTATTCACATTTATTCACATTTATTTGAATTTTCGTCGGACCATTTACAAAACGATGTTTCTTAACGAGAGATATTCGTTAGACCATATTTTCACGCGTCGTTATCATTCTCGGAAGCTCTCGAGCCCCTTTGGTCGATGCAGGAAAAAAAAATAGCGTGTCATTCGGTCTTTTTTTTTTGTTCAGAGTACCGCGTTGCCCTCTTTCACCCTATCCTGAGAACTGCGCGAGGATATATGTTTGTCACAAAAAAAAAGTATGCTAAGAGTAAGCTTGAAAGGGTTCAAATGAATTTCGTGTCAGGGATGGGCGTCCTTTAAACGAAAAAAAAATTATTAAAAATATTTTTGCACGAATATTTATGAATCGTGGGGAAAATAACATTCTTACGCTTTATTTTAACAATAATTACGAATAATTACTCAAAATTATTCGTAATTATTGTTAAAAAAATAATAATATTCACAACGAATAATTGCGAGTAATTATTCGTTGTGAATATTTTTTTTTTTTTTTTATAGAAATCCATAACAATCCAGTCGAAAAAATATAAAAATCCTTCGAACGAGAAAAAAATCATTAAAAATATTTTTGCACGAATAATTATGAATCGTCGGGGAAATAATATTCTTACGCTTTTTTTTTTAACAATAATTATGAATAATTTGGTGTAATTATTCATTAAAATAATTATCAATCAAAATAATTCGTTGTGAATATTATTTTTTTTTTTTTTTAGAATTCCATAACAATCCAATCGAAAAAATATAAAAATCCTTCGAACGAGGAAAAAATCATTAAAAATATTTTTGCACAAATAATTATGAATCGTGGGGGAAATAATATTCTTACGTTTTTTTTTTTAACAATAATTACGAATAATTTGGTGTAATTATTCGTTGTGACTATTAATTTTTTTTGTTTTGTTTTTAGCAACTCCCAATAATTCAGTCGAAAAAATATAAAAATGAGTTTTCCATTCGAATGGCTGTTGGACTAACGGGCATGTCAGTGGAAAAGTGTATAAAACACTTTGATGTGACTCATTTGCATTAGTCACACTACCGATAAGAGCGAGGGACCGAAAATTGAATGGGTTCGTTCGAACGAACGATAAACTGGTTGCGCGATGCACTTTGATGAGATGAAGCAATTAAGGATTGTTTTCGTTACGTTTTTTTTTTCTTCATTTTTAAGCTTTCGTGAGATTTGCATTAATTAACGTTAAAACAAAAATTTCATTTGAATAACGTTGAATTCATGTTTTTTTTTCTTTCATCTTCTCTCAGGTTTTATTTCGAAATGTTTACGAATTCTCGTGCAATAATTTGACTCTCTCGGGGTATATGTCTCGTTGCAAGAGCATGCGAGGGACAGGTGCGACGTTGCAGGCAGAAACAGGCATAAGAGTCTTTGTAGAACTCGACGTTGAAGCCCAGGGTGACTCAACCTCGCGTTCTCCTCGACATTCGCGAGTGAAACTCCCCTCTTTTCTCTTTCTCTCGCTCTAACTCGCTGTCTTTCGTATTGCAGCTGTTTTTTTTTTTTTTTTTTTGGATAATTATTGGTCTCTCCTTTTACCGCAAAATTCTCACGAACTGCCCTGGCCTCCTGCTCACGCGAAACCACAAATTTCATGTTTCTAACTCTCCACGGTTGCATTGAATTAATAATTCAACTCGTAGTAGGGAAAAATTGTTGAATGAGGGGTTTGACATTGAAAATAATAAAATTGCCAATGAATCTTGTTCCATGACATTTTTTGGAGTAAAAGATTTTAATTGAAGATTGGGTAACGAGCGATATTATTCTCTTTTTTTTTTTGAATAACTAGGACTTTTTAAAAAATTTTATTTTTGAGAAAAAGCCTTTAACTTGTGATGGATTAATTATTTTTGTAAACGGTCCTTTTGCAGACGATTCGTCAACTTTTTCGAATTCTCGTAATCAGATTATTTATGAAATTATTAATAAATAATTGTAGAAACAAGAAAATCATGGCCTCCTGCTCACGCGAAACCGCAAATTTCATATTTCCAACTCTCCACGTTCGCATTGAATTAATAATTCAACTCGTAGTAGGAAAAAATGGTTGAACGAGGGGATTTGACATTGAAAATAAAAAAATTGCCAATGAATCTTGTTCCATTACATTTTTTTGGAGTAAAAGATTTTTATTGAAGATTGGGCAAGGAGTGATATTATTTTCTTTTTTTTAAATAACTGTAGGAATTTTTTTTAAACTTTATTTTTGAGAAAAAGTCTTCACCTTTTTGGTCGATTAATTATTTTTGCAAACGGTCCTTTCAGATTTTTCAGATTATTTATGAAATTATTGATAAATAATCGTGGAGACAAGAAAATCATTAAAATAATTTGTTACTTAGAAAAATGAATGACAGTTAATTATGACGAATTTTTATTGAACATTATTATTATTTCATTAATGAATGGTTATTGTCAATTTTTTAACTAAAAAATTGGTCGATCCGTTATTTTTAAAATAAACAAATAATTATATCGACAATTTGTTTATTTTTTCTGGAATTGAATTATACAAATTGAACTCGTAGAAAAAAAAAAATGGTTCTTCACTGATCAGTCCTCTAACAAAAATTATTAGCTTCGTTTAATGAGTCTCTTCAAATGAATTGATAATGATTAATTTACCATTTATAAATATATTTTTGTATCTTTTATTTTTAGAGAAAATCACCCTCAATCGTATTTTTACGTGGCTTCGATGACACACGTTTTTTTCTCTTTTTCCTGTCCTATGCAGACAGAAACGTGTTCATTAATAATTACTAACGTAGTATGCGCGAAGGGGAGAAAAGGGAGGCGGTAACAAAAAAAAAAGAACTCAAATGACCAGCTTCGCTGTCGCGACGCCGAGAGGGTGGAAAATTGCGTTACGTCTGTGTTTTACCGTCCCGGCATTGCTTGGGGCTGAATCAATAGACCGAGGGGGGGGGGGGCAGGTCAACGTCTCCGCGTTGTCTGCCGCGTGTTTTGCAAATATTAAGGACGCGACAGGGACGAGAAACCTTTATCAGATTATTCATCTTTTTCGCGTGTTAGCTAATGTGTACAGCGAAGTTTAGTAAATAATATCGACGGATGGGAAAAGTGGCTCTCTTTCTTCGAGCCTCGAACAAATTCCACCAGATTGCGCTAGTGGTATCTCTTGCATTAAAGGATTTTTGTTGTCCGTACGAGCCGAAATCGTTTTAATATATCGTTTTTTTTCTATTGTCCAATAATTTAATTCTTTCATTAGAATTTTGTTTTTGGAGTAATTGGAAACAATTTAAAAAAATAGAATTTGTTGAAAATAGAATCCGAAATCATTTTAATATACCGTTTTTTTTCTATTGTCCAATAATTTAATTCTTTCATTACAATTCTGTTTTTGGAGTGGAAAAAATAGAATTTGTTGAAAATAGAAGCCGAAATCGTTTTAATATATCGTTTTTTTTTCTATTGTCCAATAATTGAATTCTTTCATTACGATTTTGTTTTTGGAGTAATTGGAAACAATTTAAAAAAATAGAATTTGTTGAAAATAGAATCCGAAATCATTTTAATATAGCGTTTTTTTTTTCTATTGTCCAATAATTGAATTCTTTCATTACGATTTTGTATTTGGAGTAATTGGAAATAATTTTAAAAAATAGAATTTGTTGAAAATAGAATCCGAAATCGTTTTAATATATCGTTTTTTTTCTATTGTCCAATATTTGAATTCTTTCATTACAATTTTGTTTTTGGAGTAATTGGAAACAATTTAAAAAAATAGAATTTCTTGAAAATAGAATCCGAAATCGTTTTAATATATCGTTTTTTTTCTATTGTCCAATAATTGAATTCTTTCATTACGATTTTGTTTTTGGAGTAATTGGAAACAATTTAAAAAAATAGAATTTGTTGAAAATAGAATCCGAAACCATTTTAATATAGCGTTTTTTTTTCTATTGTCCAATAATTGAATTCTTTCATTACGATTCTGTTTTTGGAGTGGAAAAAATAGAATTTGTTGAAAATAGAAGCCGAAATCGTTTTAATATATCGTTTTTTTTTCTATTGTCCAATAATTGAATTCTTTCATTACGATTTTGTTTTTGGAGTAATTGGAAACAATTTAAAAAAATAGAATTTGTTGAAAATAGAATCCGAAATCATTTTAATATAGCGTTTTTTTTTTCTATTGTCCAATAATTGAATTCTTTCATTACGATTTTGTATTTGGAGTAATTGGAAATAATTTTAAAAAATAGAATTTGTTGAAAATAGAATCCGAAATCGTTTTAATATATCGTTTTTTTTCTATTGTCCAATATTTGAATTCTTTCATTACAATTTTGTTTTTGGAGTAATTGGAAACAATTTAAAAAAATAGAATTTCTTGAAAATAGAATCCGAAATCGTTTTAATATATCGTTTTTTTTCTATTGTCCAATAATTGAATTCTTTCATTACGATTTTGTTTTTGGAGTAATTGGAAACAATTTAAAAAAATAGAATTTGTTGAAAATAGAATCCGAAACCATTTTAATATAGCGTTTTTTTTTCTATTGTCCAATAATTGAATTCTTTCATTACGATTTTGTATTTGGAGTAATTGGAAATAATTTTAAAAAATAGAATTTGTTGAAAATAGAATCCGAAATCGTTTTAATATATCGTTTTTTTTTCTATTGTCCAATAATTGAATTCTTTCATTACAATTTTGTTTTTGGAGTAATTGGAAACAATTTAAAAAAATAGAATTTGTTGAAAATAAAATCCGAAATCGTTTTCATATATCGTTTTTTTTCTATTGTCGAATAATTGAATTTTTTCATTACGATTTTGTTTCTGGAGTAATTACAAACAATTTAAAAAAACAGAATTTGTACCAACAATTTTTAACAACCAGATTTATTTTATACCGTGTATAAGGAACGTGTTTAATTTGTTTTCATTATTCAGCAAAAAAAATGGTTTTCTGGTAATGTAAAAAAAAATGTAAATAAAATTCAGATCGGTATCGGAAAAATTGCGAGATGAATTCTGTTTCTTAAATATTTGTTCTATTCTGAAAATGCATCTAGATTTGTTTACACGATCGTTTCATTTCCAATAATCGTTCATTTGGAATTTCCAGTCTGATTTTTTTTTAATATTAAAAAAAATCTTTCCGCAATCCCTTAAACAAATTTTATTTCAATTAAATTGCGTCTCTGCATAATTGATTTTATTGATTCTTTATTTCTCAGTCCAAAATTCCGTCAACTCGAGTTCTCTTAATGAAAAAAAACATTAGCATTATGACTAAATGAATTGTCACTCATTGAATTTCACGAAAATCATCGATCAGCCGCTTTTAATGATAAATATAACGAGAAACAATTTATTCGCGATAAATTCACATCACTTTATACGAGTTCTCTCTGGAGTTCGGACTTCGAAATATAAACTAAAAGAACGTTCGAGTCTCCCCACTACACGAACATTTGCAAACCACTCGCAGACGCGTAATATGCACACGCTCTTCCAAATATAATGGGACTCATTGTGCTCCGTTGAATCGCACGACTTGCGAACATTCGTTGTTCGCTCGAAAAAAAAAAAAAACGATAGTGTTCTATATACCATATATTTTTTTCCCCATTTGTTAATGGGGAAAAAAATATATGGCCAGTCGTTTGTCCCTTTGGCTCACTTCCGCGTCGTCGATTATCGAACGAAAGAAATTCATTCTCCGAGGAAAAATTATCGTCCGACGGAAACGATGCTGAGACAAAAAAAAACGCTCATTCGTTCGACATCAACCCCCTCGATTTTTTACGCGTAAAACAGCGACCAGTATGATTCATCGTCGACGAACATAGATATAGCAGATATACGAAATGCACTTTGTCCATGTTATTACGTAGGGCACGCGAGGGGTAGATTCGTTTTATTTCCTATCAGTATATATCATCGAATATGTATTTTATTTTAACTTTTTTTTCTTTCTATTTCGGCAAATTCGTTTTCTTTATTTCTGGGCAAAAAGTTTACGTTGTATTTCATACCTCAAGTATGGAACGATGATAAATCATTGAAAATAACGTTGAACGCCCCGGAGTGCAGTTGCGTGTAGGATGTTCCCGGGGGCACCACTCCTGGGATATCATCCGTGTGGGTTCTTGTTATGGCCGGAGACTGAGAGAGAGAGAGAGAGAGAGAGAGAGAGAGAGAGAGAGAGAGAGGGATAGAGGAAGTTATGCTTGGATAAATCGTGTCTACCAGAACGGCCGAGATACCGATATCCTCGTGAGGAAAGATTCACTCCGACATAATTGACTGTAAGAAGTATTTAGTATAGCGGACAATTTAAGTGAACAAATGTACGAGAAAAGATTAATTTTTTTCATGGAATTATCGATTTTTCGCATTGTAAAAAATTTATTTTATTCATATTTCATTTACTGAAATGTAAATTCCAATTTCGTCAATTGACGAAAAAAATTTCATTCATTTAAGGGGGGAAATAGGGTTAGGACAGCGTTTTCTCAATGATTTTCATGAATTTTTTTATAGTATAAAAAATGAATATAATTTATTAAAACTTTGGGAATATTTTATACATATATTTAAGGTAGTAGTCTGGTAACTTAAGCCGATTTTCATGTCTTTTTTGGAGGGCGTTTTTTGTAGGAAAATAAAAATGAATCGTTTTGGATATTTAGGATGTTTTTATTTACATATTGAAGATACAAAAAAAAAATTTGTTGAAAAAATTTTATAGTTTATTATTATTATTATTATTGATCGAAGTTGACACCTCGAAAAAACGCACGTGGGTGGCCCCGGTGATTTTGGCTCTTGATGTTATCTGAAATAAAAAATTCTTGATAATTCTTAATCTGTGGACATGTCTGGTCGGAACTATTGAAGTTAAATTTCATGGATAAATAACAAAATGGCGCACTTTGGAAAAAAAAGTCCTTTTATTTTAGCAGAGAAGGGGTCCGCCATTTTGTTATTTATCCATGAAATTTAACTTCAGTAGTTCCGACCAGAATGACATGTCTATAGATTAATAATTATCAAGAATTTTTTATATCAGATGACATCAAGAGCCAAAATCACCGGGGCCACCCACGTGCTTTTTTTTCGAGGTGCCAACTTCGATCAATAATAATAAACTATTAAATTTTTTCAAAATTTTTTTTTTTGTATTTTAAAATTTAAATAAAAACATCCTAAATATCCAAAACGATTCATTTTTATTTTCCTACAAAAAAACGCCCTCCCAAAAAGACATGAAAATCGGCTTAAGTTACCAGACTACTACCTTAGGTATATACTATAAAATTTTTGAAGAATTTCCTTGAAAAACACCGACGATATTAGCGACCCCATATTGCAGGTGACAATCAGACTCAGTATTTTGCGTACATTCTTGAAGCCGCAGTTTTCATCTGAAATCAAACGAGGTTGGAATTTACTTTTATTATATGTCTCTCTACTATATGAACCTGAATGCTATCAAAAAAATATAAAATTGAATTTTTTACAGGGGTTAAAACAATAAAGCATGATTTTTTGCCGTTTTTTACAACTTTATTTGCAAAAAAAAAATTATTTTAAATAATGATAATATTCCGATTTTAGGTTCATATAGAGCGCAATACTATGAAAAAATTAACTGCCAATTTTCAGAACGATTGGTTGAAAACTTTTCAAACTAGCGTGCACGCGAGTTAAAATAAAGTCGTTTTCGGAAAAACGCGTTTGAAAAAATAGTACCAAGAAAAACAAAGTTAAGGCAGTCATCAATTTTTTCGGTGTTTTTTCAAGGAAATTCTTCATAAATTTTATAGTATATACTTAAATATATGTATAAAATATTCTCAAAGTTTCAATAAATTATATTCATTTTTTATACTATAAAAAAATTCATGAAAATCATTGAGAAAACGCTGTCCTAACCCTATTTCCTCCCTTAATATAAGCCATTAAGGGAGGAAATAGGGTTAGCCTAAACCAAACAATAGAACGAGTCGGAATTTTCATTTAAAGTTTTGGGAACATATTTTTCAATAGTTTTACTAACAATCTATGGAATTAAAAAAAAATCGATTTTTTGAACCGCGTCCAACCCTATTTCCCTCCTTAATAAGGGCTCACATAACGCTGCGCGCGCTGAAAACCCGAGTAAATTTGAAAAACTATTATAAAGGTTATATGGTGAAAAAAAAATTAAATTGTTGATTTTATATTTTTTTATTAACTTTTCAATTATAGGAAAAAAATATTTTTATAATAAAAAAAAAATTTTAACATTACTTTTTAACAATTCTTCTTTCATTCAACGGACTAAACCGAAAAGAATTATTATTATTTTCTTCACTGACAAAAACAAATTGGAAAACAAAATCAAAACCTGGTAAAAGATAAAATCTAGATATAAATCGTTGGATCGAAGAGAAAGATAAAAAAGAAAAAGTGATGAATAAAAATAGTAGGACACGTGTGGTATCAGTTCGATAAATTGAGAACGATGGGAGCGATGGGGAGCGACAGAAAATAATTGAATTTCACGGATATCAATGAGAGACTTCGCGGAGATCTCGGATGTTCATTCTCTTTTATTTTTAACGAACGTTTAATGTTTTTTTTGTTGTTGTTTTTCTCATTCCACCTTGATTGTATCGCAGACGTTTCTAATATCCACGGTTATAACCGGAGAACCTGCTCGATTCGCTCGCGATTCGCTTCACCGAGCTTCAGGAGCCAAAGAATCTATAGTATCGCCCACCCCACCCCCCTTCTCGCGTCCCGCTGATATCACGGGGTTCCGGACATATTTTCTCTCGCTCACTATCGTTCGATTGCGTCAGGTGAGAACGGTAGCTCGCGAATGCGAACGGTTTAAATACCGATCGGGCTAATATCGTACATAACAAATCGCGAATAGGTGTTAAGGCTTATCGCTCGTTACATGTATATATTCGCGAATAAAATTACACATCTACAGAGAGTCACCGTAATCTCTCAGTATATGTATATGTGCAATACGTTCGGAGAATTGCGCGTGAAAAGTCTTTCGTAAGTTCAAAGCGCGGAAATGA
The DNA here is from genome assembly GCA_958009045.1 of Oxytorus armatus. Taxonomy (NCBI): domain Eukaryota; kingdom Metazoa; phylum Arthropoda; class Insecta; order Hymenoptera; family Ichneumonidae; genus Oxytorus; species Oxytorus armatus. Next base: position 4,630,496 of record OY253744.1, read on the forward strand.
TAGGGGAATATGTAGGAGAGAAAGAGAGGTGAATTATTCTCGATTAATTTTTATCGAATATCGATTAATAATGTCCAACAAGAGGATATATTTATCTATCTGAAGATCTTGTGATGTAGTGTACGAAAACAGATAATTGCGAACTAATCGTTTTCCAGTGTCTTTCATAATATTTCTTTTGGATAAAACAGCAACAACAACAAAAGATGCATATTGATACTTGCACATTTGTTTCCGCATTAATTTTTACGAGTACACAATTTTTGTCTTCTACGAGAGCAAATTTCAATTTTCGCTTCTTTTAATGGAAGAAACTAAAATAATGAGGAAGCAATGCCCAAGTTTGAAGTTGTATCTTTGTTTTTCTCATTTTTTTTAATGCAATTGTTTGAAAATTTTCAAAATCCCACTGATATCTTAAAAAATTGTTGAATTTTCACCAAAATTTTATTGAGGAGGTGGCTGGGGAGGGTAACCCTACTTATGTGCAAACATTCGTTCAGTAATTTAAAAAATGTGTTTTCCAATTTTTTCGAATATTTCGAATATACTGACATTGTAAACAAGAGTGAAAAAAAAAAAAATTTTAAACAAAGATTCCTGTATGAGAAAACACAAATAACGAGAAGAGGACCCATTTATTTGAGTTTCCTCACGCTCCGCGGCAGGTCTTAATTTGTTTTGATAAGCCGCGATTACTGGCGGAAGAGAATTTGAAGTTAGGAAATCAGTCACGGATGTTATCACTCGACCCGATGATTTAACACACTTGTTCGATTGCTCTTGAAATTCCACTTTTTTATTTTAGCTTAGGTAGGAAAGGAGGAAAGAAAAAAGCGTTTTTTACGCGTGCATTGTGATAAGGGTCGCTCTTTTTTTTTCCTTTTTTTTTCGTTCTCAAGCACTCCTTGTATAGAGATCGTTTTTAGAGAATAACGATCGAGTTGAGTGCACATAGGTATTTGAGAAACGAAACCCTATCGCGGTGATCGGGTATGGGTGCGGCGGCACGCTTTGTCTCGTCTATTATGTTAGCTATGTACGGGGTATCCCGTCTCAACTCGTTGTACGTCCCACAGCGTAGCCATTGGAAAAAAAAACAAAAGATTGAGAAAAAATTGGAAGAGCACTTTGGGATGTGCACTTGGGGGAAATAGGGTTAGGACAGCGTTTTGTCAATGATTTTCATGAATTTTTTTATAGTATAAAAAATGAATATAATTTATTGAAACTTTGAGAATATTTTATACATATATTTAAGTATATACTATAAAGTTTTTGAAGAATTTCCTTGGAAAACACCGAAGATATTAGCGACCCCATATTGCAGGTTACAATCAGACTCAGCATTTTGCGTACATTCTGGAAGCCGCAATTTTCATCTGAAATCAAACGAGGTTGGAATTTACTTTTATTATATGTCTCTCTTCTATACGAACCTAAATGCTATCAAAAAAATAGAAAATTGAATTTTTTACAGAGGTCAAAACAAAAAAGCATGATTTTTTGCCATTTTTTACAACTTTATTTGCAAACAAAAATAATTTTAAATAATGATAATATTCCGATCTTAGGTTCATATAGAGCGCAATACTATGAAGAAAGTAACTGCCAATTTTTAAAACGATTGGTTGAAAACTTTTCAAACTAGCGTGTACGCAAGTTCAAAAAAGTCGTTTTTAGAAAAACGCGTTTGAAAAAATAGTGAGGAGAGCTACTCAAGGAGAGCTACTCACTTTAATGGCTTATAACAATAGAACGAGTCGGAATTTTCATTTAAAATTTTGGGAACATATTTTTCAATAGTTTTACTAACAATTTATGAAAAAAAAAAAAAATCGATTTTTTGAACCGTCTAATCCTATTTCCCCCCTTAATCAGCAAACGTATTTTTTGAGGCATTATTTTCAAATTTAGAAAAATATGATTCAGAACGTTTCATTGAAAATATATTAAAAAATCATTATTAATTAGAGGAGCGAAAGAAAAATGATTAAAAAAAACTCATGGCTCTTTCGACTTTTATAAATGATGTCAATAAATCATTGACCTAAATCAAGCGGTGGTGGGGTTAAAATAATGACTTTGGAGTTCGCATCGTTGGAACACAACGAAAACAGGTTTTTAGGTTTTTTAAATATTCATTTTCAGTATTGCCCTCGCTTACGTTCGAACGATGGACACTTAAACGTCATTTTAAATGGAGATCGATTTGACGCGAAATGCCTCGTGTATAGGGACTCCACATATTTTCCTCTCGCATTCATTTCACTCTCGTCTGTTCGGCATTTTCTCCTCTTTGTTGCCGTCCGAGAGCATTGAAATCCGACACGAGAACCTTGCGTTATATCGATAATGCCCTTCGCGAATATTTTTCATCCGCGAGCGCAATATCGCGCGTATTTATACGTGGGGATTGATGAATTTTTCTCGGATTTTCAGAAATATATCCAAGCATCATTTCCGGTCTGCATTAGAAGTGACTTTACGATACGTATATCTATCGATGTCCAAATGCCAAAAGAACCGGTCGAGTCTTTTCTCATTGATGCTAGAGTTACGCCCTTTTCACTTTAAATCATCGACGTATCACCAACCGATCTGGATTCATGATATACTTTATCTTCCCTGTGGGGATAATATATTATTATTGTTACGATATTTCTCTTATCGCGAACTTTCGAAATAGAAACAATGTGTGTAACGCACAGAGAGCAACTAGTTTATCACGACGATTGTTCGCCATGAATCACGCACATAACGTCGAGGAATATATAAAGATACAATACTCCAGCCTTTTATATACAGAGTGTCCCAAAAATAGCTCGTCAGAGTGACGCGTGGGTTAGATTGGCTCCGGACCTATCAGAATAAACAAATATGACCTCAATAAAAGTCTCGGTTTTCGAGAAAAACTGTCTTTTTTGATTTTTCGGAAAATCCTTACCTAGTACTTGTTATTCTGCTATCATTGCTATGAATTACTTTGGGTTTATTCATATTTTGTTCCTAAAATATGTGCCGTTTGTGTATCAGAGTTGGAGGTAGACAATTTGAATACATATTGCAAAAATGAAATCATTAAATATTATTATTTTTCACGGATATGATCCCAATAAAAGTCTAATGGTTTTCGAGAAAAATTGTCTTTTTTGATTCTTCGGAAAATTGTTACCTAGTACTTGTTAATCTGCTACCATTGCTATGAATTACTTTGGGTTTATTCATATTTTGTTCCTAAAATATGTGACGTTTGTGTATTAGGGTTGGAGGTAGACAATTTGAACACATATTGCAAAAATTAAATAAATCATTAAATATTATTATTTTTTCACAAATATGACCTCAATAAAAGTCTAATGGTTTTCGAGAAAAATTGTCTTTTTTGATTCTTCGGAAAATCGTTACTAAGTACTTGTTATTCTGCTACCATTGCTATGAATCACTTTGGGTTTATTCATATTTTGTTCCTAAAATATGTGACGTTTGTGTATCAGGGTTGGAGGTAGACAATTTGAATACATATTGCAAAAATGAAATCATTAAATATTATTATTTTTCACGGATATGATCCCAATAAAAGTCTAATAGTTTTCGAGAAAAATTGTCTTTTTTGATTTTTCGGAAAATCGTTACTTAGTACTTGTTATTCTGCTACCATTGCTATGAATTACTTTGGGTTTATTCATATTTTGTTCCTAAAATATATGCCGTTTGTGTATTAGGGTTGGAGGTAGAGAATTTGAACACGTATTGCAAAAATTAAATGAATCATTAAATATTATTATTTTTTGTTTACTTATACTTTCGCAAAGGTCCTATTTTTTTCATAGAATCAATTTACTTACCGCCTTAGGTACCTACTTCGTCCGCTTTAGTGCCTTTTATTTAAACCCAAAGTAATTCATAGCAATGGTAGCGAAATAACAAGTACCAGGTAGCGATTTTCCTAAAAATCAAAAAAAGATGATTTTTCTCGCAAACCATTAGACTTTTATTGAGGTCATATTTGTTTTTTCTGATAGGTCCGGAGCGAATCTAATCCTCGTGTCACTCTGACGTGCTAGTTTTAGGACATCCTGTATATATCAAACAAGTTTCACTAATAGATGCCCTGTATTATATGACGGAATTTTTATACTCGTCAGGAAAAATTTTACGATAAGATATATCCGATAAAAAAAAATTCACCCCAAGCTTTTGTAGACCAAGAAATATGTAGATAAAAATTTATTAGTTTACCATCTGTTTCTTCCATACGCAAACGTATTCACATATTTAATTGTGTCAATGTTTTATTTTTTCTGGAATTGTAAAGTTGGGAAGAAAATTGCTCAATCCCGTTATTTGACAATGATTAAATACTTTTTTTTTACGTTTTCGTAATCGACTTTATCGCTCAGGCGTAATTTACGATGAAAGGGCAGTTTTCAAACGGGCAAAAATTTATTATATGGATCGATCATAGAAATTGGCAAAATGTGATTTTTCAATTACATTGAAAATCTGCATTATTTGATTATTCAAATTGTGGTTTTCATTATCGTTGCATCGATCATTTTTACTACGACACTATGTCCTTCGTTTTCTCGCTGCTGCTTCCGCGAATAGACGAGACACACTTGGCGTGAAGTATTTTTCAAGTGTCCATTCTCATATTGTTTCCGAGTATTCGATCGTGTTCTCTTACTTGGTTGTTATTTATTTTATTTTTTCAATCTCTTTTAATTACAATCACTCTCGCTCGTATGGCCTTCGCGATGCAGATTTCTCAACCGGAAGCACGCGCCGACCTCGACTTCCGTCGTCAATGTTACATACATGTAAAAACTGCATAAATATGCGGTCATATATGTGGTCAAAGAGGACCAATATCACATTTCCTGAATTTTAAACATAATCCTCGTATCTCGCAATGCTCTAATCGTTATAATATCGAATTCACTATTTTTACTGACAATTGAACGAATGACACTCAAACTTAAAACAAGATTTAATTGAATAATTACTCCAAAAAATATTCGTGATACGGAACAAAATAAAAAATAAATAACTACTCTAAATTATTCTTAAATTGCACAAATATGCTGTTATATATGTGGTCAAAGAGGACCAATCTCACATTTCCTGAATTTGAAACATAATCCTCGCATCTCGCAATGCTCTAATCGTTATAATATCGAATTCATTATTTTTACTGACAATTGAACGAATGACACTCAAACTTAGAAAAAGATTTAATTGAATAATTACTCCAAAAAATATTCGTGATACGGAAGAAAATAAAAAATAAATAACTACTCTAAATTATTCTTAAATTGCACAAATATGCTGTTATATATGTGGTCAAAGAGGACCAATATCACATTTCCTGAATTTTAAACATAATCCTCGTATCTCGCAATGCTCTAATCGTTATAATATCGAATTCACTATTTTTACTGACAATTGAACGAATGACACTCAAATTTAAAACAAGATTCAATTGAATAATTACTCCAAAAAGTATTCGTGATACGGAAAAAAATAAATAAATAAATAACTACTCTAAATTATTTTTAATCCTTTGGAAAAATATTTTATTTTTCTTGGATAACATTTTTCCTCGAAATCAACGATTAAAAGTATTTTTTTCTTCGCAATTTCCACATAGATCACGAACAATAATTCATGGCCGGCTTTGAATGACTTTTTTCACGATTGGATTCCCTCCTTTGCGGGGTTTTTGTTTACTTACCGTTATTACGTTGTTCCTTTTTTCCCTCTTATCTTCTCAGTCCGCTATTCGAGTCTCTATTGCTCCCGCGAGCTTCCAGGAAGTACGGGAAATAACTACCGTGCGATACAGAGAGAGGGGCGTATAGTTCGACTGTGAATTTCAATGTTTCAAGAACTTGGTCTCAGGATTTTCGCACGCCAATCCAGCGATATATCTAAATTATTTTGCTTTACCACAGCCGAGAATCTGTGTAACGACAGGAAAAGAAAAAAAAAAATATATATATATATATCGGAATGTACCTCCCGATAGATATATATTTCCCCCTTCCCCTCGCCGTTCGTAGACTCAAATAGTTCGAGACTATTGACCGCGGTAGCACCAACAAATCGTTTCTCTTCTCGTGGTGATAAATTTTTCTTTGTCTTTCGATGAAAAAAAAAAAACACACACACACACACACACAAAATAAATAAAATTTCAGTGCACAAACGTGCACTATGGTTCGAGAGGTGTACGAAGAAATTGTGCTCATTTGTGAAAGCCCCCGAGGGGAACACGTGAGTTATTGCAGAAATCCTACTGAAGAAATTTCCTCTTCTTCATTCTCACCGCGCGGAGATCACGCGAGAGAGGCACAAACTTGGTCGGTATTGCTGTGGATGAAAGAAAAAGAAAAGGAGAAGAAGAAAAAAAAAAGGAATAATATCTATAAGTCGAAGTGAGGAACGTAATTGTGAGAGGAATTTTTTGAAAAATGACGAGAGAGAAGTAACTTTCTTGCCCGATAACAAAGGATGCATTAGAAGAGATAGAAGGAGGTGGAGAGAAGAAAAAAACTCGGATATGGCATAATAGCCCAGATATAATGGAGAAAGGATTCTCTTCCCCGGGCTGTGAAAGAAAGGGAACAAAAAAGACGAGAGATGGTTAGGAAAAAAAAAAAAAAAAAAACGAAGAAAAGGAAGAAAGGAAACTCGAGGATTGCCTCGTCACGTTTTTCATCAGACATCCGCGGCGATAATATGCTTCTTCGCGTATGGACGCGCATCATTAATGACCGCTGGAATATACAAAAAAAAGAAACGAAACGAAACGAAACAAAAAAAAACGAAAAAGATCGTCATTATTACGAGAACACAAGTATTCGAGTACGATACACCAGAAAGACGTTTGTGAAGAGATCTCAAGAGGTCTCTACGTGGATCGCACAACGAGACTCCTATTACCTAAATATTTTCCCTCCTGATGGGGAACTCCTCTCCAACCCCCACGAACAACTCTCTGTGTCCGGTCCACGAGAGAAGCCAAGTTGCATTCCAGACACCGAAGACACACGTATATGCGAACGAGAGAACGAAGAAATATGCTGCGTAAGCCAACTCGTGTCCGTATTTTTTTCAATCCTCTTCGGCCATAGCAAAAGTTTAATTATCTAACGAACATTCTTAGAATATGATTGTGTTGCTGTGCCAGAGATGACGGGGAAAATGGTGATCGTTGCGTGGCACAATTTGTTACTTTTACGATATATTTTTTGTTTTCTCTCGCAAATGTCACAAAGTAGGATTTTTAGCGTTAATATTCTAAATTATCGTTATTGATCGACTGACTATTCGTTGATTCGGTAAATTGTTTACAAAATTCATAACACTCATTGTTGTTGATTTACAAAACGTTATTCACAAATTGATTTCGAAATAGTGACAACAGGTTTAATTTTTTATGGCTTTACATCACAATGAATGTCAGATACTTTTTAAAAATGTAAAATCGTGTAAACTTCAATTTAAGGGCTCACATTCCCCTGTGCGCGCTGAAAACCGAGTAAATTTGAAAAATTATTATAAAGGTTATATGGTGAAAAAATATGAAATTGCTGATTTCATATTATTATTAACTTTTCAACTATAAGAAAAAAAATTCTTTTTAATTGAAATAAATATATTAACATTGTTTTTTACGGGTTTAAGTGGTCTACTGATGAAAACCATGGCGCCTCTTTGCCGACATCATAACTTCGCCAAAAATTATCCAATCTACAAAAATAAAAAAGAATCTAGTAAAATAATGTCGTAGTAATAGTCTGACTCAAGGACTTTTTTTTCTAATTTTTTTTTCAAAAATAACGAAATTATAGTATTTCAAACTTTAGTATGTAGTTTAAAAAAAAAATAGTGTTTAATAATTCATAAAAAATTGTCCAACCAAAAAATTAAAAATAGCTCTCGTCAGACTATAGAAAAAATAATTATCAAGATTTGAAAAAAAAGTTAAACAACATTAAAAAATGACTGAGTTATCGTGCTGACACTGCCTAAAAACATAGTCCATTTATACCCGTAAAAAATAATGTTAATATTATTTAAAAAATTTTTTAATTTTTTTTCTTATAGTTGAAAACTTAGTAAAAAATCTGAAATCAACAATTCAATTTTTTTTTCACCATACAACCTTTATAATAATTTTTCAAATTCACTCGGTTTTCAACGCGCGCAGGAGTATGTGAGTCCTTAACATAGAATACGATTTCCTCCTTACCGTTAATTCTTATAAATTACTTGGAATAAAGAGAAGTTTGAACTATTCCATAAAGACTGATTGGACGAATAAGCATGGGCTCTGAAATGTGATCAGTTACGATCCATTGAAAAGGTCTTTTTAGTCGCGTACAATCGGGGAAGATAAAAATTGCCAAAAACAAAATTTGATCGCGAGTATTGGTTTGTTTTCTGGTGGAATTTTTTTTATCGGAAATGGTGAATCTAGCTGGAATTCAATTGAAAAACGATTGACTGCTTCTTTCGGGCTTGTAGCCGGGAGTTACCTTAAAATACATCAAAATGACCTGATGGCGGAAGGGGGGAAGAGAAGTGATCAGGGAATGCATCGTCAGAGGACGAAAGTATAGGTAGGAGGCACAAGGGACGACGAAATGCTCCGCTGTATCCTCTCGAAGATTCGAGAGATACGTGCAAGAGAGAGAAAGAGCGAGAGAGAGAGAGAGAGAAAGAGCGAGAGAGAGAGAGAGAGAGAGAAAAGATCGGGTGTGCGGATCGAGAGCCTAATATAATGATGGTTCTCGAAAGTTCTGCGGGAGCGTCACGCACGCACACACGTGAATTCCCTCCCGACCTGGTTATCCATCCCCGTTGTTCTCATCGTTCTGGCCAGTGATGCAAAACTGTAACATGACACGTCAAATGACCGTCATTTTATCATCGTCTCAAACCGTGGAAAAAAAAATGAATATTACGTCCGAACTATTTTTTTTAACCAATCTGCAGAATTAATTATTTGAAATTCTTATCGTACGGCAACTTTTGTTGAATATCAGGAATCCGATAATATAATGTATTAATGTCGAATTCCCGATGAGGATGCCGCAATTTTTTAAATCAAGATGCTTGCTTCATTTTTCTTAAAATTTTTACATCAATATTTAAACAATATTGAGATAGGGAATTACAAAAAAAATCTCCCCACGATTTGTTACGAACTATTTTTTTGACGATGACTGTGTTGACAGGAACAAAGGAATGAATAATTTTTACGGTACAGAAATACAAGATTCATATTTCAATTTTTGGGAATTACTTTCACATTCATTGGATAATTCCAAAATGGCTTTACTTCGGACTTTGATTTACTCAAAAATGATTTTTGAATTTTTATTCATTCCAAAATGATTTTTGAACTTTGATTTACTCCAAAATGATTTTTGAACTTTAATTTACTCCAAAATGATTTTTAAAATGATGCTGAAGTTTGCATCGTTGGAATGCAACGAAAATATATTTTTTTATACCATTCAGCCCCCTTAAGGTTGAATTTTCGAAGACAAATATCGTTTAAACGTTCTTTTGGGGTCTCCTTTAAAGATCTGGGCCCAAATGGACAAGAGAAGCGAGAGCAATATCGAAAATTAAAATTTGAAAAATCTATTTTCGTTGCGTTCCAACGATGCAAACTTCAACATCATTTTTTAAAATCTAATTTACTCCAAAATGATTTTAAAACTTAAATTTACTCCAAAATCACTTTTGAACTTAGATTTACTCGAAAAGAACTTCGAACTTTGATTTACTCCAAAATGATTTTTGTACTTTGATTTGCTCCAATATGATATTCGAACTTTGATTTACTCCAAAATGATTTTTCAACTTTAATTTACTTCAAAATGATATTTAAAATCTAATTTACTCCAAAATGATTCTTAAACTTTAATTTACTCCAAAATTACTTTTGAACTTAGATTTACTCGAAAAGAACTTCGAACTTTGATTTACTCCAAAATAATTTTTGAACTTTGATTTGCTCCAATATGATCTTCGAACTTTGATTTACTCCAAAATTATTATTCAACTTTAATTTACTCCCAAATGATGTTTAGACTTTAATTTACTCCAAAATGATTCTTAAACTTAAATTTACTCCAAAATAACTTTTGAACTTAGATTTACTCGAAAAGAACTTCGAACTTTGATTTACTCCAAAATGATTTTTGAACTTTGATTTGCTCCAATATGATATTTGATCTTTGATTTACTCCAAAATGATTTTTCAACTTTAATTTACTCCAAAATGATATTTGAACTCTAATTTACTCTAAAATGATTCTTAAACTTAAATTTACTCCAAAATAACTTTTGAACTTAAATTTACTCCAAAATAACTTTTGAACTTAGAATGACTCCAAATGAAATTTTGTGAGCCAAAAATTGTGTCGATAATATAAGCTCTATCTGACAGTCGTAAGTACCGGCGTGAAAGCGGTCCCGGAATAAAGTTGACGGTAATTTGACGGGGAAAAAAGCGGCGCGGTCATTTGACGGAAAGCTCGGTTACAATGACGGTAATTTTGCATTGCTGATTTAAATGCCTCGGGTTCGCTTACCCTGCGTTTCTCTTCGTTCGTCGATTCGTTCGTCTGGTAGGTTCGCTTGGTTGCCGGGCGTTTTTATAACCCATACAACACGTCGCGCCTCCACACCGCTTCTCCGTAGGAGCAGCAGCAGCAGCAGCGGTGGTGAGCAAAGCAGTCACTACGTGCGACTACGGGTGTCGGTAGCGAGCACGCGACCCACGATCTCCTTCAGTACGTACCCGACGAAGAGCTACGAACGACCGGCGCGACGATCCAAGCGGTTTATATAGTATAAATTCAGAGCTATAACCAGAAACGTGGATCGAAGAGACTTTGTCCAGAGAGAGAGAGAGAGAGAGAAAGAGAGCGAGGGAAACTCTAGACGACGTTGCTTCACATATATACTTGACCAACCAACCGGAACCCCGGGACGACCTGAACGAGCGAGATATTCATCCAGACAGACAGAAAGAGATTAAAAAAAAGTGAGGAAGAGAGAGAGAGATAAAGAGAGAGCGACAGATAAAAAGAGGAAAGAAGAAGAAGAAGAAGACGCGTTCACCAGTACTTCCGGTCTCCATACAGGAAGATATCAGAGAGAAAGGAAAGATTTTTTCGTTCATTTGTACCATCTAGACAAAGATAAAAAAAAAGCTAAGAACAGCCAAGAATCAAGGAAGAATCCTACTTAAAGAATTTTGAGGTCGTTTGAATCCAAAATCTCTTGTATTTTCCTCTCAGCTTCCTTGATCACAAAAACTACGGTTTTCGCGATAAAAGTGACGAGAGATTAAAGTCCCAGCTGAACGAGATATATCTATAACGAATATAAACGTCCAGGAAGCGACCGAGAAACAAAAAAAAACGGTATTCAAGAAATTTCGCGGTGATAAGAGATCAGCGGCAATCCGACAATCCGAATTATTTTCATTGAGAGATCAAAGAGAAAGATAACAAAGAGATACAATATGTGGGCCGGTCAGGACGACACGCAAAGATTCAAGACCAGGTCAGTTTTAAGTTTGTTTTTTTTGTTTGTATTTTTTTCTTTTTTTTTTTCTTTTTCACTTAACAAGATCTTTCATGATCTCATTTTTCATTCCTTCGTTTCCTGTATACTGATTTACGGTTCTTTCATGAGATCCTTGAGGAATCTTTTGTCGTTAATTCGACGTTAAGGAGAACACCGCTCGTAGATCGTTCGTGTATCGTGGCGCGAAAGATTAGGTCGTAAAGGTTTCTTTAAGATGCCCGGGTCGTTGCCGCGATACTCGCGTGCCATCTCCGGCGATTCCTCGCCCCGCTAATTCGTGAGTCAGAGCATCGGTTGATCGGGTTATCGGAGTTTACAAGAGGTTTGCACATTGAGTCACGGTTACACGTTCTGTTCTTTGTATTTTCACGGTATTGTATCTCGTATCGATGCGTTTTACATTGAAAGGATATTCCGCGAAGATATTATCGAATTTTTATCGATTCCGGCGAAACTTTCGATTATTGGAAAGATTATTTTTGGAATTTGAGACACAAATAAGGGTTTCGAGATCGTAAAAGTCGAAATTAAGTATTTAATTTTCGATTTTCTTTCAACCGGACGATCCTAATAACAAAATTTCTTTGATTTCATCGAAATTTCATAGGACTCGAAAAAAAAATATTTATTGCAATTTATTTGTTCGCATTAAATTTTTTTATTTGAATTATAGATCTGTTTCATACGCATTATGAGTGCATAATCAAGTGCATCTCATTAACTATAAATACCATCCGGAATTTATGTGGAAGCATAAAAGGACCAATTACTAAAAAATAAATCGACGCCGCCGCCGCTCCTTAGGGTCATAGCACGAAGTTATATGGCCTTAAAAGGGGAAATAGGGTTAGGACAGCGTTTTCTCAATGATTTTCATGAATTTTTTTATAGTATAAAAAATGAATATAATTTATTGAAACTTTGAGAATATTTTATACATATATTTAAGTATATACTATAAAATTTTTGAAGAATTTTCTTGAAAAACACCAGGGATATTAGCGACCCCATATCGCAGGTCGTAATCAGACTCAGCATTTTGCGTACATTCTGGAAGCCGCAATTTTCATCTGAAATCAAACGAGGTTGGAATTTACTTTTATTACATGTCTCTCTTTTATATGAACCTAAATGCTATCAAAAAAATAGATAATTGAATTTTTTACAAGGGTCAAAAGAAAAAAGCATGATTTTTTGCCATTTTTCACAACTATTTGCAAAAAAAAAATTATTTCAAATAATGATAATATTCCGATTTTAGGTTCATATAGAGCGCAATACTATGAAGAAAGTAACTGCCGATTTTCAAAACGATTGGTTGAAAACTTTTCAAACTGGCGTGTACGCAAGTTCAAAAAAAGTCGTTTTCAGAAAAACGCGTTTGAAACACGTGGCGCGCTCGAGGCCTGAAGGAGAGCTGCTCACTTTAAGGCCGTAGTCTGGTCTAGAGCGAGATTTTTGACGTCATTTCTAATGTGCAATAACGTTTAAACCGTTGAAGTTGTCTTGATGAAAATTTACACGTGCATTTATTGATCCTTAGAGAATACTTGTACATTAAAAAAAAAAATTATTTTAAATATTTTCATGTAGTTTTTTGCCTTGTTGCAACATGGTGCGCCGAAATCGGCGCCCACTCTAGACGATGTTGTATGCATCTGAAAAAAACAAAATATATATATTCTCAATCTGTATGAGTATTCTGAGCACTGGTAGCGGAATTGGTACTTAAAAAAATTTTTTGACGAAATGGCGGCCTGTTGAACTTTCATTAATGATATTTCATTATTCGACGAGTTATAAAATGTCGGCAAAATTATTGTTCGACTCAATAAAAATTTTTTTTGAGTACCAATTCTGCTACCAGTGCTCAGAATACTCATACAGATTGAGAATATATATATATATTTTTTTTTCAGATGCATACAACATCGTCCAGAGTGGGCGCCGATTTCGGCGCACCATGTTGCAACAAGGCAAAAAACTACATGAAAATATTTGAAATAATTTTTTTTTTTAATGTACAAGTATTCTCTAAGGATCAATAAATGCACGTGTACATTTTCATCAAGACAACTTCAACGGTTTAAACGTTATTGCACATTAGAAATGACGTCAAAAATCTCGCTCTAGACCAGACTACGGCCTTAATGGCTTATAACAATAGAACGAGTCGGAATTTTCATTAAAAATTTTGGGAACATATTTTTCTATAGTCTCACTAACAATTTATGAAATAAAAAAAAATCGATTTTTCGAACCGTCTAATGTATGGAACATCAAAATTAAATGTATGGAACATCAAAATTTCTTTCGCTCAATCTCGTCAACGTGATCTCGATAAGAGGCGAAAAAAAAAAAACAATACGAAATTCGTCTCACGTTCTCGCGATCTATTGTAATCAAAAAGATTATAAAATGCTTTATCTTCCTGGAATTAGTCGTCAATGCGAGATGATTCATGATCGTCGCGACGTAGTCATCGCTTCCATCACCCTACTAGGTCTTGCGTCTATTTTTTTTCTCGCTGCCCCCCTCCCCCCACTTTCCCTGTTGCATATTACGTGCACATTAAACGTGTGTACGAAATATTCTTATTTTTACGTTGTTTTTTTTTTCTCTTGTTTCTTTCTTGCTTCAACAAACCGAGCAGAGAGGGCATAATATTTAACGAGTGGGTATACTGTAACCTCGAGACAACACCACCTTTCTCCTTCCACACACTTTTGCGCTCGCCCCGACGACAGGTTCTCGAACTCCGCCACTACTAGTTACGCGCCTATGTATATTTTACCACGCGAGGCCCCCCTTCCTTTCATATATTTTGTACACTAAGATACCACACAATTCGTATGCCACATTGCTCCGAGCTTGTATATGCGTATAAACGACGATGAAACATTCGACGAATTCGATCGTGCACTTAATACGACCACTAGAACCCCATTTGTCGGATTTGAGTATTATTTCCTCCAGACCCTTAACTCCGCGCCGTGGCTAGTAATTCTACGGTAAATTTACCGTTCGGATGTTAGGAAATTTCTCACGCAATCTGCGTGCGTTTCGCCGCGAAGGGGTGATCGATCGTACAGAAAAAAAGTAGTGGAATTATGGAATTATTCACGATCTTGTCGAATTACTACCCATTTTATTGTGAAATATTTCATCGGTTTAGTTTATTCTTTACAGGAAATACTTTAAGCTCATTGAATTCTTTGAATAAATCCCATGAGACGAAATGGTTTCTTGTGAGGGACGTGAACAAGAAGTTGGGGATGGGCTGCAATTTTTTTTCAATTTGCGAAATAATTTTGAGAAAAATTAATTAACGCACCGAACTGGAAACAAATATCATTTTCTTCAAGATCGAATTAAATGAATTAAAGAAATTAAACGTATGAGTACGAAGTTTTGCTTTTGCTCGAAATTTTAATCATCTTGGAGAAAGATAGATAGCAATTTTTTCTTTACCATTTATAGTTTGTCGTGAACGTGAATCCTCTAAATCTGTGATTAACCAAATGATTACAATTAATTACGAAGGTCGTAAAATACATCAATCGCAGATATTGTTCGATTATTGATGATGTGTTCGGTAAGAGAGGAAAAAAAACTAGAGGAGAACAACAGAAAGAGAGAGTGAAAGTATGCGAAAGTTTGATTGCACTCGAGAGGTTCCTGGATGAATTAATTAAATGGATACACCACAGTCGCTAATTAAACTTAATCAACGAGGAGTAACGTTCACATCGACAAACGCAATGATCACGAGCCATCTCAGCAGCCTCAGGTCGTAATCCGGTTTTCTATTCCCTTGGGGACAACTTATACACGGCAAACTTGTTTCGATGATCAAACAAACATTAGCGATGTTTTTTTTTTCGAGTTTAAACGATTCGAAGGTTAATGCCAATCGAACGAGAACGAATCAAGACTATATGGCGCGAGTGTTGTCTTTAATTTTTCGAGGCTTTCCTCTCTCTCTCTCTCTCTCTCTCTCTTTCTCTCTCTCTCTCTCTATTTCTCCCTCCTCGGAATTCGTGCGTGTGTACTGTACGAAAATGGAAATCCCGTATAAAAACTCGTTCGCCTCATGTTCATTCATTCCTTTTAGTTTCATCGTTCTGTATTACACTTTGCTTGGAATAAGAACGAAGAAAAATAACATAAAATAAAGATCGCGCACTGGGGACCCGGCGAGAATCAAGGCAATAAATAGATCAAGGTTTTTAGTGATTCAGAATTTGAGACTGTGGTCTTCATACATTTACCCTTGGTCCATAACTTCTGAAAGTCTATCAAGCACCAGTTATATAATTTGATAAACATACAAAAAAATAATACTTTAGTACCAGGAATTATGAAGTTAAAAAAAACCGAACTTAATCCTTTTTTTTATAATTTAATTTAAACGCCCGCCCAAATTTAATTCGTCATTTTTTTATCTATCGCAGAATAAACTCGAAGTCTTCTCCGAATACTCTGCTAATCGGCAATTCTCCGATAGATATTTAAAAAATGGCACTTTATTTTCAGCAATGAAAAAAACGGTACTTTATTTTCAGTAATGAAAAAAATGGTACTTTATTTTCAGCAATAAAAATATCATTGAATTGGTAGGCCCAACAACAGATAAACTCGAGATTCTTCTCATAAGAGCCTGCTAAACGTCAACGCACAATTATGAAAGATATAAAGGAAAAAAAGATCCTTCTATTTCCAACGAAAATGATGAAGATATTTTTCATCCTTTCGCTCGTTATACCTTTGTCTCAATCGACGAATGAACTCTGAACACTATTTTTCCTAAGCAATTTATGTTACTCAACTCAGCACATAAACTGTTCAGGAAGTCTGGTGGCATCTTTAATGCACAAAAGCATTATCATCGGGGCAATTAGCTGCGCCGGAGAATTCGTGGCTATTAATACAATCAGGAGGGAAGGGTTCAAGCACGTGATTAACCCAGATTAACCCTTGCCACTATAGGGGGTTATGGAAACCCCGGAGTTTGTCGAGTTGGTACAAAGATAGTCCGCGAATGGAAGGATGAAAAATTATTAAGATATATATGTAATAAGAGAAATACGTGTGGACTTTCTAGCCAAAAGTCTCAAGTCGATTATCACGTACGATCGTACTCTACCATGTTTCTTATCACGACGTTTGTCAAAAGTAACGTTCTGTAGTTACGAATGCTGACAAAGAAAAAAAGGCTTAACACGATTTAACACGTAAATCGATGTGGGTTACGACCTTTTGTCTGTTACCAACTGATATATATTGTACATATATGTATAATATATATCTATAACACGAAGTGCGTAGGCAGGACTCGTTCTTATTGTTAAAAAGAAAGTTTTGCCACGTCATGGTCCTTTAGGTGTGTGGGTCGATTGTACGCGATCTCTGTACGAACGAGGGGTGGATAATACACTCTCGAATTCTCTCGTTACAACGATCATTCTTCACTTAGTCTTCTTCTCAGTCTGTTATACGATATCCGCATATTCGAGTTGGAAATATTCATATATATATGTATATATATATCCAGAACGAGATTACCGTCGTCTGTAGTTGATAAATTATCGGCCGGGACGTATATATATATATATACATAGATATCCGCTATCTGGTATTGGAACATCCGATTTGAAAAACTGCTTCTTCCGTGTCTCGTACTGGGTCCACTGGAATATTAAATAGTTTCGGAGAACGGTTGCTGGGATTTAAAGAAGTTATATGAGAAATTGATGGCAATGGGAAAAAAACGGAGTAAAACAGAGGATTGCTCGGAAATCGATTTCTTGGAGAAAATTAATTTTGTGGGAAGACACTAGATTATCTATTATCTATTATCTATTATCTATTATCTATTATCTATTATCTATTATCTATTATCTATTATCTATTATCTATTATCTATTATCTATTATCTATTATCTATTATCTATTATCTATTATCTATTATCTATTATCTATTATCTATTATCTATTATCTATTATCTATTATCTATTATCTATTATCTATTATCTATTATCTATTATCTATTATCTATTATCTATTATCTATTATCTATCATCTATCATCTATCATCTATCATCTATCATCTATCATCTATCATCTATCATCTATCATCTATCATCTATCATCTATCATCTATCATCTATCATCTATCATCTATCATCTATCATCTATCATCTATCATCTATCATCTATCATCTATCATCTATTGTCCGTTATCCGTTATCCGTTATCCGTTATCCGTTATCCATGATCCATTATCCATTATCCATTATCCATTATCCATTATCCATTATCCATTATCTATGATCCATGATCCATTATCCATTATCCATTATCCATCATCCATTATCCATTATCCATTATCCATTATCCATTATCCATCATCCGTCATCCATTATCCGTCATCCGTTATCTGTTATCTGTTATCTGTTCTCTATTGTCTATTATTTATTATCTATTATATATTGATAGTACATGATAGATATTTTCTAATATCTATATTTCGAAAAATATTCCATCGTCTCTTACAATTTTTTTAGATTCCGATACAAATAGTTGTTTACATAGATCGTAGAAAATTTTCCAACGAATTTTGTCTTCTGCGGATTTTTGATTCGATAATTTTTTCCGACAAGCTGAAAAAAAAACGTGGCCCACTCTTCTCGAACGTAAAAATCATTAAATTACGGAGGAAAAAATGAAATTCTTATGATATCCGATACTGGAAACGAAAAAATGATAAGATGGCAATTAGCAAAAAAAAGGTACAGCAAAAACTTACATTACATATATTTTATTTGTCGAATATCCAACTCTCGACGGTACAGAAGCGGTTTGATTTTCTTCACATTTATTCGAACGTACGCAATGAGGTTTTTCACTCGTTTATAATTATTGCGGTAGACCAGCTGTGCAATCGTGCGTTTTTTTAGCCTCGGGGCTTCGGAAACGGTAAAATTTTTTCATTTTTTTTTTAAATTTCCAACGAATTAAGCGTAATGAACGAAAGATAAAAAATCGTAGACAGCCGCCAGGGCTTGGTCCGTCGTTGAGAGAGAGGCTGTACGCATTTCATTCGAGCGAAACGAGTATAAGTGTTAGTGAAGCCGCCGAGGAAGATGAGAAGGCATCGAGACATTGAGCAGTTATAGGGGAGAGTACTTTATGGTCGGACTTGGGAGCATATTACACACGGAGAATTTTCCGCCAGTCCTGACGTTGGCATGTGAAACTTCAACGTCTGCACTCGTGCGGTAAATCAAACAGCATTACCCCGTATTTCCTCATTACAGGCATAGTTAAACGGGTGTGTGCCCGGAGTACAGTATCGAGACTCCGCGGTCGCTAGTACATGCCTCGCTATCCGTCTTGCATATTCGCACATGTGTATGGGACATTTCACACCAAGTATCCAATTTTTTTTCTAATTTGATGATTATTCATCGAAAATTATCACTTATACATTATCAATGTTCCTGACATTTATAGAGAATTGCAAGAGAGTTGTTTTCTCGATAATTTTCTCATTCGATAGGTCACTAAGTTTATCATGGCATAAAAAGAATCGTTGGTATTGTTTAAAATAAATAATCATTAAACATAGTATAGTAGTGAATGAAAATTGACATAAAAAATGAAATTGTATTAAAAAGATAATTTAACGATACCATGATTTTTGTTAATGATACCTTTCAATGATCTTTTTCACTTGTACAAATGACTACTATTAATATCCTATTGATCGTCCGGGAAGTCTCAAAAATATTGTTTCTTAATCGAGAATGTGATTTGAAAATGTTCGAAAAATGGATAACCTCTACTACACTGAATCCTCAATGCTTTCATAAGCGAACTAGTTTTCGAAAGATTCTGAAAATTCGCTTCGAATGTTACTGTTCTTTATTTTGCCTCACAGCATACAAAAAACGAAAAATAATTAATAAAAATGCTAAGGGGAGAATGAAGGTCCAGTGGGATTGGAATGCTCCATATGTTCGAACCTCTAGAATTAACTCTTCTTATCTTTATCGAGTCTCCGAACGACCACAAAAATACACTTCGCACGGACTTCCTATTTCTATGAGCGCACGCGCAATTCTAATTATCTAAATTTTTTTCTGTTCATTTAAGGGGGGAAATAGGGTTAGGACAGCGTTTTCTCAATGATTTTCATGAATTTTTTTTATAGTATAAAAAATGAATATAATATATTGAAACTTTGAGAATATTTTATACATATATTTAAGTATATACTATAAAATTTTTGAAGAATTTCCTTGAAAAAACACCGAAGATATTAGCGACCCTATATTGCAGGTCACAATCAGACTCAGCATTTTGCGTACATTCTGGAATTCATGAATTTTTTTATAGTATAAAAAATGAATATAATTTATTGAAACTTTGAGAATATTTTATAAATATATATAAGTATACACTATAAAATTTTTGGAGAATTTCCTTGAAAAACACCGAAGATATTAGCGACCCCATATTGCAGGTCACAATCAGACTCAGCATTTTGCGTACATTCTGGAAGTCGCAATTTTCATCTGAAATCAAACGAGGTTGGAATTTACTTTTATTATATGTCTCTCTTCTATATGAACCTAAATTCTATCAAAAAAATAGAAAATTGAATTTTTTACCAGGGTCAAAACAAAAAAGCATGATTTTTTCCCATTTTTTACAACTTTATTTGCAAAAAAAAATTATTTTAAATAACGGTAATATTCCGATTTTAGGTTCATATAGAGCGCAATATTATGAAGAAAGTAACTGCCAATTTTCAAAACGATTGGTTGAAAACTTTTCAAACTAGCGTGTACGCGAGTTAAAAAAAAGTCGTTTTCAGAAAAACGCGTTTGAAAAAACAGCGCGCTCGGGGCCTGAAGGAGAGCAACTCACTTTAATCGCTTATAACAATAGAACGAGTCGGAATTTTCATTTAAAATTTTGGGAACATATTTTACAATAGTTTTACTAACAATTTATGAAATAAAAAAAAATCGATTTTTTGAACCGTCTAACCCTATTTTCCCCCTTAATCGTTCATCTCCTCCAGCTATATATCACAAGGGATATTATATTATCGTTTGAAGACAAAAAAAAGGTATACTTAGTAACGTGACGATTAAATTTTCACGTAAAGGAGAATTGACGACTGGGAATCGCGATGATTTGTCCGTAACGTCGAATTTCCCCGGCGGGAGACAACGATCGTCTCCGAGGTCTCATTGTTAATTAACGCAAACACGCGAATGGCCGCGGGGGCGGAGGTTGTAACGACGTAGGAATTTTGTACCGCGAGTCTGTTAACTGCCAATTTTTCTACTGTCCGTAATTATATGTATATATATACATAAATGTACATTAATGCATAAATATGTGTGTATGTAACAAAAGGGACGATGACCCGAAAGCTCTTTTGCCCTTTATCTCAGTACGAAGCAAACTTAACAAATTTTCATCTTGACCGTCACGTATATCCCGGCACTCCGGGGAATCTTATCCGCGATCTTGTTTACAAGATCATGAGAAGTGCCGCAAATTTCACCTATTTCGTTTGTAGATGACTATATCTACGAGTGTAATATTTTATTACTCTCGTTACTTCTCGTGACGCAAAAAAAAAACGCAGTGGCTCGTTTTCGCAAAGCGTTGACGTTGATGAAAGTAAAAAAGGAACGAAAGACATATTTCAATTACCGACAATGATAAAATGGAATCACTGAAAGCGAGATAACGCGAACGAGACGAAATATAAACGGAGAAATGCGAGTGTGACTTCGTATTAGACGTCGGTACGTTGTGAAGTAGTGGAAAAACTGGATAACAATTGAATAACACACTTCTGTTGGTCAATGTACCATAAGACACGATAATGTTATAGATCTTGCTCCAAAGGATGTAATAGAGGTAGTGGAAAAAAAACAATCTCTTCGCAATTCATCGAGGAGCTCAATTTTTTTATGCGTGACGAAATTTTGCCCATATCCGGGAATATACGCG
Source organism: Oxytorus armatus (assembly GCA_958009045.1). Taxonomy (NCBI): domain Eukaryota; kingdom Metazoa; phylum Arthropoda; class Insecta; order Hymenoptera; family Ichneumonidae; genus Oxytorus; species Oxytorus armatus. The sequence goes on from OY253744.1 coordinate 4,652,154, forward strand.
TCAAGTTACGTTTGTTAATAGTCCATGAATTTCAATATCTGCCGTGGAAAACGTAAATTAGCAAGTAACTTTTTCTGTCACGCGTTAAATATATCTTCATCGTAGCCCCCCCCCCCCCCCCCGTGTTTATTTGTGCCAAATTCATGATTTTACAGTTTAATCGTAAGAAAATCAAGAGCAACTCACGGAATTTACATTTCTTTTTTTCTCCTCTCTCTCTCTGTCTCGTGGTTCATTTGTCATTTTTATATTGGTCAAGTGTCACGTTTCGAGCTCGTTACGCATCGTTCGTTGTTTCATGTGCGATAGACGCGGCTAAAGAAGAGTTAAATAACGTTTCGGGAAGCGTTGTCCGGTGTCCAATTGCAATGGGAACGTCAACGAGGGCTTTCCCCCGAGTTGTCACATATGTACAAGAAGACAGGCGTGAGAGCTCGTTCGATTTTTCTTTTTAATTTTTTTTCTTTTCACCTGTCTCGTATTCCTCGCGTTAAAACCAAACCGACCGGTCGTGCGTCTAGAGTTCAATGATGCGAGATGAACATACACAAATGTATAAATTCTCATCGCCAAAGCGACAATATTTTAGGGGGGAAATAGGGCACAGCCCTATTCCCCCCTTAAATATTGTAATATTGCGGGGGGGGGGGGGGGGGGGGGGGGGGGGTCAGCGTTTTCTCAATGATTTTCATGAATTTTTTTATAGTATAAAAAATGAATATAATTTATTGAAACTTTGAGAATATTTTATACATATATTTAAGTATATACTATAAAATTTTTGAAGAATTTTCTTGATAAACACCGGGGATATTAGCGACCCCATATTGCAGGTCACAATTAGACTCAGCATTTTGCGTACATTCTGGAAGCCGCAATTTTCATCTGAAATCAAACGAGGTTGGAATTTACTTTTATTATATGTCTCTCTTCTATATGAACCTAAATGCTATCAAAAAAATAGAAAATTGAATTTTTTACAGGGGTCAAAACAAAAAACCATGATTTTTTGCCATTTTTTACAATTTTATTTGCAAAAAAAAATTATTTTAAATAATGATAATATTCCGATTTTAGGTTCATATAGAGCGCAATACTATGAAGAAAGTAACTGCCAATTTTCAAAACGATTGGTTGAAAACTTTTCAAACTAGCGTGTACGCAAGTTAAAAAAAAGTCGTTTTCAGAAAAACGCGTTTGAAAAAATAGTGACCGCTCGGTTATACACGTGGCGCGCTCGGGGCCTGAAGGAGAGCTACTCACTTTAATAGCTTATAACAATAGAACGAGTCGGAATTTTCATTTAAAATTTTGGGAACATAATTTTCAATAGTTTTACTAACAATTTATGAAATAAAAAAAAATCGATTTTTTGAACCGTATAACCCTATTTCCCCCCTTAAGGGGGGTGACGAACTTTTAACGTCTCATGTACCCTTGCGCGCGCCGAAAATCGAGTGAATTTGAAAAATTATTATAAACGTTATATGGTGAAAAAGAAATTAAATTGTTGATTTCATATTTTTTATTAACTTTTCAACTATAAGAAAAAAAATTTAACATTTATTTTTTTTAGTATCAACATTATTTTTTACGGATATAAATGGACCACTGATGAAAACCATGGTGCCTCCTTGTCGACATCATAACTTCACAAAAAATTATCCAATCTGCAAAAATAAAAAATAATGTAGTAGTAATAGTCTGACGGAGGGAATTTTTTTCTTCTTTTTTCAAATATAAGGAAATTACAGTATTTCAAACTTTAGTAGGTAATTTAAAAAAAAAATTTGTGTTTAATAATTTATAAAAAATTGTCCAACCAAAAAATGAAGAAAACCTCTCGTCAGACTATAGAGAAAATGATTATCAAGATTTAAAGAAAAAAAAAAAAAAAATATTCTTAATATACTGATTTATCGTGCTGACACTGTCTAAAAACATAATTTCGAGAAAAACGCGTTTAAATAATGCTAATGATTTTTAAACAAAATTTTTATATTTTTTTCACATAGGTGAAAAGTTAATAAAAAATGTGAAATCAACAATTACATTTTTTTTTCATCGTATAACCTTTATAATAATTTTTCAAATTTACTCGGTTTTCAGCGCGCGCAGGGGTATGTGATCCCTTAAAACCCTTTCTCGGCATCGAAATAACGAACTTTTTAACTGCTAAGTTTTTTTTTTCAAATTGCCTGCTTGTCATTCAAACGAAATTCAATAATTGAGGATACATTTTAATTATTGACATTTCATATCTAAATGTGAAGAACTCCTTTCATCGTGTTCAATAATCCGACGCGCAACTTATCTCGGAATCTTGAAAATCGTTGTTTTTTTTTTGTCAACAATCTCCGTTATATATGATTTTCAGTAACTCACGAGGTTTAACATATTGTGACCTATTGAAAATATCATCATTAGCGTTTTATGATTTTTTTGAAATTTACTACGTCGTAACTATAAAAGAAAAAGAAAATGTTTTAAAATTAATTGAAGTCGCAGTGTAACGAACGAGATATTTCCGGTCAGATAAGTCTCTAATGACACTTCGTCGTAGTCCGGGAAAAAAAAGTTTCTCCCTCAACCGTTATCTCTCGAGTATTTAGAGAGTCGATTGACTTTCGCTGAATCCGGCCATTTAGGGTGATAAAAAAATGTTTCATGACGTTTATAAAGTCTTAACTCACGGAAGAATCTCGCGTTGACAAAGAATTTAACGTTCGTAATAGAAGTCTCACGAAATAACGCGCGACAAGAGAGAAATAGTTAAATATTCAGTTTTATATTTTCAATGTGATATAATCAGATTTTCGTGAAGTTTAAAATGAATAAATATTTTCATTCTCGTGACATTTATGACAAATTTTCTCTGACCTCGCTTCATCATTTCCCCATAACTATGAATTTCATTAATTAATCCCACCAGGAAATGTATCGTTCGGTGAAATAATAATTTAATTGCTATATATATTTATGCTTAAGCGGCGGTACTTCCGATCGTGTATAGCATACATATTAATTCCAAAGGCTCAGAGATAATACCGGAGCATGTAATATCATTTTTTTTCCCTCCTCCTATTATATGAATATAATGAGAGACACAGGTGCCCGATGTGATCTCTCTTCTCTTCTTTCTTTCTTTTTTTTTTTTTTTTTTTTACAGATATATTACATTGCTAGCTCGGATTCGCATTAACTTACTGGTGTAACTACACGACGGATTAGTCAGGCGCGCACGTGATATCACTGCGTACACTATTTCGTCGTGAAAAAAAATAAATAAAATATGAAGCTTGCAAGGCCAAGGTTGCTTCTCTTATTCATGTCGTAGCATAATGTCGAGTGAAGTGTAACGTTATACACAGAACGTGCCCATTCACCGCATCTTCTGTCTCTATCGCTCTCTCTCTCTCTCTCTTGGATTAATTTAATTAAATCTCGCGTGCGTGATTTCTCTACTCACATACACACACACGCACACAAAATCTAATGGCGATGGCAGAAAATTGTCTATCATTCATCATCGTATTTTCATGAAAAAGGTGTGACTGGTGAAAATATTTTCATACGCTTCCATGCCCATTAAATACAATTTGATTTACCAAATTTAATTTCTTTTAAAGCAAGCCATACATTCCACTAAGAAAACAATTAAAATCCATGCTCCAATTAGAAAATGTTTAGTATCACGGTATCGCTGTACAGGATGATTCTAAATTGCACCTTTTTTCAAGTTTCGACGCTCATTAAGATTCTTGTAGCTTGTGAAAACCTCAAATTTCTCGCGAAACTAGATCTCTGACAAAAATTGTTTACTACTGCCTCACTAGTTTTGAAATTTTCAAAAATTACCAATTTTTGCATTTTCAAAGTGAAAATAGCCATCTGCTCATCAAGATTTACGTTGTTTCTTAAGGTTATAACATTTTTGTTTCAATCCGTGATCTGAGAATTTCTTTTTTACTACTGCCTCATCGACGTCAAAGATTTACAAATTTGTTCGTTTTAAGGGGGGAAATAGGGCTAGGACAGCGTTTTCTCAATGATTTTCATGAATTTTTTTATAGTATAAAAAAAGAATATAATTTATTGAAACTTTGAGAATATTTTATACATATATTTAAGTATATACTATAAAATAAAAAAGACTCAGCATTTTGCGTACATTCTGGAAGCCGCAATTTTCATCTGAAATCAACCGAGGTTGGAATTTACTTTTATTATATGTCTCTCTTCTATATGAACCTAAATGCTATCAAAAAAATGGAAAATTGAATTTTTTACAGGGGTCAAAACAAAAAAGCATAATTTTTTGCCATTTTTTACAACTTTATTTGCAAAAAAAAAATTATTTAAAATAATGATAATATTCCGATTTTCGGTTCATATAGAGCGCAATACCATGAAGAAAGTAACTGCCAATTTTCGAAACGATTGGTTGAAAAATTTTCAAACTAGCGTGTACGCAAGTTAAAAAAAAAGTCGTGTTTTCAGAAAAACGCGTTTGAAACACGTGGCGCGCTCGGGGCCTGAAGGAGAGCTACTCACTTTAATGGCTTATAACAATAGAACGAGTCGGAATTTTCATTTAAAATTTTGGGAACATATTTTCCAATAGTTTTACTAACAATTTATGAAATAAAAAAAAATCGATTTTTTGAACCGTCTAACCCTATTTCCCCCCTTAAAGCAATTTTTTAGTAATTTTTATATTTAAAAGTCTCATCTACCCTCGTTGTTTCTTATCATTCCACAATATCTCACGAGAATATTATACATTTTTCGGTGTTGTGGAATTTGAGAAAAAAATTACACGAATTTAAAAATCAATGAGGCAGTAGTAAAAATAATATTTCAAATGTCCGCCTAAACCAAAATGTTATACTTTAATGAAAGCACCTAAATGTCGCTGAGCAACTTGATACGTGCATTCTAAAATTCGCCAAAAAAACAAGCCATTTTTGGACATTTCAATACCGCAGTGGGCCCATAGTAAAAAAAATACATTTTCCTGGGTACGTCTTTCTGCGACAATTTTTAAATTTTCACAAAGTACAGAAATCTACGAAGTAACTAAATTAACAAAAATGACCATTTTCATTTTTTCGTCATTTCTCGATGAACAATTAAATAAATAAAAAAAGGGCAATTTTTGCCGCGATCGATCGGTACACGCGTGGCATTCAAGCGGCTTCGTAAGCGATCATGTAAAGAAGATTGCGCCGTCACCCACGATTATGTATCGTGTAACACATGTGAGAACGATAGGTGTATATCTAGGATATCGGAAGTATCCGATGCACTTGATCTCTTGGTGTCGTTGAGTAGTTGCGGGGGCGGGCGCGTCCGCGAGGGGTTGAGGGCCGAAGGAGGATTATTGGAACGATCTGGAAAATCGATTACACCCGAGTTTACTCCCGCGATTATCATGCTCGACCTCGTTTCCCGTCTCTCGACTACACAACACGCGTACAGATTGAATTTTTTTTTTTTCTTTCGTTCTAATCCTCATCCAATATTCTATCTCATATTATCCATCCACTCGTTCTAGCCCGATAGTTTCACGAATGTCTTATAGCAATCTTGGAATTATTGACGAGCGTTAATCGAGTGCAGATTCGAGGCCATTATGGGTCAACGACGATGAAGTACAAAATTATTCGTCATTTTTTTTTACTGAAATTATATGCTATTAGGGCAAAAAAATAGATTGAAAATTGATTATGCGAGAAAGAAAAATCTACTTCACTCTGAATTTAAATCTAAAGACTTGCTTTTACATTTTCTTTTTGTCGTCAGAAATAATTTAGAAAGATCGTAAAACCCCGTCGAAAGCATAACGTTGAATTTCAATTAATTGCCACTTTGTCAAACATATAAACACAATGGATTGTAATTTTGTAAAATAACAATTTGTTTCGTTGAGTAACGGGTAAGAAAAAAATCCTCGTAATGTACGTACAATTCCATGAAGGTATAATTTATATTATGATATCTTTTAATCTAGAAAGGCTCTAGGAATTACAACCAAACGTATGGTGTACGATGTCTCTGTGTTAACCGTAGAAATGTAATATCACGCGCGAAAGTCGTGGGACGTCCGAATCACGCGAATTATATACATATCATATTTTACTCGTGGCAAAACGCCGCCGCACTCAACAACCGTGGATTATCGTTGTGGGGGGGGGGGGGGGGGGGGAAGAGGTGAAAGAGAAAAGGCTACGTGGGTGTAAATAACAGTGAGAATATATTTTGCACAAACAATATAATAAGATATAAAGATGGTTCGTTATGCATAATCATATATATCATTTCGTCGGGCTATCGTTTAGTTGAAAAAACAATGTTTTTCTTTATTTCTTCGTTTTGTATACAACGGCCGAGTGTTTTAACGAAATCATGTATTTGCGGTTATTTCAAGTCAATTATTATTCGCGCACATTGAAATAATGAAATTATCGAATTGATATCAACTTTATTTGAATAATGAGCCATTTGAATGCACTTTTTTTTTCATCTTTCATTCAAGAAAATTTTACTCAAGCGAGGAAGCTCCACGATTAAAATTCGGTAAAGTGTTGCTTAATTTTTTTTTATCTTGCGAGAAAAAAAGCTTATTCGAAATCCCAAACGAAAGTTCATTGAAAATGCTTTTCTGGCCATGTAAAAAAAAGTTCAGACAGTTGTATAAAAAAAATAGTAAAAGTAATTCAATATTTAAAAAATTGGTCTTATTTTGAAAAAAAAATATCTGCAGTTTTTCCGTGAATGCTCATCCTTGAATTTATTAAATTTAATTTTAAATAAATAAATTTTACTCGTAAAACACAAATTATATTTGAAACAAATGAATTTCGTTTAAGGGAGGAAATAGGGTTAGGACAGCGTTTTCTCAATGATTTTCATGAATTTTTTTATAGTATAAAAAATGAATATAATTTATTGAAACTTTGAGAATATTTTATACATATATTTATGTATATACCATAAAATTTTTGAAGAATTTCCTCGAAAAACTCCGAAAATATTAGCGACCCCATATTGCAGGTCACAATCAGACTCAGCATTTTGCGTACATTCTGGAAGCCGCAATTTTCATCTGAAATCAAACGAGGTTGGAATTTACTTTTATTACATGTCTCTCTTCTATACGAATCTAAATGCTATAAAAAAAAATAGAAAATTGAATTTTTTACCGGGCTCAAAACAAAATAGCATGATTTTTTGCCATTTTTTACAACTTTATTTGCAAAAAAAAATTATTTTAAATAATGACAATATTCCGATTTTAGGTTCATATAGAGCACAATACTATGAAGAAAGTAACTGCCAATTTTCAAAACGATTGGTTGAAAAATTTTCAAACTAGCGTGTACGCAAGTTCAAAGAAAGTCGTTTTCAGAAAAACGCGTTTGAAACACGTGGCGCGCTCGGGGCCTGAAGGAGAGCTACTCACTTTAATGGCTTATAACAATAGAACGAGTCGGAATTTTCATTTAAAATTTTGGGAACATATTTTTCAATAGTTTCACTAACAATTTATGAAATAAAAAAAAATTGATTTTTTGAACCCTCTAACCCTATTTCCTCTCTCAATTAAAACAAATCATTGTTTTGTCGTTACACACATTATGCCTATCCCAATTGAAGCAGATATATCCGGACGTAGATAACGAACGAATAATCGAGCGTGTGACGTCGTGGGCAAACTTCGAGAATGAGCATGAAACTTCCCGTGTTGGATAATTTATCTCGCTATAGAAGAGGCAAAGATGTGCATCGTGCAGGACGAAAGTGCGACTTTTATATATATATATATATGTAGAGTTCAATTCTGTCAAGGATATATATAGCCTGCAGGAGTAGTAGGCGAGCTAGACAAGGCCCACACATCAGATCCAAGAGATGTCCGTTTGTCTGTCGGTATGTCTGTGGTAGTAGTTAGAAGCGAAAGAGGTTGGACGTAAGGTGTCGGTGGTGGCCGGAATCATGCTTCGGCGTGCATACACTTTTTTTTTTTCCCCCGTACACCGAACGTCCCTATGCGCCTTCTCTATTCATTCTACTTCGTAATTTCCACTTATTTCGCGTTGCACACTCCTCGACTCAATCAGGAATCCATAGAAGCGCGATAAATACCGTTCTCGTCGTGATACATATCGGAAATATTGCACGGATCTTCGAAAGGAGAAATGAAACGAGATCGAAATATCGTTAGAAATAATCTTTTTCTTTTTTTTTTTTTTGAGGCCACGTTCTTCTTTTCCTTTATACTTTCTAAATTATCATAATTATTTTAAACGTTCGATTTTTTAAGCGTTTATGCCATTACGCCTTATAGCTTGAATTTAAATAGATATTGGATTGAATATTGTATAAAATCTCGGTAAATTATAATTAAAATATTAGTAAAGTTAAAAATATTGTAAAAAATTGATATAATTTTGATAGACGAAGGTTAATTTCTTGGAAATAATTGCGCACTTGATGAATTGATAACCGTGATTATTTTCATAGGAAAAAACAAAAGAAACAAGACGTTTAACATTTTTTGTTGCCATTGAACGTACAAAAAAAAAGTATTCCGACGTCACTCGTGTAATAAAAATGATGGAGAAGGGATTTAAAAAAAGGATCCTTTAAAAGAAGTTACTCGAAATTGTACGAGAAACTCTCTATTGATTCTCAATAATTGGCTTGTTGTTTTTATCGACACTCCCGGGACGGCTGGGCAGAAGGGAGATTAATGCTAATTTCATTCCGGAGATATGATTTAATCCACTGTCGACCCCACCCTCGATTCGTGTACATTAATAGACAATGCTCTCGATATGAAATCTCTTAACGAGAGATAACCGGGAGTACGATGAGGCCCCTGTATATAAACATTGCTCCTAGATGCTTCTAATTAGACCTCGTAACGCATCGGAAGTCTCGTTGTACCACGGACTCGAAAGTATAACCAGTTGCTATGTGCATTAACGATGTTTGATGTCTGGTGAAAAAAAAAAAGTTAACAAAATAATGTCCCATTGATTTAAGGGGTTATACGCAGTTGAGAATTTCAAAAAATCGATTTTTTTTTTATTGCATTTTAGGAATGTACGGATATATATGAGTATTATGGTGAGTCAAATAAAATGACTAATTTTTTTTTTTCTCGATATAATGAAAAATGTATTGTTTGGCATCTCAAAAAAACTCCCTGCAAGTATGAGCTCTTTATATTTAAATTAAGAGGTCCCTCATCGCGAATTTTCATTTCCCATTTAAATAACATGGGAACATTTTTTTTTTTAACTTTGGAATTTTATTAGACTTAAACCGTTGATGTTACGAGAGTTTTTTAGCACATTTTTTTAGAACATTTGATGCTCTACAAAAAAGCTCTCTTAGTGTCTATCGATAAAAGTAACCGTACAAAAAATAATCGGTGATAATTAGCTCTGGATTCTCTCATATTTGTTTGAAAACAATTAGTAATATATTAGTAGCATATTAGTATATTAGTAATATATTAGTAGTATATATAAGTAATATATTTATTCATATTGATAACGAAAATTTTTTTAAATTCGAAATTTATGTACTAATAAACGAGATAAGTAGAATCCAGAGCTAATTATCACCGATTATTTTTTGTACGGTTACTTTTATCGATTAGACACAAGAGAGCTTTTTTGTAGAGCATCAAATGTTCTACAACAATGTGCTAAAAGACTCTCCTAACATCAACGGTTTAAGTCTGATAAAATTGCCAAGTTAAAAAAAAAATGTTTCCATGTTATTTAAATGGGAAATGAAAATTCGCGGTGAGGGACCTCTTAATTTAAATATGAAGGGCTCATACTTGCAGAGGGTTTTTTTGAGATGCCAAACGACACATTTTTCATTATATCGAGGGAAAAAAAAAAATGAGTAATTTTATTTGACTCACCCTAATGAGTATATTCTCTGAAAATTTCAAATCGATCCGGCAAATATTCGTGGCAATACATGCACATTTGTAAGGATTTTTAACGATGTGTAAACGACTTTTGAAACGTTGAACGCGTTTTTCTGAGAACGGTGTTTTCAAAGTCGGTGAGCACGATTTCTCAAAAACAGCTCAACCGATCGGTCTGCAATTTTAACTCAACCTTCTCAGATGTATTCCTCAGGTATTGATCGAAGGAATACGATTTCCGATAATTATTTATATATTTTTTAAACAATTCAACGAAAAAATTTTGGTCGAAAATTGAAATTTTTTCTTTTTGGCGCCGCGATTTTGTCAACACTCAAAATTTCGACTATTCCTTCGATCAATACCTAGATTTATCTATCCACTAATAGAATCTTTTTGGTTTTTTTATTTTGGATAATCCAAACCGGAGATATCGTGCTCACCGTCAGACACTTTTTTTTAGAGAAGCTTCCGAAGATCGGCTATAGCGGCTTTAAAAATCGTTATTTTTACAAATAAAAAATATGAAAATAAAGTTAAAAGTTACCACAATACGTATATAAATTTTTACGTTAATAAATTAAAACGTTTTTTTTTTTTTTTTAGTAAAGAAATCCCAATATCTTGAAAAGAGGACTCTCCTCGCCAGTGAAATTAGGTACATGTACGGGACGAACCGTTCGAATGTAGGTCGAACGGAGTAAAAATAGATATTACCGGATTGCGATATCCTTAACAAGTTGCGGATATCGAAACGCTTTTACAGCGGTACAGGTATCGAACAAAATGCGTGGAAACTTTCGATCGTAATTAAAGTGTACAAACACATAAATACACGGTTTGTCCTGTGTCTTTCGTTGGGAGTTAAGAGAAAAAAAAAAGCGTTAAAATCGTGAATTTACGTTCGTTACCGCATTACGGTACGGCTTGTATCGTGCATCGTTTTTTTTTTTTTTCTACCGTGATAATTCACCATGTTTTCTCAATAGTGTGTTTATGGCGTTATTGCGAAATAAGTTGCAATTTTTTTTTTCTTTTCTTTCTTTTATACGATATATCCAAACGTGCGTTAACGGCATACGAATGCAACTATACAGTATGCTTGTATAGTTAGGCCCTAGAACTAACGAGAGTTTAGAATCGAGATGCAGAGAAATAGAGAGAGAGTAAGGAGAGGGGAGATATGAAGAAGCACGCGCCAAGTGGCTCACATATATAGTTATGATCGTTAACATTTTCTTCTCGGCCATCGCACCGTGTTTCTTTTTAATTCATTCTTCTCTCTATATGCCATAATATTCTAACCGCTCATTCTCAACAATCCCTCCCACGTCTCGTTCCTCCTATTCTTCCTTCTCTTGTCTGCTGCCAGTTCTATATTGCCCGTCCCCGTTCGTCTTCTTTTTCTTCTTCTTCTTCTGCAACTACTTTTTACTCGTTAATAACCCCCCTCCCCCGGTATAGTGATAATCACGATGTTGGTAGGGTGAAGAAAAAAAGAACCGAACGTTTTTTTTGTCTTCCTTTCCGGCGACGTTGTGATTTCTCAGGTGAGAATTAACGCTTTTGTACGTTAATCTTGAAAGTTAAATGAAGCTGTCGAGCTTGATGGTCGCTGCACTCTCCGGTGATCTTCCACGAAGACGAATAATAATTACGAGTATGTTGTTATATTGATAACTTGTTCACAAAAGGGCGTAATTAATACGATTTAACTGTTAGAACAATGTCGATTAGAGCTTTTTGTTCGCCAGCTGTTTGTTTGATATGTGTATATCGTATGGGATTCATTTGATGCGCATCCAGGAGTCCAACAAATCGACTCTTGTCTAGCACTTCCGGTAGCCAATGAACATTGCGCTTAATAGAATTTTTTCCCCTACCGGGAGACTCACAAATGTCAGATTCCTTGGGAATGAGGTTTATTGAAATTTATTTGAAAAGTTGTACGTAATGATCCAAGCGGGTTCTTTTAACGCTTATTATACAAAAGGAGACAAAAAAATACGATATTCGATTTTTTTTCATGGTTTCTCATTGATATTTTGTGGTCTTGACGAAAAACTCGTTGAGATCGTACTACAGACATTTAGAACGTGGGTAAAAGAGGAAAAAGAAAACGTTTCTTCTTTCGTATGTATCGTTTGATTTAAGGTAGTAGTCTGGTAACTTAAGCCGATTTTCATGTCCTTTTTGGACGGCGTTTTTTTGTAGGAAAATAAAAATGAATCGTTTTGGATATTTAGGATGTTTTTATTTACATGATAATGATACAAAAAAAAATTTTTTTGAACAAATTTAATAGTTTATTATTATTATTATTATTGATCAAAGTTGGCACCTCGAAAAAAGAGCGCGTAGGTGGCCCCGGTGATTTTGGCTCTTGATGTTATCTGAAATCAAAAATTCTTGATAATTCTTAATCTATAGACATGTCATTCTGGTCGGAACTACTGAAGTTAAATTTCATGGATAAATAACAAAATGGCGGACTTTTGAAAAAAAAGTTTTTTTGTCTCCAAAGTCCGCCATTTTGTTATTTATCCATGAAATTTTTTCGTGCCAACTTCGATCAATAATAATAATAATAATAATAATAATAAACTATTAAATTGAAAAAATTTTTTTTTTTTTTGTATCTTTAATATGTAAATAAAAACATCCTAAATATCCAAAACGATTCATTTTTATTTTCCTACAAAAAAACGTCCTCCAAAGAAGACATGAAAATCGACTTAAGTTACCAGACTACTACCTTAATGTATTTTTTTTCCCCCGCTGATCGCTAATTGATCATAAATTTACTCGAAAAGAATAAAAATTCGATGAAAAATCGTCGTAAACTTGTTTTTTTTTCTCAGATAAAAATGAAGAATTTGTATAATTTTGTAGAACATTCAGACTCGTGATAGGCGAATCACGGAAGTCATGTACAATTGTACTAACATTATCGTTTTTATTTTCTTGTCTGTTTCAGGTGAGTCTTTTAAAATGTCGTACTAACGATTCATCCAGCGTGGCACCCGCTGGTAACTATACAATGATACTCGTTTATAACTGCGTTGAAAGAACGCGAGGAAAAAGAAAAATCATAGATATACATATATACGGTATCGTGCACATTTCTCGAAGAGATTTACGCGTCATCGTCCAAGTATCACGTTTTATTAATTATTATAGGATGTTTCTGCGAGCTCCGCACTGTATTTTCTATCCTGTGCACGAAGCTTTATCCGTCGTGCTTGTGAAAGGATCCCGTTTATTAATTATAATATACCTGAGAGAGAGAGAGAGAGAAAGAGGTAAAAGCGTGAAAAGTACCGTATTCACTCTTCTCGCTCTTTTATATACTTACCTCCGTTGAGTTAATAAATTATTTTCATCTTTCTCTCTCTCTCTCTCTTTAAAATCCTCACGGAAGAACGAGGATAGATGCGATAAATGCTGTGACTTTACGGAATTACGCTGCTGTTCCTTGTCCTGAGTAGCCAGACAGCAGGCTGCTAACGCGCCAATTTCTAGCTGTTACTATACGTGTACCCACGTGTAATCTCTCGGAAACTCGAACTTGACCGTCCTAGAATCTTAATCCACAACGAGCCACTGCGCGAGCTGCTCTCGGCTCGTTTTTCTTTTTCTTTTCTTAAACATTAGACACTAAGATTTTCACCTATATATCATTCGTATGAGCGTTTCTTCTCTCGTATCCCGGAAGTTAGAAACGATATTTTTGACTCGACTGACTTGACTTGACTGACGTTTCTTTGAGAGTAAAAAAAGATATATTTTTTTCGTTACATCAATCATCGTCAAGCAACAATTTTCGCTTTATACGAAGAATTTAATATTTAGAAAAAAATTACTCGTTCTGTCATTTGAAAGAAAAACCCTTTGAAATAATTTTTTAACTAAATAAAATATGAATAAATACTTTTATGAATAATTTTTTTCTGGAACACACGGACTGGTCGAGGAGGAAATTTCGTAATCCATTTTTTTCTATTCAAAGTTTTCTATTCAAAAATGCACAATGGCCATTCAACTGAAGTTTGGAACTCCCAGCTGTTGTACGTGGGGAAAAAAAAAAGTGTTTCAAAGAAGAAAGTGTGCGGACGCGTATCAAACGAAATGTTAAAGATAATAAAGCTTGGAAACATTTGAGAGCTGTGCATGCTTTATATTTTCTTTCGGCATCAATCCCGCGAGATTTACCAAGCATAAAAACTTTAATTACCTTTGGTAAAATAATCGTTAGAGTGCAGAACTGACAGCTGACCCCAAAATCACGTTATGTGGGACAATAGTGTCGTGTCTTTAAATTGTAATGACGAAAAAAAAAGTGGTAAAACGAAACGACCATTGAAGTTAGAGTACATCCGAGATTCAATTAAAACTGTTTCTATGCTGCTAATGGCAAGTAGATTGTATTAATTTGTAATATTTCTCGTCCAAATAGTCATTCATCTTAGCTATCATTCGAACAATTACACCCCAAATATCCTAAAAATTAGTATTATTACTGTTTTCAATTTACCGATATTTTTCTGACCGTATTGACTATTAGCTAACAATTATTAGTGACGAGAAGTGATTCATTGGCAAGAACTAATTGAGTGCCATGCGCCTATTTTGGTGACAACGGCCAATTTAATTACAAACACTATTTTAGTGAAAAATACTAATTTAGTGACAGAGACTAATTTAGCGACAAATACAAATTTAGCGATAAATACTAATTTAGTGACAGTTACCGGTTTAGAGGAAACTACTGATTTAGTGCCCGGTCAATTTAGTGCAAAATACTTATTTAGTCACAAATCCTGGATTAGTGGCAAATACTAATTTAGTGACCGATACTGGTTTAGTGACAAATACTAATTCAGTGACAGATTCTAGCTTAGTGACAGATTCTAGTTTATTGGCAGATTCTAGTTTATTGGCAGATTCTAGTTTAGTGACATATTCTAGTTTAGTGACAGATTATATTTTAGTGACAAATTCTATTTTTGTGTCAGCTTCTATTTTAGTGACAGATTATAGTTTAGTGACAAATATCAATTCCGTGACAAATACTAGGTTAGTGACAAATACTGATTTTGTTAAATGAACTCATTTAGTTGTCACTAATTTAGTGATGAAAACTAATCTCGTGACAAGAAGCCATTTTTTATAAAATAATTCTACTTGTCTATACAACAATTTTATCCCAGAAAATAATTAACATATAAAAATTATGCAAACTAGAAAACTATGAGTTCACATATAGATGATTTTCTAGCCACATTGATTATCAAATGATTATTATTAGTAACAAAACCTAATTGATGCATTATGCAAAATGTTTACACTAAAAATTTGGATTGTTAATTTTTTTTTATACTTAAAATCATACATTCGTAATGGCTGCGCCAATAGTTATCCCGACTACTGAAAATTTCTCTGATCCCATCGTGAATCAACCTCACTTTTTTTTTCATCCATTTCACACCCCCTCCCCCCCTGATGCAGTCTCGTCTTAAATTACATCCAACGTAAATCAGAGTCATGTTCGAACGGACTCAAAGGTTCAATGATCCTTCGGTACGTTCTAAGAGCGTCTAGGTCGTGAAACGTATACGCGCATATAGTTGCCCGACGCGGGGAAAGTGAAACGAATCGTATCGGCGCCTGGTGTGTGCCACGTCGGACAATCCGCGCCGGCAGCTCCATATAGCGAGCCACAGAGGGGTTAGTCCATCATCATCGTTGTGTCAGTATAAAACGAGCTATATAGACAATAATAGGTTTAACATGGTGGTACGTCGACCCCCCCCCGCCGGATGAAAAATCTCATCTCGCTATGTACAAGAAGAGAAGCCACACGGGCTTGACCGGCTCTCTTTGTTCGTGTTCCATAAGCAAGACAAGAAATACTCGATTTCATGGTCGCGTGGTGGCGCGCGAGCCTTCTCTCTCTCGCTCACTCACTCTCGTTGTAATAGGAAAAACAAAAAAAGAGGAAAGAAAAAAAAATGATAAAAGTAGTATAGAAAAGAAAATTCTGCTCGTTGCTGACTCGAGCCACCGCAGAATCGATCTTCGATCGAACGTACATCGGTTGATAAAAAAGAATTATCGACATCGATTATCCTGGCTCTCGGCGAAATTCTTGGATATCTCTGTAAAACGAGAGAGAGAAAGAAAGTAAAAAAAACGACAAATTTATCGCTTTACGCTTTTCTCATTTCTCGTTGCTCTCCAGTTCGACAGATATCTCGCGAAAATACGGTATATATCTCAATGACGTGGGGAAAAAGAAAATGCGAATTTGTTTTGTTTTCATGTAAAAAAATTAACCGTACGTAACAGTCAATGTTGAAGCTGGTATTAAGGTTTCGTTTTTGGTTGTTTTATTTTTAACTTTTTTTTTGTAACTTTTGTTTTTACGCATTGCGATATAAACCATCGGGCCGGACGTGACGCGAAAAATCTGTCTCGCTCGCTTGGTCCGTGACGGAGATAAGCGTTTGTAATTGCGCCTCGACGAGAGTCCCGATGGTGTTGGCTGGATTGCTCTCCTATCTTTTTTTTTTCTCTCTCTCTCCCCTTACCTCTACCACTGTCTTTCTCTCTTTCTCTCTCTCTCTCTCTCTCTACGTGTACGGTTTTGCGTACCGCAAATATTCTTCCTCTTCCTCGTGTTTAATGGAGCGAAAACTTGCTGTTTTTCATTTGCCCCTTATCCCTCCCTCACCCACGAGAGGATATATTGAGAGTCGTATGAGAACTGTGTTAACTGCGAGCGTCAAAGATGCGTCGACGATTATTAAACTCTTGCTTGTCTTTTAGCGGTTAATATGTAATCAGGTAATCACAACTCTGACCGAGAAAAATTTATCGATCGTTATACATATATGTATGAAAGAACAAACAAGTATATTATAGTAATGAGTTAATTACGACATACATTTATGCTCGTGGAATGTCGAACCATAAATCTCATTACCGGTACAATTTTTGCGCATTAACAGCTCCTGAAAGTCCGTACGAGTGGCTAGAGCGAGACACGAAAGATTATTTTGTAAAAAAAATCGTTCTTGGAGTTGGTTGACATTTTGGACGGAATTTCCGGACTCGAAAAAAGTTCATTGATCGAGAGATTTTGGTTTTGTTCAAAATTTTAATAATCACTGAAAAATATTGATTATAGTTTGTACCAGCGAGCGTTGGTCGCAACATCTTAAATTTCTTTGCAAATTATAGTCAAATTCAAATGCACACGAACAAAGTATTTTTCCAATTTACAATGCTACCATTTTGTGGCCTGAAATCTACATTTTTTTAAATATAAAAAAATAATATAAGCTAATCTTGTGATTAAAAAAAAAATTAAATTTTTCCATTGTCGGAGAATTTCTTCAGGGGGAAATAGGGTTAGGACAGCGTTTTCTCAATGATTTTCATGAATTTTTTTATAATATAAAAAATGAATATAATTTATTGAAACTTTGAGAATATCTTATACATATATTTAAGTATAAACTATCAAATTTTTGAAGAATTTCCTTGAAAATCACCGAAAATATTAGCGACCCAATATTGCAGGTCACAATCAGACTCAGCATTTTGCGTACATTCTGGAAGCCGCAATTTTCATCTGAAATCAAACGAGGTTGGAATTTACTTTTATTATATGTCTCTCTTCTATATGAACCTAAATGCTATCAAAAAAATAGAAAATTGAATTTTTTACAGGGGTCAAAACAAAAAAGCATGATTCTTTGCCATTTTTTACAACTTTGTTTGCAGAAAAAAATTATTTAAAATAATGATAATATTCCGATTTTAGGTTCATATAGAGCGCAATACTATGAAGAAAGTAACTGCCAATTTTCAAAACGATTGGTTGAAAACTTTTCAAACTAGCGTGTACGCAAGTTAAAAAAAAGTCGTTTTCAGAAAAACGCGTTTGAAAAAATAGTACCAAGAAAAACAAGCAATATGGGGTCGCTCATATCTTCGGTGTTTTTCAAGGAAATTCTTCAAAAATTTTATAGTATATACTTAAATATATATATAAAATATTCTCAAAGTTTCAATAAATTACATTCATTTTTTATACTATAAAAAAATTCATGAAAATCATTGAGAAAACGCTGTCCTAACCCTATTTCACCCCTTAATGGCTCATAACAATAGAACGACTCGGAATTTTCATTTAAAATTTTGGGAACATATTTTTCAATAGTTTTGCTAACAATTTATGAAATAAAAAAAAATCGATTTTTTGAACCGTCTAACCCTATTTCCCCCCTTAATTATTCGTAACGAGTCGTGGCTCTTTTTTCCGAATTTTTTCTTAACAAAAATTGCTTAAGGGTAGATTTTGTGCGGCAATTATTTCCGGACAAGATTCGAAATCGTATCGTTTCAACCCCTCTACAGCAAAGTGTAATAACGTTTGTGGCACCGAGCCAATCCTTTACAAACATCTGTTAGTTTCCCTGAGGATTAAAAATGTCACTGATGATTTGTCGACCGGGGTGATAATCCCTAAAGTTTTACTTCTTCGTTACTCAACTCTTCATTGTTATTGACGTTATAACGTCAAGAGAAAAAGAAAAGAAATTTATAAAATTTTGATCATTCTTTTTTCACCTAAAGGATACTTTTTAATTAAATAATAATTAGTTTGGACGATGCAACTTGTGATTTGGTCAAATATATGTTAATTCATTTTAATACAATTTTAGAAATATTACATTCTATTTTCACGATGTAAAACGAGTGTATTGAAACTTTGGTATTTTTTCGATCGAAGAAATCATTGAGAATTAATGATAGAACCAGAATACTCGGAACAAAAGAGTTTTTTAGTTTTTTTTTTTTTCAAGACACGATTCACGAAGATTGTCTCTGATTTTAAATGACAAATTCCTTGGCAGAGTTCGAGGCTTTTTCTTTAGCCTGTGGTGTAGCAGCCCCGTCATTGGCACATAGAAATCTGTTTTCCCTTCCATAGAAAGTTATTTCTCACCCGCGGTGATGAAAGAGAGCTTTTTTCCATCGATCTCGTACGATTCGAAACGATTCGCACCGTCTCGGAACGATGATTCTTCATTTTTTTTCTGCTTTTTTTTCTTTTTCTATTCTTCGATCATCACGATCGATTTTTCCCGCTTTTTCTCGGCCACCGATCGTTTAATGTCACGAAACTTCCGATTTCTCGAGATACAAAAAAAACAACACTTGTACTCAAAATAAGAACATGAATTTTCACTTCGACATTTCGTTTTAATTACATTTACTCAATGGCAGAAAATAAATTTCCATTCCAACATTACCGTGTTAATTAAACTTATCGGCAAACTGAATTTCCAATCGAACATTTTCTAATTAAATTTACTCAACATCACAAAGTGAATTATTCAATCAAACATTTCGCGTTTAATTAAATTCCTGGTTTTTTTTTGTCCTTTTTTTGGTGTTTTTCTTTCGTTTGTTTTTTCTTCTACCTTTCGTTTCGAACCAATTTTTTTAATCGTACAAAAGTGATTAACCTTCGAATAATTAACAGATTAACATCTCGTATAACCCCTGTCTATATACGATTCTTATTTCCTTCACCAATCTCTGCAAGAGATAGTTATCCTGTATACGCATAGCTATGTATTACTTCGCATCTACTTATACCTGTACTATCGGTTATAGGATTATCGACACACCTATGTATATATATTTATTTATGTGTGTGTGTGTGTGAAATGCGTGAGTTGCTGGACCATATGGTGCAATCTCATTGCATATACCGCGTACACACAACGCTAGATCCTTGTATAGTAATAAAATAACCGTATATGTATAAATATGTATATACGGAACATGGGTCATTCCATGCCAACTCGTGCTGGCTGTGACCCTCATCATTTATTTATTTATTTTTCCTTCAATTATTTTAGAACGTAACAGAAAAACAAAAATGACGCACACCAATTTTAACATTTTTTCCGACAGTTCCTGTTTTGGTAATAATTCAAAATGTTTATCTGATCATGAGGGACGTTGACAATTTTGTTCAACCTTACGCAGTATTATCCTCGATAGAAAATGAAAAATTTTAGACTATTTTGGGTAGCAAAAATAAAGGAAGAATCAATTTTTGTTCAACAAATGTAAAAAATGCTCTTTTATTATTTATTTTGGTTTCAAAAAATATTTTTATGGTACGAGAGCGGCCTGAATTTGAACAAAAAAAAATTGAACTTCGAGTTATAATATATTTTAATGGGATTTTTCACCATGATTTTTATGCCATTCAAATAATATAACTCGAAGTCTAGTTTTTTCGACGTAAAACGAACGTTTCCGTAGGAAAATATTAACAAAAAATTGTGATGATTGCAGTGAGATTTTGGCGTGGAATGTCCCATATATAGTGGTTTATAGACGTGGGTATTGAAAGACGTACGAGCGGGGAATCGATCAGATGCTGGAAGAAGCTAAGTCCGTGAAGGAACGTGCCCGGCCTCTCGATAAGGACGTACATGTCTAATCATATTCACATTGTGGACTTAAATTGTTTATCGCTCATTGAAAGCCCTTTGTATATTTACTTTTTTTTTTTTCTCTCGTAAGGCATTCGACAACCAACGTGACCTTAATCCGAACTTTAGCCTCCGGGATTTCGTGGATAAATTTTTGTATCATCGTTTCACAAATCGAAAAGGCACGAAGCCATGTTATTTTTTTCTTCTAGAAAACCATTTTTTACAGAACCATAGGTTAATCATATTTAAGAAATTGAATAAAATCGTAAAGAATTTTGTTGGAGATAAAAAAATGTTTATGAACGTTTCTATGGACTGCTAGATGTCAAAATGACTTGGATCATATTATTTTACATTTCAAAATGATCCGGGGCCCTGTTGACGTTTAGCGGTCGAAATAAGGGGCCTGTATAGAGCCGTAAGATGTTTATCAAGATTGTTCGTTAAAAAAGACTTAGCGTCGTCCTAAAACACGATTTTGTTAGAGATTAAAAAATGTTTATGAACGTTTCTATGGACTACTAAACGTCAAAATGACTTAGATCATATTGTTTACATTTCAAAATGATCCGGGATCCTGTTGACGTTTAGCAATCGAAATAAGGGTCCTGTATAGAGCCGTAAGGTGTTTTATCAAGATTGTTCGTTAAAATGGACTTAACGTCGTCCTAAAATACGATATAAACGAGAAAACTCTAGAGAATCCTTATATATATATATATATATATATATATCAGGGCGGATTTTTTTTCACTCTCCACCCGAAATTTTGTTGGATATGTCGAAAAAGAAATTCCCTGAAAGTTACAGCCCTTAATATTAATTCTAAGTACTTTCCCAAAGCGTGAGAAGATTTTCCATCGAAAATACACGTAAATCGAATTTTTTTTTTTTTCCATATTTCTATAACTCAGCCGCATTTTATGCTATCATATTGTTCTTGGTTTCGATTCACTCAGAATAAAACAATCTTAAAAAGTGCCTTTTGCGGCGAAAGTGTAAATTGTACTGGTGAGTTGGTACGGGTCACTGAAGTTGATTTTTACCCAAAATTCTCGTTTTTTTGCTGTTATCTCCGAAACAATTAACTTGACGAAAAAAATGTAAATGAAAAATTTGTTGGAAATTTAATTTCCTATAAAAAAGGTCCTATCAACCCAATTGCTTAGATTAATATTTCTTGAGATATTGAACTTGTTTTATTTTTTACTTTTTTTAATTATTTAATATTTCATATGTTATAAATTTTATACTACTCATAAGTTAAACTCAACTACTACTCATAAGTTCAATATCTCAAGAAATATTAATCTAAACAATTGGGTCGATAGGACCTTTTTTGTAGGAAATTAAATTTCCAACAAATTTTTCATTTACATTTATTTCGTAAAGTTAATTGTTTCGGAGATACCAGCAAAAAACGAGAATTTTGGGTAAAAATCAACCTCAGTGACCCGTACCAACTCACCAGTACAATTTACACTTTCACCGCAGAAGGCACTTTGTTAGATTGTTTTATTCTGAGTAAATCGAAACCAAAAACAATATGATAGCATAAAATGCGGCTAAGTTATAGAAATTTGAAAAAATAAATAAAAATTCGATTTACGTGTATTTTAGATGGAAAATCTTCTTACGCTTTAGGAAAATACTTAGAACTAATATTAAGGGCTGTAACTTTCAGGGAATTTCTTTTTCGACATATCCAACAAAATTTCGGGTGGGAACTGAACAAAAATAGTCGAATAAAAAAAATCGCCCTAATATATATATATATATATATATAGTGTTTCATGGATTATAACTTACTCTGAAAGTTGAACGATAATTAAGAACGACCCAAGATAGATGGCTCAATTTTTCCTTCATGAAAGCCACTCAATCTTTGATGGCAGCGTATAACGTTTCACAAAGACCCGCCGCGTCCGTTAGTACGTACATAAGCAACGAGATGCCCCACCTAATTAGGCGAAAGGTGAAAGGATTTGACTCTCATTGCCCCAATGAGATCCGAAAAAGGAACGATGTCTCACGAAAAAAAAAATGTGATAACATAGAAAATGATATTGAAAGTCAAATGGACTTTGGCCATTTGCCGATGACCTCAAATATAGCGGTGATTTAAAATGATCCTCGACAAGGGTTGCCATTTTTCAAATCCTCGAGAGAGAGAGTGTTAAAATTCCTTTTCTCTTTTGTTGCCTGACTTTCCTAATCATCTTTTGTTCATTCGTGGCCCTTCTACGATCTAGACACGGTCTCTTCGCACGCCTGCCGATACGATCTCTTGAAATCCTTTCCCTCGGCTATCGAATACACAAGACGAGAACGAGAGGCGTCATCGTCGATGATTTCGACACCCTTTTTACCGTTAATTTAATTTTAAACGCGAACGTGTTGAGCCCGCACGATCAGCAGCTCGATCAACTCAATCGAGTCGATCGTTTCGGTGTTTTTATCGGTTTCCGGTTTACCACCGCGGCTTCGACTCCTATAACGCTCGTTCCCAAACCCTCGTCGAGTCATTAACTTTTCCCTCCTTCCGGACTCATTGCTATATATATAAAACTTAACGTATCACTGCTATGCACGTGAAATTTAATATAATAATGTGTACGGTAATTTTGTATCCTCGATTCCACCTCACAGGGAATCCGGTCACGATACGACCCACTTCCGGTTCTGATTATATTTATTTCGATAAACGCTCGCGCCGCATTGGTATTCGTCTCTGGTGCCTTTAGAACTTTTCTTCACTATAATCCGTTCATAACTTGCAGTTTATCGTTAATCGTTATTAAAAAAAAAAAAAAAAAAGAAATTTCGATCAAAACATTTTTATCTCGTAATTTTATGAAGCTATTATGGGCTCACATACCCCTGCGCGCGTTGAGAAACCGAGTGAATTTGAAAAATTATTATAAAGGTTGTATGGTGGAAAAAAAATTAAATTGTCGATTTCACATTTTTTACTAACTTTTCAACTATAAGAAAAAAAAATTTGTTATTAAAAAAAAATATTAACATTATTTTTTACGGGTACAAATGGACTACTGATGAAAACCATGGCACCTCCTTGTCGACATCATAACTTCACCGAAAGTTATCCAATTTCCAAAAATGAAAAAGAATTTGTTAAAATAATGTAGTAGTAATAGTCTGACGGAAGGAATTTTTTTTTTTTAATTTAAATAAAGAAATTACCGTATTACAAACGTTGGTATTCAATTAAAAAAAAAAAGTTAGTGTTTAATAATATATACAAAATTGTCCAACCAACAAATTTAAAAAACCTCTCGTCAGACTGTAGAGAAAATAATTATCAAGATTTAAAAAAAAAAAGAAGTTAAAAAATATTAAAAATTGACTGAGTTGTCCTGCTGACCCTGTCTGAAAACGTAGTTTCGAGAAAAACGCTTTTAAAGTTTCTGTTAGGTAACCGTCCCAACCCGATGTCCGATTACATTTATTGCTATAATTTTGTAACGAAGTGGAATATTCTTAAGTTTTTTTTTTTAATTCTTAAAAGTATAAAGAATAAAAATCTGTAAAGAAACAATCGATTTTTTTTTATTTCCGGGTTATGTGAGCCCTTAAACCTTTTAAATTGCTTTTGTACCTCCGCGGTTATTGAATAACTTGGAAAAATCTTTGGTAACTGAAAAAAAAAAGTCATTAATTCGGTATAAAATTGCTTTAATCACTGTAATTATGATTTTTCTTTTCAACCTTTTTCGTAACGGAATTTTTTAAAACATTTTTTTTCATTACTAAAAACACGTGAACGCGGTCTCGAGTTATTAGGATAATGTATCTGTATTTTATGGGTTTCACGGTCTTGAGAAAACACGTGCGGCAAAGGACAGCAACGCGCGCTTCCATAACGTATAGACCGATCTATAAATTGCTGTGTATGCACTTTAAACATTTATAAATGCGAGAAGCGTTTCTCTATCTCTTAGTCGGATTAGTATCGTGGACAAGCTTAGTATCACGCGCGAACGCTCAACTCGTGAATAACAGTCGCGGGTGCTTCACGCTTTAATTTACCCACGAATATACATATAAATATATATATAATATTTATATCTATATAGATAATGTTACGTATATCTCGGCGAGGAAATTTCACCGTTGTGCGTTTAACGACGATCGTCACGCAATGGTGAAAACCCTCCCTGACCAACCACACGAACTCTCGCGCTGTGTTGTCTTCTCTCACGGTATTGCAATATCGCGCACGTTTGTAATCGGCAATATGTACACAGAGTGCCCGGGCACATTGCTCGGCTCCTAGGGTCGCGAATACCGCTGAGAAGAGGATTGATTGCCCGGGTCGAACGAGCGATCTTCATCGCTCTTCCAATGCCAATTAGAAAGTCCTGGTCGAGATCTAAACAGACGAAAGAGCATATTAATGTGAATTGTTTGGTTCGAGTATGGAAATCGTTGATCGATTTGAAAATACAATTAATTTACCAAAATACAATATTATTATTTATAATTATTCGATTATAACGAATATCAATTCTTTAGAAGTCATTGCTAATTTTTTTTTTCTATCGATGCTCTTCGTCGTTGACTTTGAATTATTTATAATCGTCACTTTTTAAATGAAAAAAAACATCTAAAAAAATTATTATCAAATTTTATTTTAGATTAAAAAAATGTTTATTTAAAATAAAATTTGATAAGTAATTTTTATTTTTTATATTAAAACAAACTGTAGCAAAAATTACTGTAGCAAAAGATCCAAAAATTTCCTTTCGAACAAATGTTCTCGGTTGGTTTGATTAAATCATAGAAAATTAATTTTCTAAACGAACAAAAATTATATTTTTAAAATCGCAAAAAAAAAGCTCACCTTTTCACATCGCCTGTCTCTGTTTCACCGATTAACTTTCTAATTCTCTAATCACAATGGGTGAAATGTTACTCGCGACGTGAGATTCTACGGAATTCGTTGGATCGTTCTGCCTTCTTTTTTTCTTGTAATTTACGATGCCGAACGTTTAGTTAGGTAAAGTAGTTCAAGTAAACGTTTGCAAAGTTTGTATTTCGCTGACAGACCGCCAGGGCAATATATACCGTCAATTGGGATGCGTCAATGTACAAACATTTCTCCTCTTCGGAATATGCATCGAAATTGCTTGTACACGTAATACAAATTATTAAGGATGTTCGCAATAAGACGAATTGCCGGATATGATACATGGATGCCTCGCTAGTTTTGTTGTCAGATGGGCTGTATACCTTGTGCAGAAGTTGGAGTGAGCGAGCGGAAAAAAAAAAAAACAAAAAATTTTATAAGCTTCTGTACTCGAGTCAGAAAATTGCTGATCGCATCCTCGACTTCACATTGCACAGGTATCTTTATATACAGGCGCTTTTATATACTGAGATGCTGCGACTGAAATTCCAGTTGACCGCAGCAGGAATTTAACCGTCTATCCATCGATCAGTATCGCGATAATGCCGTGAAGCGCGAGAAACTTACGGCCGAACGACTACCCGCACCACCGGCTAATAAACTATGTATATGTTATATCCCCTCGAGGATTCTTCCTCTCTACGCCGCGCTCTATGTTTTATTACGCGCCCACTGTACCGAGTTCCGACAAATTAGAGTGGACGTGCGCCAATCTCGTTAATTATTTAACGATTTACACGCACGTATCTGAACCTGGCGGATTAAATTATTTTTTGTTTGTTCTTTAATTTATAACTCCTCGTCTTTAATATCCCCTGCTGTATAGCGTAGATTCGAATTTTAGAGAATTTTTTAAATGTAAAAGGACACTTTTTGAAATATTAATGAATTCAATTATTCAAAATAACAATATTAAGAATAAGACAATAATTATACTCAATTATTTTCAATTGTCCAAAAGGAGTTTTTATAATTTTTCTAAAATCTATAGTTTTTCGTTCGTTCAATCTCTTTAAATAAATATTTAAATGTAACAGGACACTTTTTGAAATATCAATAAATTTAATTATTGAAAATAACAATATTCCAAATAAGATAATAATTATTTTCAATTGTTCAAAAGGATTTTTTATAATTTTTCTAAAATCTATAGTTTTTCGTTTGTTCAATCTCCTTAAATAAATATTTAGATGTAACAGGACACTTTTTGAAATATCAATAAATTTAATTATTCTAAATAACAATATTGAGAATAAGATAATAATTATTCTCAATTATTTTCAATTGTCTAGAAGGATTTTTTATCATTTCTCTAAAATCTATAGTTTTTCGTTCGTTCAATCTCCTTGAATAAATAAATTTAAGGGTTAACACCACTATGACCCCCTGTTTTTTTTTCACATTTTTCAAGAATTTTTTTTTTGTGGGAAAAAAAAGAGATATTCGAAAAAATTTTTCGGGTTTTGTTCCTTGTTTATTAATGTATCAAAAAACATTTTTTTCACATTTTTCACGCCGCATGGTGGCGCTGGGGAAGCTCTCGCGTCAGGTGCTGTCATCTCCGCGGCACGCAGCAGAACTCTCTTCAACGTTGATCTGAAAAAAAATACCGAGTGTTTTCGTTAATAATATGATATTTTAAAGAGTAATACATAGGGATTTGGAAAAATATTGTTTTAAAAAAAATAGGCACGCCTTTGAAATTAAAGTTAATTTTAAAGGCGTGCCTATTTTTTTTAGAACAATATTTTTCCAAATCCCTATGTACTTCTCTTCAAAATATCATATTATTAATGAAAACACTCGGTATTTTTTTTCAGATCGACGTTGAAGAGAGTTCTGCTGCGTGCCGCGGAGATGACAGCACCTGACGCGAGAGCTTCCCCAGCGCCACCATGCGGCGTGAAAAATGTGAAAAAAATGTTTTTTGATACATTAATAAACAAGGAACAAAACCCGAAAAATTTTTTCGAAAATCACTTTTTTTTCCCACAAAAAAAAATTCTTGAAAAATGTGAAAAAAAACAGGGGGTCACAGTGGTGTTAACCCTTAAATGAAACAGGAGGCTTTTTGAAATATCAATAAATTTATTCATTGTAAATAACAATATTCAGAATAAGATAATAACTATTCGCAATTATTTTCAATTGTCCAAAAGGATTTTTTATAATTTCTCTAAAATCTATAGTTTTTCGTTCGTTCAATCTCCTTAAATAAATATTCAAATGTAACAGGACACTTTTTGAAATATCAATAAATTTAATTATTGAAAATAACAATATTCAGAATAAGATAATAATTATTCTCAATTATTGTCAATTGCCCAAAAGGATTTTTTAATAATTTTTCTAAAATTCATAGTTTTCCGTTCGCTCAATCTTCCTTGTTCGTCTACCCTTATCATTTTTCCGATCGAACCAAAACAGCCTCTTCAATATCGACAGCAAAACCGTAACGAGAGTATCTTGTCCTATCCTTTGTCCTCGTCTTCGTCGTTCTCATTCTGTCTCTCGTTCTCTTTCTCTCTCTGTTACGTATGTGTGACATATAGTCGTGTACTTTTGGCTCGTGCACTTGTATTACTGTTGTGTGAGCGGGAAGAGGCTGGCTCGCCCGATACTGTAACACGCGAGACTGCATCCCCGAGCGTAACATTTTTCGAGGGTGGTTCTGCTCTAACTATACGTCGATTCACGGTGCCGTTGAGTCCGCGATAACGTTGCCGCAACCTGCCAACATTTTGCCAAGCCCAGCAGAACGACTTTTCTTCCATATATGTATAAAAAAAAAAATGCGGAAGAGGTATCATCTCGAATGAATATCGATTTGACCTACTATAGCTCTCTGTACTGACCTCGTCCTACAATTCCCTTCGTAATACGTAACTCCGATTTGAGGAACGAAATCTTCTCATTTCGCGCTATTAGTTCATCCACGGGTGGAATTTTTATTTTCACTCAAAAAATGGACGAAACCATTGACAAAAAATTGAAGTTACAAATGAATATACATGAAAAGAATCTTATTAAAAATTGCTATTAAAAAAATGGCCTCAAATGTCTCAAGATCGATTGAAAAATATAGATTCATCGGTCTTTTATTTTATTCTTTTCCTTGGAAACTATAATACACGCGAATTGCGCCGTAACCTTCGTAACTATGTTTCAATTATGCAAATTGATTTGAATGCAAAAAGAAAAATAGGATTGTCCCGATTTTCCATTCGGGAATAATTGAGACGAACGACGCGCGATTTCTTCTTCTTCCATAATCGTCAACTTGATGCCAAACTTCCTGGTCTCGAGGATAATAGCAAGATATATTGTCCCGCACCCATTTGCTCCACGTGTAGCAATCGAATACTTATAGAGATGGTACTTATTTGACAGCGTCGTCGTACTTGTAGTATTATCGTAAAGAACACACGATCTTCCGCGTCTCGTTTGATCAGGGTCGTACAGTGACGAAATCGAGGGGCTCGGCAACGACTCGCAGAATCAAATCTACCATACGGTATATTTCGCGCGAACGGAGACGGTTTTTTTCTGGTCCAAATTCGATTTTCATGATTGTCAAGACTCCAATTTCTTTTTGTCATGTTAAAACGTTCCTGTGATTGTTCACAATTGACCTCACAATTATAATTGATACGGAAGATTACGTGATTGGGTGCTTAACGAAATTAATTATTAATCGTAACTTTGAGAACGTAAAACCACCCCAAGTTTCCAATGGACAAGATTTTTTTTTATTTTCTAAATCCATTGCTCGTGGGAAATTTTTTGGAAAATTTTTTATTCAAAATGACGTCATTTTAACGGTTGAAATTTACAGATAAAAGATTTTTTTTCTATTTTTGTTATATTAAAATCCAAGGTATACAGGAGATAAAAGGTACTGAATGTTAAATTAAGGTGAATTCACAGCTCAGAGTATTTTCTGTACAAATTATAATTGTCATCTATAGGTACAGGAAGCTTTTTTATTTGATAACAAGTAAGTCAATACTTGCGGAGCATTAAAATCGACGAACCCCGTCCCACTACCGATGGAAAATCCCATATATTCTTAAATATACGTCCATATACAGTGGGTCAAAAAAGTATTCATACACATTGTTTTTTTGCGATAACTTTATAGACATAAGCGATACGCAAAGAAAGCCAATTTTATTTAATAGTACATCAGGTGCAGAGATAAACTGCAAATGGAAAATTTTTTCCCAGGACTAATAGAAGAGTTATGCCAAAAAAAACGAACATTTTCGGGCAAAAAAATTATTCATACACTTACGATTGAGCTGCTAAACCTCGATATTCACTCACGGACGGTCTGACCTCGGCGTACAATGTAGACAAGTGTTCGTTTACACAATGGTTTAGACCTATTCCATGCGGTAGTAGATCTTCAAGCTCTGAACAGACATGATGGCAAAAAAAAGCGAAATATCAATATCCATGCGAGATAGAGTGATTTTTCTTCGGAAACGCGGTGAAAGTTATCGAAAAATTAGTAAAGAACTAAGTTTCGCAACAGTGCAATATACAATAAAAAAATACGAAAGAACAAACAGCGCAGAAAATAAACCACGAACCGGTAGACTGAGAATACTAACGGTACGAGAGCGTCGGAGTATCGTTACAGAGGCTACAAAAAAACCGTTCACAAGTGCACGCAGTTTAGCGAATGATGTCGCGTCAACATCGGGGAAGAGCGTGTGTCCCCGGACTATTCGAAACGTTTTGCATTCTGCCCAAATATACGGCGGAACTGCCCGCAAAAAAGCATTAATTAATAATATAAATCGAGAAAAACCTTTAGGTTTCGCAAAAACCTACGTAAAAAAATCTATAGAATTTTGAAAACGTGTCGTATTCTCGGATGAATAGAAGTTTAACATCTTCGGGTCCGATGGAAAAAAAATTCGTCTGGCGGAAACCAAATACCGAGCTCCAGCAGAAAAATTTAATACCGACTGTAAAGCACGGCGGAGGAAGCGTCATGGTTTGGGGCTGTATGGGATATTATGGTGTTGCTAATCTGGCTTTTATAGATGGTACAATGAATGCCCAGAAGTATATCGACGTGTTCCGCAGCATTTTGAATGCAAGTGTAGATAAAATGGGCCTGGATGGAAATTTCTACTTCCAACAAGATAACGACCCGAAACGTACTGCCATGAAAACGAGGGAATGGTTACTCTATAATGTCCGCAAACAATTGATTACACCACTACAATCTCCGGACATCAATCCTATCGAAAATTTATGGCACTTGGCGGATGTAGAAATTAGAAAAATAAAAATACCAAACAAATCCGATCTCCAAAGAGTGCTTTTTGTAGAATGGACGAAAATAGCAAAAGAAACAACGCAAAAGCTAGTAGAATCCATGCCTAAGAGACTCGAGGCGATAATTGAAGCAAAAGGGATGCGCACCAAATATTAGTTATAATTAACAACTATGATGATGTAGGTTTTCACTAGAATCGTAAGTGTATGAATACTTTTTTTGCCCGGAAATTTTCGTTTTTTTGGCATAATTCTTCTATTATTCCTGGGAAAAAATTCTCCATTCGCAGTTTATCTCTGCACCTGATGCACTATTAAATAAAATTGGCTTTCTTTGCGTATCGCTTATGTCTATATAGTTATCGCAAAAATACAAGGTGTATGAATACTTTTTTGACCCACTGTATATGCACCGAATGCTAAAAGTCAAAAGGTTGTATCTTGAAATTGTTTCACGTGATCAATGATGTTTAACAGATCCATCTAAATTTTAATCGGCGGATAAATGTAATTAAGGATGATGGGTATATGCATATTGATTGTTAGTAAAGAAAAGTCTGTAATTCTCACGATTAAAACACTTGAAATGATGTGAGTTACGTTCGTTTGTTTGCCAACAGTCTGATCTCTCGTGTCCTTATACGTACGCGAAAGCTCGGCCGATTCTCAATGCCCTTCTTTTTTACGTACGATTACTCACAGGACTTTGTTACATCGTATATACGGTGCAATATAGTAATACACATAAAAATAACATATTGGACGTGCGGACATCACGGGGTTCGGTACCTCGACCGGATGTTGTTGCATCGACGACTCCATTGTCTCCCTCTCGATTCTTCAAGGCTATCACCGATCCATTTCTTCCTGCCCAATATAATTTATATACTATCCATATACATATATATATATATGTGTGTGTGTGTGTGCGTAATATATCTGGTGGGTCAATATATATGTGGATATATAATGCGGTGAAGTGGTCGAAGCGTGCTTCCTTCGAGGAGTCAAATTTCTCAGAGCTCGATTACTTACATCGCATAAACCGGGATGGTGGCGTTTCAAATCCATATTAGTTAAATTGTAACAAATTATAACATTACGAGAATGGAATTGAGAGGGGTCATACGTAGAAACCCGAAAGGGAACGTTGGAACGCACAATAATTGAGAAAAAAAATTATAACATTGCGAGAATGCTTAAAAAAAATGTTTAAAAGTTCCTTTGAACGATAAAGGCTCTCATTGCCTTTCTGAGCATCGCAGAATCTCGATTATTTGTTCTTCGTCGCTTTGTAATACCGGGACTGTGCATAGTCAGAGAACCGGAAGTGTCTATCGTCCCCTTTTCTCTCAAGCACATCCAGACGTAGTCGAGAATCCGTCGTATAACTTTTGTTTTGCCGTTACGATAAATTCAGCAAGTCAAAAGCTTTCTTTCGAGGAGGGAGGATCTGTCGAAAAGCAAAAAAAGAACGCGAATTTGCGAATCAGACTCCAAGAAGCACGTGGTGTTTGGCAAACACGAGAAGTGAGAAAACAGACTTGTTTCAACAAGCCAGAATTTCTCGACCCGTTTATATTCATGCCGAAAGAATCAATCTCTTTGCAAAACATGGCAGCCCTAAGAGGATGGTCTCGACGTAGAGAGAAAAAAAAAAGATCCCTATATACGTAACTAGCTGTACCCCGCGGTTTTACCCGCGTTAAATTTCCGTCTCCCGTTCCAATGCGCTGTCGTTGCTCCTCAGGGTTCACAGCATAAAATTATATGGCGTAAAGCCTTCCCGAATAAACGGCCGATCTAATGAAAAAAGAATTTTTCAAATCGGATAAATATTTCCTGAGATTAGCGCGTTCAAACAAACAGACGAACAAACGAACAAACTCTCCAGCTTCATTGTAGCAGTAAGATAAATAATTTTCCAATCAGATCATTACGAACTTATGAATATTTTAATATTCATCATAAAATCGTAGTTATGGCAAATCATTAAAATATTCGATAAAAATGTAACATTTTCTTTTTACAAACGACTTAATAATTATATTATCAAAAAATGATTATTAACGGATTTATGTATTTAAATATACGATGTACCGATTTTCCCATCCCTTCCGGGGTGAATCATTCACGCGTCATAACGTCAGCCGATCGTATAAAATTTACTGTAAGATATGTATGGACGAGGGGGGTTGTGCGATGATATAGCGGCGGTGTTGGATCATAAAACTCGGCAAGATCTTGAAAAAAAAAAAAACCCCGCTCGAACGCTTCTCCCTCTCGTGTGTGTGTGCGACGACAAAGATGGACGAGCAGTCAGACACGACGGCGGAGAGACGCCACCCAACCCTCTTTAATGGAAATGAGATTTCCGACAAACGTTATTCATCGGAAATGTATATATAGTTATAAAAAAAAAGATGCTCGTACCTATCCCGCCAATCTTTTTATCCGAGCACATTTTCCTTTTTTTTACCACATATCTCTCCTTTACATTTTTCCTTCCGGTGTACACTTACGAAAAAATAAATAAAAAAAGAAAAAACGATAAAAAAAAAGGTAAAACATGCATAATTAATTTAGTAACCAGAACAGCCGAGTGTGTGTGTGTACTCGAGTGCAATATAATAAGTACGACGAATTTACCGTTGCGTTATGTCGGGTTCGCACGCGTTCGCTTACGAATCTATAGCGTTAGCTTACCGAGGTAAACCCATAGCAGCACGTGAGCGTGTCCGGAGATGCATTGTAAGAATTCTCTGGACTCAAAACTCCGTCACTTCCGGCGCGTGTGGTGCTCGCTACACTTCTCCTTAACCCCGCACAGCAGGCATTGACTCGAGCGTCATAATGCAATTGCAAAACGAATCCTAGGTATATGTGGCTAAGATAGTGTGCGGATCTCGTGTGGAGTGATAAACTTCAAAGCTCTTATCGTCGATTATTTATTAACGGAATTTTGTTTAATTTATTTTCTTTTTTTTCGCTGCCTATAATCTTTCGGTTCATCAATTATCAGTGATATGGTCAGTCCATCATCGATCATCGATTATTTGTCAGATAAAAATATGTGAGATTATAAAAATGTTCAACGAACGATGACTCTTTGCAATTTCACGAAAAAGCTTATTTGAATGTACGTTTAAGAAATTTTTTTATATTCTTTTTTGTGTTCTTCCAACGTTTAACCTTTTGGGTCTTTACAATTCATCCCTTTACAATTTCTTTGAAAATTGCGTTAATAATTTGTTAATGACTAAACAAAATTTGTTTCATTGATGATTTATCGACAAAAAGCAATCTTATGGCGAAATAAATTATTCTTTGATCGATAAATCATAAAAATCTATGGGAAAATCTACACAAGACCAGAAAATTAATTTAAATTAAGGGCTTACATACCGCTGCGCACGCTGACAACCGAGTTAATTAAAAAAATTATTATAAAGGTTATATGATGAAAAAAAATTAAATTGTTGATTTCACAGTTTTCATTAACTTTTCACCTATAAGAAAAAAAATGAAAATTTTTTTTTTTTCAATATCAACATTATTTTTTACGGGTATAAATAGACTACTGATGAAAACCATGGTGCCTCCTTGTCGACATCATAACTTCACCAAAAATTATCCAATCTGCAGAAATAAAAAAGAATCTAGTAAAATAATGTAGTAGTACTAGTCTAACGGAAGGATTTTTTTTTTTTTTCAAAAATAAAGAAATTACAGTATTCCAAATTTTAGTATGCAATGAAAAAATTTAAAAAATTAGTGTTTAATAATTTATGAAAAATTGTCCAACCAAAAAATTAAAAAACCCTTTCGTCAGACTATAGAGAAAATAATTATCAAGATTTAAAAATAAAAAGTTAAAAAATATTAAAAATTGAGAGAGTGATCGTGCTGACACTGTCTAAAAACATAATTTCGAGAAAAACGCGTTTAAGGTAGTAGTCTGGTAACTTAAGCCGATTTTCATGTCTTTTTTGGAGGGCGTTTTTTTGTAGGAAAATAAAAATGAATAGTTTTAGATATTTAGGATGTTTTTATTTACATATTGAAGATACAAAATAAAAATTTTTTGAAAAAATTTAATAGTTTATTATTATTATTATTATTATTGATCGAAGTTGGCACTTCGAAGTTGGCAGCTCGGGTCCTAACTTTTTTTCTACCGAACCGATTGCTTTCAAATTTCAACAGGCTACTCTACATACTTATAGTTCTCATCGGAACCACCGAGAAATTTTTTCACCCCTAACTTTTTATTTTATAACCCCTTCTTTGCTAAAGTCCTTTTATTTTAGCAAAGAAAGGGTTGTAAAATAAAAAGTTAGCGGTGAAAAAATTTCTCGGTGGTTCCGACGAGAACTATAAGTATGTAGAGTAGCCTGTTAAAATTTGAAAGCAATCGGTTCGGTAGAAAAAAATTAGGACCCGGGCTGCCAACTTCGAGGTGCCAACTTCGATCAATAATAATAATAATAATAATAAACTATTAAATTAAAAAAAAAAAGATTTTTTTGTATCTTTAATATGTAAATAAAAACATCCCAAATATCCAAAACGATTCATTTTTATTTCCCTACAAAAAAACGCCCTCCAAAAAAGACATGAAAATCGGCTTAAGTTACCAGACTACTACCTTAAAGTTTCTTATAGGTACAACGCGAACCCGATATCAGGTCACATTTATTGCTGTAACTTTATAACGGAGTGGAATTTTCTTAAAAGTTTGTTTTAGAAAAATTCTTAAAAGTGTAAAGAATAAAAATCTATTAAAAAAATCGTTTTTTGAAAATTTCAGGGGTATGTGAGCCCTTAAAAGATACCGAAAAATTTTCTCAATAACCGATATCGTTTGATCTCAATATAAAGATTGATCTTTATCGAATAAGAATGGTAAATAAACCAATAAAATTTCATTTAACGCCTGTTTTTTTACGACGATCGTTAAGCTCTGAACGAAATCCGGTGCTGTCTCTCCTTTTTTTTTTCAACATTTATTTCGGGGCGAAGGAACGTTAGCTTACGCACGTACTCCCGGACGTGCGTAAATTTCATAGTCCTCTTCCTCATACACGGTCTACATAGCCACGCGCGGGGAAAGTTCACCTGGTCGTGGCGTCGTGATGAGTTCGCGCCACGCGTTCATTATTCCCGAACGGTTTCACCCATTAGATATCCTGTGCCAAAGATCGTTCAACCGTACACAACTTTCGAGAAAGATGAGAAAAAAATATATATCATTTAATATGTAAATATATTTTTATTGAAGAAATTTTCCTTCCCTATCCAATATTTCAATTTTTTTCTCCATTTAACTCCATTTTTTTTTTTTTTTTTTTTTTCAAATCCCAGCGTTCAGGAAATTGTCAGACTTTTTATTTCCATCGGTGCGTAACGAAAGAACGACTGACGCTCTCGAAGAGACTATAATTCTAACTGTTTTAACGTAAAAATTGGAATTATTTCATTTAAATTGAAATTATCTCATCACATATTTGATATTTACAACAACAAATTATTAATAATTATTATGTGACATTGCTTGCAGCAATAAGTGAAGTCGAGAGTGGGAATTTTCAGGATTAAACCACTATTGTAGGGTGTTAATTCATTCACCTCATTAATTAAAAAAAAATATATATTCCATTATTTCAATTTTTTTTCCAATTAACTCCATTTTTTTTTTGGAATCCCAGCGTCCAGGAAATCGTCAGACTTTTTATTTCCATTGGTGCGTAACGAAAGAACGATCGACGCTCTCGACGAGACTATAATTCTAATTGCCCCCTCTACCCGTCGAATATCAGAGTAAACAATTTTGCTCTCACCACTTCCTCCCTTAGGGGGGTCCCGAGTTAGACATTTAATGTACCTCTCTTTGCGCGCTCGAGTGATTTAAATCCTAGAAGAACAGGAAGATGAAGAACGTATATAGCAAAGTAGTAGAATCATCGTTACATCCACCGTGAATATATACCCGCGACCGCACGACCATTCAACCGCGAAATTTCTGCCAACGTTAATTCTTTTTTTTTTTTTTTTTCACTCCTCAATGATCTCGTTCATCTATTTTCTTCGTCATATTCTCTCGGCGTATCACTCAATCAATTAACCTCGAAATCGTTACTCGGCAAAACATCAAGAAAACGTTGCTTCACCGTACACAGATTTTCGTTTTTTTTTTCATTATTCTTTCCTGTATTTGGAATTTATATTTTATTTTAATTAAACGAAATTTAATGTCAGTGAGTAAATGTTTTTTTTAACTCAAGGGCAAATAGATGAGTGTCAAAATAAATTAGTAATAACCTCTGAAGTCAAGTTTGGAATTAGTACTAATAATTCTGAGATTTACTGATCCTAAAAACCGTAATTATCTATTGAAAATAATCATACATTATAATGCGCTGATTAAATGTCGAAAATCACTTGTTCTTTAAGGGGTCAGGCCATTCTAGAGGCCGAAAAAAATAGGCTTTTTTGGAGATTTTTTTTTCCTTTATATTGCATAGTTCATTTATTATTAACAATTTTCTGACGATTTTTTAAGCAAATTTTTCACTCTTCACTTTTAGAAGTGCGCCATTTGGCCAAAAATCAATATATCGAAAAAAGCCTACGCACTTTCATAGTCAATGTATTTTTAAAGATATATTCAAAATTTCAAGTGAATCGGTTGAAAATTGTGTGAGTAACGTTTCCGGCCAACAAAAACGGAGATGTCATCGCAAAAACGCTGCACAGCCGTCATTTTGAAATTAATCGCTTCAAAAAAATTATTGTATACAGTCACCGATATGTATGATAAACACTCTATTTTGTAATCTCGATTGATTTTGTAGTTTTTTTGAAAAAAAATCCCCAAAAAAGCCTATTTTTTCGATCTCTAGAGAGGCCTAACCCATTAAGGGAGGAAATAGGGCTAGGACAACGTTTTCTCAATGATTTTCATGAATTTTTTTATACTATAAAAAATGAATATAATTTATTGAAACTTTGAGAATATTTTATACATATATTTAAGTATATACTATAAAAATTTTGAAGAATTTTCTTGAAAAACACCGGGGATATTAGCGACTCCATATTGCAGGTCACAATCAGACTCAGCATTTTGCGTACATTCTGGGAGCCGCAATTTTCATCTGAAATCAAACGAGGCTGGAATTTACTTTTATTACATGTCTCTCTTCTATGTGAACCTAAATGCTATCAAAAAAATAGAAAATTGAATTTTTTACAGGGGTCAAAACGAAAAAGCATGATTTTTTGCCATTTTTTACAACTTTATTAGCAAAAAAAAATTAATTTCAAATAATGATGATATTCTGATTTTGGGTTCATATAGAGCGCAATACTATGAAGAAAGTAACTGCCAATTTTCAAAACGATTGGTTGAAAACTCTTCAAACTAGCGCTTAGCAAGTTCAAAAAAAGACCGCTCGGTTATACACGTGGCGCGCTCGGGAACTGGAGGAGAGCTACTCACTTTAATGGCTTATAACAATAGAACGAGTCGGAATTTTCATTTAAAATTTTGGTTACATATTTTTCTAACAATTTATGAAATAAAAAAAAATCGTTTTTTTGAACCGTCTAACCCTATTTCCCCCTTTAACAGCACACATTTTTAAATGTTAAAAATCAAAAAGTTTGTTATGATCGTAACAAAAAACATTCAACATCCAATTTAAATTGTATTTACATCACTATTTATTGAATTAATCATTATTTTTCGTCGATGTGAATTTATTCACTGGGGAACCTTATCCTAATTCGATTTATAACGTGGAAATCAATTGAAAAAAAGAAATTAATTATCGATCTATGTGTTGAGCCTCTCAACAGACGTGATATATCGACGATTTTTCATAAGAATTTCTCTTTCAGCTCTCTCGTTCTTCCATTGAATTTTCTTCACTAATTATCACACAAAGAACCATTACGCTCGTGATACACCCGGTACTTTCGTCCTTTATATTCTTGTGTATTATTATCCACACTATATACATATATACACTTGAGAGAATATTTCGGTGCTACCCGACCTGGAGTCAATTTTATAAATGCGTGAGTCACTCGCTCCACATACACGCGTGTATTTAAAAAAAAAAAAAAACGTCGACATGATCGGTGGCATCAGTGTGGTCACGAAGGAGATGTTTTATTTAATATCGCTCTTATCTCGTTTCCGAGATCACCAAAGGAATAAACGACCGACCGCGAGCATTACGTCAGGCTCTGATAATCCCCCCACCCCCAGAAATCTTTATATACACATTTAACGAATTTTAACACAAAATTTGTGTCCATGAACCGAGAAACAAATTGATTTATCGAAATTTATCGCAATAAAACGAAATTTATCTAATAGAACTCGATGCAATATTTTTTTTGATCGTAAACAAAAATACTTTTTATTGAAATTATATTATTAATAAAAATTACTCATATTTACGGTAATAAAAAATACTCCCCCTTAACGCAAAGATCTCATAAAAGCGACGATAGGTTTCTCACATGGATTTTCGTGACAATAAAGATCGAGTGTCAAGAAAGTTCGTTGACTCGAAAAAAAAAAAGAAAAAACAAGAGATTTCTCACAGTGCCAACATTAACGAAACGAGACTCCGAAGAATTGAACAATAATGATGACAATAATTAAGGTACAGAGACGATTGCCGTTAATGACGAAGAATAATCGTTAACGCGTTTTTCTCCCATTTTTTTTTTTTTTTTTTAAACTATTCGACGAAATATGATTTCTTGTCTCCTTTTA
Source organism: Oxytorus armatus (assembly GCA_958009045.1). Taxonomy (NCBI): domain Eukaryota; kingdom Metazoa; phylum Arthropoda; class Insecta; order Hymenoptera; family Ichneumonidae; genus Oxytorus; species Oxytorus armatus. The sequence continues at coordinate 4,691,648 of OY253744.1, forward strand.
CCATCAGTGAATTTTTAACCATCGCTCAAAGGAGTCTGAGCGATTTTGTCTCTCTTGCTGGCTACTGCTGCTGCTGTCGTTGTTTGTACGGAAAGTGTGTCTCTCGTCGATTATGAGTACGGGTTGCGTGCTATCCGAGAGCGACTGAAGACGGAGACTTGTAAAAATAAAGAGTTCATTGGGATTCTTAATATGACTGATGTTCCACCGTGCACTGTCTAATGTTAGAGCGGTATATTTTTGTATCGTCAGCTCGAACAAGCTGCGTTTCTTTCTACCTTCTTTGTCTCGGAGGGAAAAAAACCGCAGCCAGCAGGTCGTTTTTGCTTTTTTTTCACTTTGTCTAACTCGGCTTGAGTGGTTAGAGATGAAAATTGTGTCTACATCTATACATGTGAGATTAGGCCTATTTTTTTTTTCAGTCCCTACCCGAAATTTTGTTGGATATGTCGAAAAAGAAATTCCCTGAAAGTTACAGTCCTTAATATTAATTCTAAGTACTTTCCCAAAGCGTGAGAAGATTTTCCATCTAAAATACACGTAAATCGAATTTTTTTTTTTTTTTTTAATTTCTATAACTCAGCCGCATTTTATGCTATCATATTGTTCTCGGTTTCGATTTACTCAGAATAAAACAATCTAAAGAAGTCCCTTTTGCGGCGAAAGTGTAAATTGTACTGGTGAATTGGTACGGGTCACTGAAGTTGATTTTTACCAAAAATTCTCGTTTTTTTGCTGTTATCTCCGAAACAATTAACTTTACGAAAAAGATGTAAATGAAAAATTTGTTGGAAATTTAATTTCTTACAAAAAAGGTCCTATCGACCCAATTGCTTAGATTCATATTTCTTGAGATATTGAACTTTAACTTATGACTAGTATAAAATTTATAAAATATGAAATATTAAATAATAAAAAAAATAAAAAATAAAAAAGTTTAATATCTCAAGAAATATTAATCTAAGCAATTGGGTCGATAGGACCTTTTTTGTAGGAAATTAAATTTCCAACAAATTTTTCATTTACATTTTTTTCGTAAAGTTCATTGTTTCGGAGATAACAGCAAAAAAACGAGAATTTTGGGTAAAAATCAACTTCAGTGACCCATACCAACTCACCAGTACAATTTATCCTTTCGCCGCAAAAGGCACTTTTTTAGATTGTTTTATTCTGAGTAAATCAAAACCAAGAACAATATGATAGCATAAAATGCGGCTTAGTTATAGAAATTTGAAACAAAAAAAAATTCGATTTACGTGTATTTTAGATGGAAAATCTTCTCACGCTTTGGGAAAGTACTTGGAATTAATATTAAGGGCTGTAACTTTCAGGGAATTTCTTTTTCGGCATATCCAACAAAATTTCGGGTGAGGACTAAAAAAAAAATAATCGAAAAAAAAAAATCGCCCTAATGTGAGATACACGTGTGCTGTTTTAGTTTTAGAAGGGAGAGACAAAAACGACGATGTAAAAGATTTATAAGAATTCGTGAAAATGAATGATTTCAAAAAATTATTTATAAGATTCAAAATTGTTACATATTTTATTCATTTTTTCTGGTTACACAAAGCTTTCTTTATGGAAAAACTTCTCGATCCTTTGGATTCCTCATAGAGGAAGATTTCTGAGGAATGGAAAATTTCTGCAAAAAATTGAAAAGTCCAGAATATCAGAGATTCTTGTTTGCAATAAGGTCAATTAAAAAATCTTTACTAGATCAAACATTAATTCTTCGACTAGAAGTGTTTTATCGTTTCATTCGAAAAACATGAAATAAAAATTTCATAAGAAGTTAAATTTCTTAATCGATTTTTGTTAAATTCAATAACAAATGTCCTTCATCGTCACACCGACTGTTCCAAACACTCAGAACACCGGCACAAATGTCGCGTGAAAAAAAAATATTCACGAAAACCTTCCTCGACGAGGAAAAAAAAATGAAAAGTTAAATAACTAGAAATTTTTCCGTCGAGTGATCTTATCGTACTTGCTGACCTCAATTCGCCGGGAATTCCCTGACCGGAAGCTTGGGAGCATTAAAATATTTTTCTTTTTCCTTCCAATCTCCAAACAAAAATCCCTCGCGGTTTCTTTCTTATCTCTCGATAATATTTTCATCGTGGAATTCTCGTTGATTCAAATTTTTCGGAGGAATTCCATGGTGATTAGATTAGAAATGCAATGTGAGGAATTGTTTGATTAAAATTCGTGATTCAGACGTAATCGAGATATATATTGGCATTTGTACATTGGTATAGAGTTCGAGACTCTCGGGTTTCTCGTCCAGTCCCCAACGAAGGGGGACAAGCCCTTTTATTTTTAATTATCGTACGACCGGATGCTCGCTTTGTCGAGCAAAAACGATGCGCTCGAGCAATGATAGTATAATACGAACCTACGACGAGAGAAACCACTATCTAACGTCTAAAAGTGTGTATATGTATAAACATACATAGGTATATATATATCCATATATATACATAGGCTTACCGAATGTCGGACGCTCCTTCGACAAACTAATTTCACGATACGTTTCGCTAATTCAACCGATGACTCGACCGAGACGTTTGCTGCCCACTTCGATTATACGCAATTACGATATGTAATATACCAAAAAAATCAAATATTATGTAATGTATTGTACAACAAAATGTAACTTTAAAAACAAACAGAAAATTTTCCGTTATAATTTCATTGCAAAAATAATAATCTATTAAGTTTTGTCCAACTTTACATTTACAACAAATACTAATCTAACGGTTCGTTAATTTAAGAAGAAAAAATAGAATTTTCCCAGACGATAATCTTCCCTTAAATTTTATGATTTTTTTTTGTATCGTCCTATATTTATCGTGGTAAATATTGTAGGGCGTTGGATTAAATTCCGGGTGAAAAGGGTCATTGAAACGTAACTCGCGAGCACATCGATCCAACCGCAGATATATAACTTCCCTCGTGACTGCAGCCAACGATTAAATGTTACAGTCATTGGCACAATCTCCTTCTGCGTGTCAGAGATGATTTATCGAAGAGACGAGACTGCCAATAACTGAAAGCCCTCGTGATTAACAATATAGTAAGGCGCAATGGCATTATACATATAACTATTGTGTATGCACTCTGCGCCAAGTGCACTGCAGTCTCTCGGTTAACGTACATGCGCAGACTCACCCCTCCTCATTATAAAACTATTAATTTTTCAAATTGCGAACAGAAATGAAAAAATAACGATTGAAAACTTTGATGTTTTCATTTACAAAGAATATTTTGTTCGTTAGTTTATTTTTTTCAATTAACATTTCAAATTGTAGTTTATTGTACCAGTTGTGTCAGATTTGTGCATATGGATGCTGCGGACAATGAATACGACATCAATTTTTCTATCGATTCATAAAAAAAACCGGAAAAATCCCCAAATGGAAACATAAAGTTTTTGCATTTTTTAATATTAATTTCTTTTGTTTCAAATTAAAATTCATATTTTTAAGATTTAAGGCTGAAAAAACGAAATGGTATCTCTTAGAAATTATGTCAGATTTTTGCGTATGGTTGCATCGATCGATGGTTTGGAATATATACACGTTGCGAGTAGGTGCACCTTAGTGCCCGGGAATATACCGGCTAGAGCAACCAAGTTCACCGCAGTAGTCACGGTCGTTGTGCACGACGACGCGCAGAATCAGCCTTCCCCGGCTTTTATGTACAACTAACTCGCTACAGCATACGTATATCGGTGTAGATAAAAAAATCCAAATCTTTCGCTACCTTTTCTACACACTGATTTTATTTACTATGTCTTTCAAGAATAACTTAAATATCAATTTTCGATCTTTCAATCGAGTTTTAAAATGCTGCTGAATATTCAACGAATGGAGAGGTTCATCGAGTATTTGTGCTAAAGTGAAAGAGATTTATTATTTTTGAACGTATTAAATAATGCAAAAACTTTTGAGAAAATACAATTTTATTTTTAAACGGGACAACGTGCTTTCAAACTGATCGTAATTCATTGCATTTTAAATGCAATTTTATAAGGTTCCTTTAAGTACAAAACCATTTCCATTTCAATTTAATGAAAGACATGGAACAAGTCGTACAAAACAGAATTCATATCATTTAAATAAAATGTTTTCGATCAATCCATAAACTAGGAAATTTTCAACTAAACTTCCTTCATTTGAGGGAAATTTACTCTGAATAAAATAAATTTAGGTTAAATGAAAATTTATCCTTAAAAAATAGCTTTTCTGATACAATGAAGCCAAAATCTTATCCTTAAAAAAAAGCAATTTTAAGAAAATGCAATTATATTTTTAAACGAGATAATGTGCATTCAAACTGATAGTAATTCATTGCATTTTAAATGCAATTTTATAACTTTCCTTCAAGTACAAAACTTTTATGTACATTTCAACAATATTGCATTTTAATTTAAAGAGTTATACGCAGTCAGGAGACCGAAAAAAGGCGATTTTTCAAGAATTTTTTCTAGAAAGACATTTTTATTTATTAACGTCAAAATTTATATACGGATTGTGGTAACTTCTAACTTTATTTTCATATTTTTTATTTGTAAAAATAATGATTTTTAAAGCTGCTATAGCCGATCTCCGGGAGCTCCTCTAAAAAAAGGTGTCTGGCGGTGAGCACGATATCTCCGGTTTGGATTATCCAAAATAAAAAAACCAAAAAGATTCTATTATTAGATAGATAAATCTAGGTATTGATCGAAGGAAGAGTCGAAATTTTGATTTTTGACAAAATGGCGACTCCAAAAAGAAAAGAATCCAATTTTCGACAGAAATTTTTTCGTTGAATTGTTTAAAAAAAAAGAAATATCTATCGGGAATCTTACTCCGTCGATCGATACCTGAAGAATGTATCTGAGAAGGTTGTGTTAAAATTGCAGACCGATCGGTTGAGCCATTTTTGAGAAATCGTGCTCACCGACTTTGAAAACACCGTTCTGAGAAAAACGCGTTCAAAGTTTCAAAAGTCGTTTACACATCGTTAAAAATCCTTACAAATATGCATGTATCGCCAAGAATATTTGCCGGATCGATTTGAAATTTTCAGAGAACATACTCAAATATATGTACATTCCGAAAGTGGAACAAAAAAAAATCGATTTTTTGAAATTTCCAACTCCGTATAACCCGTTAATGAAAGACATGGAATAAGTCGTAAAAAAACAGAATCCATATCATTGAAATAAAATGTTTTCGATCAATCCATAAATTAGGAAATTTTCAACCAAACTTCGTTCATTTAAGGGGGGAAATGGGGTTAGGACAGCGTTTTCTCAATGATTTTCATCAATTTTTTTATAGTATTAAAAATGAATATAATTTATTGAAACTTTGAGAATATTTTATACATATATTTAAGTATATACTATAAAATTTGTATACATATATTTAAGTATATACTATAAAATATTAGCGACCCCATATTACAGGTCACAATCAGACTCAGCATTTTGCGTACATTCTGGAAGCCGCAATTTTCATCTGAAATCAAACGAGGTTGGAATTTACTTTTATTATATGTCTCTCTTCTATATGAACCTAAATGCTATCAAAAAAATAGAAAATTGAATTTTTTACACGGGTTAAAAGAAAAAAGCATGATTTTTTGCCATTTTTTACAATTTTATTTGCAAAAAAAAAATTATTTTAAATAATGATAATATTCCGATTTTAGGTTCATATAGAGCGCAATACTATGAAGAAAGTAACTGCCAATTTTTAAAACGATTGGTTGAAAACTTTTCAAACTAGCGTGTACGCAAGTTCAAAAAAAGTCGTTTTCAGAAAAACGCGTTTGAAAAAATAGTACCAAGAAAAACAAGCAATATGGGGTCGCTAATATCGTCAGTGTTTTTCAAGGAAATTCTTCAAAAATTGTATAGTATATACTTAAATATATGTATAAAATATTCTCAAAGTTTCAATAAATTATATTTATTTTTTATACTATAAAAAAATTCATGAAAATCCTTGAGCAAACGCTGTTCTGACCCTATTTCCCCCCTCAATGACTTATAACAATAGAACGAGTCGGAATTTTCATTAAAAATTTTGGGAACATATTTTTCAATAGTTTCACTAACAATTTATGAAATAATAAAAAAATCGATATTTTGAACCGTCTAACCCTATTTCCCCCCTTAAGGGAAATTTACTCTGAATAAAAGAAATGTTGGTTAAATAAAATTTTATCCTTAAAAAAAAATAGCTTTTCTAGTGAAAACCTATAGCTGAAGTAGCTTTTCACAATGAAGCCAAAATCTTATCCTTGAAAAAAGCATTATAGAGCATGAGGAGGGTCTAAGAGATGGAGGGGATGCGCGCGATTTTGCGTCTCTCGCGCGCGCGTCCCTTCGCAGAGGATCGATCTCCCGTACCTTGCGCACCTTCGGGAACGGGAAATATGTGCATCGACGCGCATTGCCAAGTGGTTGCATCCCAAAAGTTACGTAGGACAGGGAGAACGAAAAAAAAAAAAAAAAACAATAACCATTTTCAAGTTAGATTGTGGTAGGAAGGATGAAAATAAAAGATGGCTGTTGTTAATAAGCGGTAAAACAGCTTTCAAGTCGATTCTCGTTCGGAGGGAATAAAAGGGGAAAAAAAACCTAAAAACGAGCGAGGTTGCATTTTTTTTCGGCGGCTGCACGTTCGTTTCGTATTGATTGAGGTGAATGCACCGACGTCAGTTCGTGGTTATTTTTTTTTTTACCCTTTTCTCGCACTTTTAGTATCTCGCGGGGGTGGACGCGAGAGTCTCGGGGCGCTGTTGAAAGGGGGCGCGCGCGCGCGCTCATCATCGCGAGGCTATACAGTGACGAGAGAATAGTTTAAGGCTGAGGAGCAAAAGAGGAGCGAGAGAGGAAGGAGAAGGAAGAATAAGAAGCGTTGGTAACGAAGAGAAGAGTCAGCGGGGGTGTAAAAGTCCCGGTAACGGCGCAGCTTGGATGTTCGGTGGTGGGAGGATGGTTACATCGAACGACGAGGTGGGGGAGGATTGGTGCTCGAGAGCACACTGTTCAGCGGGTTCCCGAGACTCCGGCAACCTCACGAGAATGGCGCTAGAGCGTTATATACGGGACGTCTGACCGGCACCGCCGCCAGTCTCTCGTACGGACGCGATACCGGCGAACGGAAGTCACTATCATCTTCACGAAATATTAAAGAAAAAAAAAAAAAAAAAATCTAAACATCACCCTCGTACGGTATTGATAATATAATAATAATAATAATTTATTGAATCGTCGCCATTCGTTTGAACTCTAAACGTTTAATTCAACGAAAGATTTCGCGATCATTCATTTTTGTTTTTTCAGTGAAAATAAAAACGAAACGTTCGGTTCGTTCACGAAAATTGACGGGGGAAAGAGGGATATACGTTTAAAGAATCGACGCTCATTGATTTAAAAAAAAACGTAAGATTGTCCTGGGATCTATGAGAAAAATCATATTTTTTTTATTTTTTTTCTTGCTCCAGTTATCAATATCCTTTTATTAAGAGGGGTTTGTTTGTTTTTTTTTTAAACGAGACAAAATTTGTTCGATAGAAAGTGTCCGCTGGTGCTACTCTCCTTTCTGCGGAAAATACAGAGAGGGAGAGAAGGAGATAGAAAAGAAAAAAGTGTGTTACCAAGGAAGGGAAGAAAAGAGTTCGATAGCGAAGGCAGTCTGAAGGCTGAGAGGGTTGGCACTTGGCGACAAGCAAGGGATAACAGTCGACGTACGGTCGGACGAAATGGCGACATACGCTGCGTACAGGCACGTTGAGCTTGACAACGTGGGTTATGGAAAAAAAAGGTAATGGAATTGTTAATCAACGTTTAAAATGATCGTGGGAAAAAAAAGTTAACGGATTATGAATGAAAGTTGGAAAAATAGGATTTTTTTCTTTTCATTATAGGAGCGTGAAAAATTATTGAAAAATATGTTGAACGAATAGAAGGAGCGGACGTTGATAAGACGTATGATAAATCATCGATCTAACTTTGTTTTTTTTTCGCTCGTTGCTGAAGAAAAAAATAAAGAGTATGAACTTTTTTTTTTCTTTCGTTCGATTCTTCCGGGTAAGATATCATCGCTAATTTTCACGCTCGACGAACTTCGGTTCGGCGTAATCGCGATACCGAATCGGGGCTACGGAGTTTTAATGTTACACTCATTAATTCGGCTCATTTTTCTTCTCTTCTTCTCGTTATAACGAGCAAATCTCCTCCTCACCCAACTTTTCACTTAGCCCAATGATTTATCGAAATTCACAACTCAAAAGCGCCGACACACCGGCTGCAACTTTAACCGAGGTATTAAATTAAATAGAAATATGAGATAACTGTTATTGTCTAATAAGTGTTGCTAATTGAGACCACCAGAGTGTAACTGTTGTACGTGGAACGTATCTATCATAAAATTGAGACATTCAGAGGAGAGGAAATTTAATAAGTTGTGCTCCTTGTTATTTTAATGAAATACATTTTTTTTTAAATTAATAGCTTTGTAAAATACGAAATTTAGTAATTTTTACAATTGCAATGTTAAACTAATTGAATTACCGAATTAAATCACGGTGGACTTTCCTCGCCAATTTATCTTTCTTTCAATTTTACAAACTTTTGTTTAATATATGAAACAAACTATTTCGCTCGAAAATTGAATAATTGAATAAATTGTTCAACTAATATGTAAAATTGTTAAAAAAAAAATTGCCCTTGAAGAAATCGTATTGTTGTCTAAGTTGTCCGAGGGGTCACTTAACTAAGTTTCACAAGTCTTAAATCTTACTTTTTGTTTAACACAACGCCAGAATGCATAGGATGCATATCTTAATAGAAAAACAAAACTTTGACAATAATTGAAAATGTCTCTACATGTAAACAAAATTTTTTTTTTTAAATATTAATGTTTTGGAAATTGGAAAATATGAATTAGATAAAAACGTTACAACGAATACCAACCGTTGAATAGCTATGGGTCAACGTTTCCCTCGGATGGAAAAAAAATTTCCCTATAGTCTCGTCCTTAAAAAAAAAAAAAAAGGTAAAAAGCACTAGAATCCGCTGTTCGACATTCTATTTCCGGTATTCGTTGATTACAGTGTAAGCGACACGAATTCAAAGTATCACCAATACGTATATCTATAGGCATTCATCGTGTTTCGTACAGAGGGAGGCTTCCTCCTCTTCGTCCCTCTTTCTCTCTCTCTCTCTGTGTCGTGCACGTCAGGACTGTCCATTCGCGATTCCAAAAGCACACGGTACCGCTATCGTTATAGGAAATCCGACTGTCCATTCAGTAAACACATATAGATTCCTAACGGAACAGTGAAGGGGGTGAAAGTAGGTGCTTAGTCCGAAGATAGTGAGAAAAAGTAAGGAGAGAAAAGAAGGAAAAGGAAAAAGAAAGAAAAAAAGAAAAATCTCTGCGCTCGATAACGGATGTCTACACGCGAGGGTAATTTTCGTGTCGTTCAACACGTCTCCTGCCTTTCAAGTGTATACACAGTACTTAAGATAGACGGAATTCCGTGGAGGCACCGCGGTTGTCTTCATCAAAGTCGAAAATTTCACGATAAAATTGTCATTTTTTTTTCTCTTTTAAATCAACAACAGCTGTTTTCCTTGGCCACTTATGTCTTCCATTTTTCACAGCCCCTTACACGGGCTGAAGTTGCAAGAAATCCACTACCCTCTAAATGTACAGTTTTTAGAATATTCCTAGTAACACAATTCCCGTTGTTACATTTTCAATTTCTTTATTAACGAAAAGTATTTGTTAATTTAAGGGAGGAAATAGGGTTAGGGACAGCGTTTTCTCAATGATTTTCATGAATTTTTTTATAGTATAAAAAATGAATATAATTTATTGAAACTTGGAGAATATTTTATACATATATTTAAGTATATACTATTAAA